>CM076582.1:1106773043-1107240064 GCA_034641835.2 Pinus albicaulis | reverse complement strand
TATATTCTGCGACCGTGATGACACAAGGAACACTCGTTAAATGTCACCATTTCAATTGGTATATGGAACAGATGTTGTTTTTCCTACTTCCTTGGGAATTCCAGTGATGAATTTGTTGCATGAAGTGGATGTAGAGGAAAATTAATTGCAAAGAAGAATAAATAAGATGATTCAATTGCAAAAAACAAGAGAGGAAGTGTATAACAATACCCAAGAAATCTAGGATAAAATTAAAAATATTTTTATCAATGAACAAAAAATGAAGATTTTTAGGTTGGTGACCTAGTTTTGAAGTGGGATACTAAGAATGAAGACAAAGGAAAACATGGTAAATTTGATCATATTTGGAAGGGACCATTCAAGATTGCAACTTTCCATGGGAATAATGCATATTTTATGCAGGATTTGAGAGGAGAATTTCTTTACATACTGATATCTTTCACACACTACATAACAAAGAATTTTATCGATGCTTTTGAATTGAACTGGGCAGGGTATTCATCTTGTCCTCAAGATGAACCACACTCGAAGCTTTGAAACACGTCGAAAAATTCTTTGTTATGTGATTATTACCAAAAATATATCTCGTATAAATTATGGATCACAAAAGCCAAATTTCAATTAGGAGAATTTCGTTGAAGGACTTGTAAATGGCAGGTTTCTCAAAGCATTATTTTACCTAAAATCAAATAAGCTGACCACTCCATTGTGTATAACCATTTAAATTTCAAGATTACAGTGTGTGGGAAGTTGTCACGGTGTGGGAAGTTGTCACTAGAATTTGAAGCCCGAGGAGAAGGACCTAATATTTTTATGTATGAAATGCTACCAACTTTTAGATTGTAAAAAGTCATATTCAACATATGGTTAATAATGAGTCAAGTCTAGAGTCAATAAATACGTATCTAATTAAAGGTTAAAATGATATGTTATTTGGACCTCACGGGGAGGATGCTATCCCCAATGGAGCCAATGTTATAGTAATAAAATTCAAGTTTAGTCTTAGTATCAATTTAGGATAGGATATACTAAGGTTTTGAGTGGTGAAAGAAATCAAGTGATCAATTTCTTAAAAAGTCTAGGTTTAATAAGTCTAGGGTTAATGTGTCATCCAAGTAATGGATAAAGGTAATAATAGATTTGGTTTCTCATTATTGGGACAAGTTAGTGGTGTCTTCTAGGTTAGTTTCATAGTCAAATCAGACGACACATCATATCATTTCACATCAAAGTTGCAAAGTTGTTGCTGCGCTTCTCCATTGCACTACGCTTAAATATTTTTATTTGAAAAGTCATCATTGAAATTAAAGGAAGTCTTGGATTGCATGGAGGATTACAAAGATAGGTTTTGGCTTTAAAAAATTTATTAGGCACGTCATTCATCCTCCTCAGATGCCTTGATTATCAAATGAGAGCTTGTTGCGTTTAGGTTGCAGGGGATCCATTGCACTTCTGCAATTCAAGGGTTTTCTCACCACCACGACTGCATTTAGGTTTAAAAATTATATTTTCTAGAATGATTCATGTTTTATGTTGTTTAATTCATCTTTAAAAGTTGAGGAGACCACATAGATGGTATTTCAACCTTCATAATCTTTAACTCGCCGCGCTTTCATCCATGTGCTTATGTTTTGGTAAATTTGTTGCGTGCACAAATAGTTGTTGCGTTTTGTCCTATAAAAAAATTTCTTGTAGTTTAAGCTTTTAAACACAAGAGTTTTCCATTCAAAATATTACCAAAACACTATCATTAAAAACCTAATTCGATTGTTGCTACATTTTTGTTGCGTTAAGCTGTTGAGCATTGTAATTGTATTGTAAAACCCTGGGAGCTTTCACTGTGATTCATGAAAAAACCATAGTGGAATAAAAGGTACAAAGGGGGTGACATAGTCAGATTTGAATGTCAAGATTTCACCTTGGGGAATTCAGATCCTGTTATCAGGGTTGCATTTGAGTAGATTGATTGCATCAAGTTTTGTGAAAAGATACAGGGTTACAGTGATCGGGTGACTAAAGAATTTAATTTAAACTTCACTGGTGTCAAAGCCAAGGCTGGAGAATTGAGTTTCCCAGTTTCAGAGGTTACCATATTAGCAACTACATAGATCCCTTTGCATGGAGAATAATGGTTCAAGGGCATGCCATTATATATAGTCAACTACATATATTTTCTAAATCCAAAGTATAAAAACAAAGAATATGGGGCTATCGTGCCAATGTAATATCTTCTTGAAACTTACAACAAATTAATGAAGGTGATTCAAATATTTTTCACTTGTGAAGGTAGATTTGGAAGGGTTTATCAGTACCACTTTAGGCTTTTGATGCATTTTACAGGTAAAAAGCCTTTAAGTCTACCTTTTTACTTGTTTAGGAGCATTGGTAAGATGGCATATAAGGTTCATGGTAAGAAGAGTCAAGTGGAGCCTAGTATATTTCATTTATCCTTGATCAAGTTGTTAGTGGTGGAAGAGTTGAGGAAGAAAAATTAGTCATGGCAAGCATTTTTACATTCATCCAAGTTGACAACTGAAGTTTCAAATAGTCCCTGAAGAAAAAATTATACATCCTCATCAATGGAAAAGGATTTTCAACCAGCAATAGAAAGCTCAAACAAAATGCCACAGACTTCAGTTGACCAATCAAGTAGGAAAAAAGGAAAAAAGATTCATTTCTCTCTTGAGGTGGTGGAGGTTTACAGGAAATCACACACAAGAGCTATTGTAAAACGGTTATCCATGGAGAAAATACCTGAACAACCTACTGAAGTTCAAGACACCATATCAAAGAATATTGATTTAGATAACAAAGATAAAGAGATTATGGAACTGCATGAACAGTTGAAAAAGGCCCATTTAGTCATTGCTCAACTTCAACATGATAATAGGAAGTTGAAAAATAATATTTTGGAAAAGGCATCTAAAGTTGATGAAGAAGAACCAATAATTAAGACAACTGCACTTGCCATCATATATAAATCTAAAGAAAAAACCTCACAATCAAGGATCCATGTAGCCAGATCTTTAGCCAGGAAATTGGAGCTACATCAAGAAATTATGATGAAAGGAAAGTCAATGCAAGAGAAGAAAAAAGCCGAGTTGGATGAGGAACAACAAACTTTCAATAGGCTAAAGAGGCAGTTGAGGAAAGCTCAAGTTGAAATTAATCATAAGGCTTAGAGAATAAGATGAAAGGGTTAAAAAATATATGCATGATCACCTGATTAGTTGTGGGCCAACATTGTTTAAAGATATGGATATGTTGAGGAGAACCCTGCTGCCCCTACATAGAAAACTCAAGAACATTTACAAGAAACATCTCACCTTCGAAAAGGAGCTAAGGGATACAAAACAAGAATTACAGGAGGCATTACAGGAAGAACAAAAGGAAAGAAGAGGAACATTGAAACTATTAGCCAAGGAAGCTAAGGTTTGATTTTGACAAGTAATCAAAATAATTTTTCTTTTTTCCATTTCTGTCCAAGTGCACTAGTTTATGATAGTCATAAACACAATAACAAAAAATTTGTTGCACTATTGTCAAAGGCATTGAGGTTTGATAAAGACTTGGGTTTTGGAACTCCTTTTATGTATGGAGGTGCAAGAAGGTATTTGAGATTGTCAACATCATCCATCAAACATTTTTCTTGGTCATAGAATTCGAAAACTGGTCAAGTTCATGCAAATGATTTTTCGCTGCACTCAGTCGCTACGCTTTTGCTATAGGTCATGATTTTCAAGAAGGGAGGTTTACAATTTGGACAAATGTTTTCTAATAGGTATTTGATGATTTAGGGGTTTTCTTCCATCTATTTGACAATTAGGACAATGGCCCATGTTCTCTTGAAGCGATGGCACCTATTTGACAATGATGAATTCACTATGTTTTTATTGCACTTTTTCTCAAGGAGGAAGTAATGCAACAAATTTGTTGCATTTCTACATAGTCAACAATTTGACCTCTTAATTCGACTCCAGACCTCTTGAAATTGATTTATATGGTTATGAAAAGTGTCATTAAGTGTCTTGGAGGTTAGAATCTCATCTTTATGTAACCATTCAACGTATTTTTCTAAAGATTCCTCTACTCAAAATGTTTCCTAATTTGTAGAAGGTGGTTCTATATTCGTTGGTACAAGCAGAAAAATAAGTGTTTATGGGGAATTCGGTTCCTAAAGGGAGGAACTAATATTTTTGATGTATATATGATGTAATTTTGATTGAGAAAAGGGTTTGTGAGTGTGTGATAGAGAAGAGACATTGTGCATTGTACAATTTCATTTGAAAATTTCAATGATGATGAAGGTCGAAGTCTACTTGTTCAGGGATTCTCGTGTCAATCATTTATGGTGATGTTTATCTCATGTTTATGTTTCTTTATCTTCTGTTATAGCCATGCTTAAATTTTATGTCTTCAATGTTTAGTTAAACAAATTCATTTCAGAATTATCTTTCAGGTGCTCTGCTATAAATAACTAAACATTTCAATGTTTTTTCCTCCACCACAATATCTAAATTTTATCCTTAGCTAGATGCTTTATATATTATCAATTTCATTATTCCTTTACTCACCTATCTGCAATGAAATTTGATAAAGACACCATAAAGTATTGGTTGCCTTGCTTCTCTCTAATTATTCTTCATTTTATCATCATAGAACTAAAAATCATTAGATTGATTTGACTCCATTCCCAATGGATTTTCCTCTCCCTTGCCATCAATCTGTTGAAATTATTCTACCTTAATATATAGACCTAGCCTAATATCCATAAGATTTCATAAGAGAGAGCCTTCTTTGGGTTTGGAAGTGCTAGCTTCCAACCCTAAATATTGGTTTGTGGTTACCTTTGGGTTCCTCTCCTCAACCTGGAGGAATTACGAAGTGCTAACAACACCCATTGATTATCTGATATCGTATAGATGAAATTCACATTATGTAATTTTTGTAATTCCTCCTTAACAATTTATTTGAGATTAGGGTTCATACTTCTCTGAGGTTGTCTAATTGGTTTGACATTTTCCTGGATATAAATATGATGCATACAAGTTTTAGGATCAATCCCTTTCATATCAGTATATTCCCACACATAAGAAGAGGAGTGTTTTTGCAACATATTTATAAATTCGTTGTTAAAATTTGGGTACCATAGGACAAGTGGTTTCCTAAGGCTTTGATCTTTGGCATAGGGAAAAGTGTCCAAATGTATTTAACTTTTTCTCCTAAAGTGACTTTATAAGTTGTAAAGTCAAATCTAATTTAAAAGTAACTTTATAAGTGATAAAGTTACTAAGCCTAATTTTAAAGTGACTTTATTAAAGTCAATGTGAAATTAGAAAGTGAAAAGTGACTTTGGAAATAAATGACGAAGAGGGTCTTTATTAAAGTGGGGTGAATTAAAAAATAGAAAGTGAGATTTAAATGCACATTTAATCTCAGCCCTAGATCTAAAGCTATCTCAGCCATTGGATTTAGGGATTCCCCAAAAGTCACTTAGGGTTAGGTTAAAGGAGGAAAATGAGAGAAAAGATCATTCAGTCTTTCATGAGCAGATTGAGAGAAGGAGGAGAACAGAGTTGGAGAAATTTTTGGGCTTGAGAAAGTGAAGGAGAGGAGCAGGTCAACAAATCCGTACAACAAAGAGAGGTTGCCCACATTTCTAGGCAGCAGTCCGTACATCATTAAATCAACACAGTTTTCAAGGCAGATTTTCGTACAGTAGCAGTGGGCACATTTTTTGAGGTCCATACAGCAGCAAGGAGGCATAGATTTCAAGGAGGAGAAGCAGCGGTGGGCATCACACATTCTGAGGCTGAGTTGGCACAGTTTTCGAGGCTGAAATAGGCTGCTGTGATTTTTGTACAATCTGTACAACAATACGGAATTTATAGCACAATTTTCGAGGAGGACGTACAACATTAAATGATGTTATCTCCTGCTGTAATAAATTTCTGTTATTACTATTTTGCTGATCTGGCACATTTTCCGAGGTGGAGGCAAGCACGGAAAACGAGATAAGTCTGTATTAAGTTTGCTGGAAATTTTCTGTATATTTCACTTCTATGTAAATTTTTTTCTAGAAATAAATAAGAGCTTTCGAACTAGTTTTCCCTAAGAGTTGTAGGAGGTTTTTCCAGGGTCATGTTGACCAAAAATCAGCATGTCATTTTCTGTGTGTGTGGCTGATTATTTCTGAGTTTTTATCTCTGCATTTTCCAACACTTTGAAATTTCCAGAATTTGTGTTTTTAGAAAATATTTATTATTTCCAACTTGTTGAATGTATGGTTATGGGAATGGGCATTTAACTACATGCGAGTAATAAAGAGAAACTGATAACCGGGGTTGGGTAAAAATTTCTACATGGTATTAGAGCTTGGGTGGCTGAAAAATGCAGTTTGAGACAACAAGCTTATATTTCACACATAAAATTGAACATTTACCACAATAGTGAAATTTTTAGTTTGTTAGGACAACAAGCATGTCTTTGGGCTTGAGGGTGGAGGATATGTTGGATGGTCATAACAACTACAATACATGGAAGGAGAGAATGTAGAGCATCTCTGAGGAGCGAATTATGGGGTATAATGGTGCATACCCAACAACACTCTGTAAATGTGCCTACTGATGCTGTTTAGTTGGAAAATTTTAATAAGAAGAATAACAAGGGTAAGAGACTGATTCTGGATGGTATTAAAGACCATGTCATTCCTCATGTGAGAGGAAAGAGACTTGCTCATGAGATGTGGACAGCCTTGACCAAACTCTACCAGAGTACCAATGAGAACATAAAAATGGTCCTAAGGGAGAAGCTGAAGGCCATTAAGATGGCAAAGACTGATAGTGTTATTACATACCTCACAAAGATCACTAATGTGAGAAATGAGTTGGAAGCAGTTGGAGAGGTCATTCCACCCACTGAGTTGGTGCAGATTACAGTGAATGGCCTTCCCAGTACATGGCTGAACTTTGCTGATGGGATTGTTGCACGGGAGACCCTTCCCACTTGGGATAGGTTGTGGGATGATTGCATATATAATTAAATAAGAAAGAACCAGCTTGGGGCAACCAAACCGGTTGAGGAGGATGAAAATGTAGCACTGTTAGCAGAAGGCAAGAAGGGCAAGGGAAAGAAGCAAGCTTCCACAAGTGTCGGTGGTGGGGCAAAAGCAAAGGTAAAGGTAAACAAGTGAACACGCAGAAGGACTCTTCCAAGGTGAAGTGTTGGAATTTTTCAGAAGATGGGACACTATGTAGTAGTGTGTCCGGAGAAGAACAATATGGGAAAGAATAAGACCATGGAAGCATCAATAGAGATAGAGGACTTTTTGGAGAGATTTTACCGGGAGTTTGGGTTCATTTCTTGTGAGTCCACTAGTGTAGGATCACCTGCCACAGAGGTTGAGAGGGAGTGTGCATATTCCTCCACTAGCAGAGCATCTTCAAGTATTTGGTATGTTGACAATGGGGCTTCATGTCATATGACAGGAGTTCGTGAGTACTTCTCAGAGCTTTCAGAGAGTGGCACTGATATAGAAGTAGTACTCGGAGATGACAATATTATTAGAGCAGTCGCTATGGGGATATTAACATTTGATAGGGAACCCAAGCCTCCCTTGAAAGTGTCAAATGTTCTATATGTGCCAGGGATGAGGAAGAACCTTATATCCATCTCAGCATTGGAGGAAAAAGGGTATGAGGTATTTTGTAGGAGAGGACATGTGCTTATATATCCCAGGGGTACTCCAGCTGATTCAGCTAGAGTAATTGGTGTACGCCATGCCAAGGTGTACAAGTTTGCGTTTCAACCCCTTTTGGCATTGAGTAGTAGTACCGGCAAAAAAGCTAACAGTTCAAAGTTGTGCGAGATTTGGCACTGCAGGATGGGGCACATGTATCATGTGGCCTTGAGGACATTTCAGGAGATCACTATAGGTGTGTCAGATTTTAGTTTTGATCACCTAGATACATGCAAAGGATGTGCTATGTGGAAGTTTTCCAAATCCCCGTTTCCCAGCAGTGACAACAGATCGACTGGGATACTTGATTTGATTCATACCGATGTGAGCGGTCAGATGTCTCATGTTTCCTTGAGTGGATATGAGTACTATGTTTTATTCATTGATGATCACTCCAGGAAGACCTGGATTTATTTCTTGAAGACCAAGAGTGAGGTCTTCAAGTAGTTTCAGGAGTTCAGAGCTCTTGTGGAGACTCAGACAGGTCAGAAGATCAATTCCCTCAGGTCGGACAATGGAGGGGAGTAAACCCTTGGTGAGTTTGTTGATTATTATGTGGATTTAGGCATCAGTAGGGAGTTCACAGTCCCTTACAACCCCCAACATAATGGGGTTGTGGAGAGGAAGAACAGATCCATCGTTGGGGCTGTCAAAGCCATACTACATGATCAGGGGTTACCATTTTTTTGTGGGTAGAGGCCTGCAACACTGTTGTGTACTTTCAGAATAGGAGTCCACATCGTGCCTTGGGGCATGTGACTCTGAAGGAGAATTTTTCTAGGAAGAAGCTTGATGTTGGTCACTTACGTTTCTTTGGGTGTACTGCATACTCCTACGTACCCAAGGAGAAGAGGACCAAGCTAGAGCCCACCGCAGAGAAGGGTATCTTTGTGGGCTACAATGAGACCTTGAAAGCCTTTAGGATTTATATTCCTGCACAAAAGAGAGTTGTTTTCAGGTAGGATGTGAAGTTTGAGGAGGACAGGGCTTTCAGGAGGTCACGAGAGTTATAGTATCTGGATCGGCCAAACCCTCAAGAGTAGTTGAGTCAGTCACAGGGATCTAGTGGACAGGGATTAGGAGGTACATCGATTACAGTGTCAGGTCCATCAGTGACCAGTGGCTCACAGAGTCAGAGGTGTGGTGCTTCGGGCATCATGCAGAGCAGTCCACAGAGTAGTTCACTAGGTAGTCCACTGATGGACAGTTCACACGGTACTTCAACATCTACAGGCATAGGTTCAGGCAGGAGGACAACAGACATACATTTAGGAGTTCAGGCTTCTGATGAGTATGAGGAGTTTCATTCTCCATTGGGAGAAGTGTGCTTAGGGAAGAGGAAGCCCAAGTGGCTTCTGGATACCTTGAGAGAGGCCACATCTATTGCTGGGCCGAAGAGACCGGTCAGAGAGAGCAGATCACCTGAGCAGTTCTGTAGCTATATGGAAATGGTTGCCAACATCGTTGACTCTAAGCCTTCTAGCTATGAGGAGGTAGCTAGCCAGTAGGTCTAGAGAGAGGCCATGTAGGCGGAGTATTATTCTATCATGAAGAATGATGTTTAGGAGGTGGTGCCGAGGCCTGAGGGCAAATCCGTGGTTACTTCTAGATGGCTTTACAAGGTAAAGCACGTTGCAGATGGAAACATCGAGAATTTCAAGGCTAGGTTTGTGGCTAGAGGGTTCTCCTAGGTAGAGGGAGTAGACTATGAGGAGACCTTCACTCCCGTGGATCAATATACTTCCATTCGCTCCATTATATTGATAGTAGCAGATATGGGTTGGAAGATCAACTAGATGGATGTGAAGACCACATTTCTCAATGGCTTCATACAGGAGGAGGTGTACATTGAGCAGCCACAGGGCTTTGAGGTGCATGGGAAGGAGTCCCATGTATGCAGACTGAAGAAGGCACTTTATGGCCTGAAATAAGCTCCTAGAGCTTGGTACTCTGGGATTGATACGTACTTGCAGGAGATGGGTTTCACAAAGAGTGATGCAGATCTGAACCTATAATTTATTGTGATAGTTGAGGAGCCTCTCATTCTGGTGCTGTATGTGGATGACTTAGTCATTACGGGTGCAGAGAGACTCATAGAGGGTTGCAAGAGAGATCTTGCCTCGAAGTTCGAGATGAAGGACATTGGCTTGATGCATTACTTTTTGGGTTTGGAGGTGTGGCAGGAGGAGGGGAATTTCTTCCTCAGATAGGGGAAGTATATTGTGGACATCCTTTGCAGATTCCACATGGAGGATTGTAGACCCATGTCGACACCTATGATCACTAACTGGAAGAACCTTCACGCTTAAGATTTCGAGTTGGTGGATCCACATTGTATAGACAACTGATTGGTTCCTTGATGTATTTGGTCAACACTAGACCAAATATATGTTTTGCAGTCAACACGATGAGCCAGTTCATGTGTGAGCCTAGGAGAGTGCACTGGGTTGCTGCAAAACACATTTTGCGTTACTTGCAGGAGACATTGGATTATGGTTTGGATTATAGACAAGGAGATGGAGTGAGATTGGCAGGGTACACTGATTCTAATTAGGCAGGTTATGCTTCTGATAGGAAGAGCACTTCAGGGTGTTGTTTTGGGTTGGGTTCGATAGTTGTGTCGTGGTTCAGCCAAAATCAGCAGTCAGTAGCATTGAGTTCAGTGGAAGCAGAGTACATGGCAGTCAGTCTAGCTAGTTGTGAGGCCATATGGCTTCACAAGATGTTGTTTGGCTTATTTGGTTAGTCGTTGAGACCTTCAGTGATTTGCTATGATAATCAGAGTTGCATTAAACTCACAGAGAATCCAGTATTTCATGACAGGTCAAAGCATATCGGGATTGGATATCATTTCATCAGAGACTATGTTCAGAAGGGAGCTGTGAAGCTTGAGTATATTCCCACAGATGAGTAGGTTGCAGATATACTCACCAAAGCCTTACCACGCGGCAAGAATGTCCACTTCAGAGACAAGATGGGTGTGGTGAGGAACACTTTCCTCGGTAAGAGGGAGTGTTAAAATTTGGGTACCAGAGGACAAGTGGTTCCCTAAGGATTTGATCTTTGGCCTAGGGAAAAGTGTCCAAATGTATTTAACTTTTTCTCCCAAAGTGACTTTATAAGTGATAAAGTTACTAAGTCTAATTTTAAAGTGAATTTATTAAAGTCAATGTGAAATTAGAAAGTGAAAAGTGACTTTGGAAATAAATGACTAAAGGGGTCTTTCTTAAAGTGGGGTGAATTAAAAAATAGAAGCTGAGATTTAAATGCACATTTAATCTCAGCCCTAGATCTAAAGCTATCTCAACCATTGGATTTAGGGATTCCCCAAAAGTCACTTAGGGCTAGGTTAAAGGAGGAAAAGGAGAGAAAAGATCATTCATTTTTTCATGAGTAGATTGAGAGAAGGAGGAGAAGAGAGTTGGAGAAATTTCTGGGCTCGAGAAAGTGAATGAGAGGAGCAGTTCAACAAATCTATACAACAGAGAGAGGTTGCACGCATTTTAAGGCAACAGTCTGTACAACATTAAATCAACACAATTTTCGAGGAATATTTCTGTACAGTGGCAGTGGGCACATTTTTTGAGGTTCGTACAATAGCAATGAGGCACAAATTTCGAGGAGGAGAAGCAACAGTGGGCAACACGCATTCCGAGGCTGAGTTGGCACAATTTTTGAGGCTGAAAGAGGCTATTGTGGTTTCCGTATAGTCCGTACAGTAGTACCAAATTTTTGGCATTATTTTCGAGGAGGATGTACAACATTAAATGTTGTTATCTCCTGCTGTAATAAATTTATGTTATTACTGTTTTGTTGATTTGGCACATTTTCCGAGGTGGAGGCAAGCACGGAAAACGAGATAAGTCTGTATTGAGTTTTTTGGAAATTTTCTATATATTTTAATTCTCTGTAAAAGCATTTTACAGAAATAAATAAGAGCTTTCGAACTGGTTTTCCCCAAGAGTTGTAGGGGGTTTTTCTAGGGTCATGTTGACAAAAAATTAGCATGTCATTTTCTGTGTGTGTGGCTGACATATTTTCTGAGTTTTTATTTCTCCATTTTCCAACACTTTGAAATTTCTAGAATTTGTGTTTTCAGAAAATATTTATTATTTCCAGCTTGTTGAATGTATGGTTATGGGAATGGGCATTTAACTACATGGGAGTAATAAGGAGAAACTGATAACCGAGGTTGGGTAAAAATTTCTATATTTGTTCTTTTGAAACTCTTCCAAGTTATTATTAATGTTCAATGTTTTTCCTGGAAAATTTTCTACTTGAGAATTGCTAAACTTTTCCATATAATGTAAGGCCATTTGGTGAGATAATAGATATTCAATATTTCATTGTTCCTAAAAACTTTAATCTTGCTTAAAGTATGAAGAAGAATCATTATTACTCATTAAATTTATCAATTGATATTCCCCATCTAATTGTGAAAGAGTAAATATTTATTGCATATCATCAAAGTCTTCATTATCGTCATCTATCCAAATTTCACTTTCTACTTCATTGATTATTTTTGCAGGTGGATACAATGTGAATTTCTTAGTGGAATTCCTATCAGAAATATACATATCACCATATCTACAACTTATGAATGCATAAGCTGTAGCTAGCCAAGGTCTACCAAGGATCAAATGATGGCCTCTTAAATTATTATTGGGAGTTAAAATCATAAAATATACAAGATATTCCCAAGAATCTATAGAAATAGACACATATTATAATACACAATCTATTTTGATAACACATCTATATGCTAATTGTAACAATGTTGGAGTATATTGAAGATTATGAAGCTTTAATTGCTCCATTGTCTGTTTACTCATAATGTTAATGGATGCTCCTAGATCAATCAAAGTGTTTGGAATATCAATACTATTGATATGAATTTTTACAATAGGGGTACACGGGTCTAGATATTTTTGAACAATTGGTTTCCCCATCATAATATCAGTAAATTTCCCTACATTTTGGATATTTTTAACACACTTTCTCTTTCTTCATGGCTTTTCTAATGCATAGCTCCTTAATATTTTTTGCAAATATTGGTATTTTCTTTAGTGCTTGAAGTAAAGGAATTTTAATGAAAATATTCTTGAGTTCATATAGCATATCGTAATTTGGTAAAACAATTTGCCTTTATATTCCTTTATCAATTTTGAGCCTTTCAGGAGAAGGTGGATCTTGTAAGGAAATAGAAGGTTTTTCCTACTAGAGGAACTGTAGTAGCTTGTTTTATTTTCTTATCCTTTGATTGTACATGAACATATTCCTTTAGAGGAGTATTTTCTTGATCAAGATTTACATACTTTTCATGAACTTCATCCTCTTTATATTTTTGGATGGAAATTGTTGGCGAATTATTTTGTAAAACCCTAATAGATATAAGTTGAAAATCATTTAGACCTAATGGGGTTATAAAAAAGCTTGAAATTCTTTCCCTTTTACATTATAAACAACTTGCTGATTTTTATTATTTGGATTTGGGATCGATTGAGCAGGTAGTTGATTAGAATTTTGAAGAAATGGTAATGAAAGTTGTTGATTTGGATTTTGAAATTTATTTTTTGAACTCTACTTACTGTTCCTGTTGTAGATTTACTAATTCTGGAAATAACATGGTCTCTTAGACTTTTACCACTTCTAGCCTTGTCCCTTGAAATATGCTTACACAAATGACATATTTCTCCAAATGAATGTTGAGAAACATATCCTTTTCCCATTAAATTGAGAAGGTCAATCAATTCATCTTTGATGGATTTCAACAAAACATATTTTAATATTTCATCACCTAAGTCATGCATCCTAGCCCTTTTAACATTGTAAGAAAAATTTTCGACTAGGTCTTCAAGGCTTTCATCCTCTTTTGCACCATTTTAAAGACTTCATCCTTATTAAGGTTATGGGGCATGCAATAATCCTTATATTTTTCTAAGAACACATTTTTAATTTCTTCCCATGTTCTAATAGTACATGTTCCCAATCCCATGAACCATTTAAGTGCTCCATCTTTAAGAGTAGTTGGAAATAATTTCAATTTGTGAGGATCAAGTAAGTAGTCATAAGATCTACATAAAACTTCAAACTCAAAAAGAAATGTTTTAGGGTCCTCATTTCTTAAACCATGGAAATTAGGGAGGATGGAGGGTGAGATGTTTTCAATTGCGGCTGTGGTGTATTCATCAAAGATTGGAAATCCATAAGGGTCTGGTTCTCCTCTACCACCTCGTCCTCTATTTCATCCTCTGCCTCTTCCACCTCAAATCCTAAGTTCATTATTACATTGTGTACTTCTCCTTCTCCTTCCCCTGCCATTCTAGATTCTTCAGAGCTAATATAAGGTTTTATAATAGGATTATCTAGATCTTATTCTGATTCATCTACTAATGGTATATTAAAATAATTTTCTTCTTTTTCTTCTTCGCTAGGGACCTATAGTTCTTTTCCTAGAAGTTGTTCTCCCGTTGAAGAGAGAAATATTACTCCTTTGATTAGGGATGTAGTTTCTTCAACTAAAACTTCAGTAGAAGAAGTTGGTGAATCTCTTGGTTGGGATTTTGTAACATCCCTGGTGAAAATTCCATGTAATAAAAGTTAATAAAGGAAAAATAATAACCACGATTGATGGGACACTTATTCTAAGATGAATGTTGGGAAAAAAATCCTAGTGGGTGTCATTTCGGTTAATATGGCTAAGGAAACTGACAAAGGCAATGAAAAAGGCTTTGGAAAGGCAAACGATATTTTTGGAAAATTTATTTATGAAAATAATGGAAATTAGGAGAAAAGGGAGGTAAAATGTCACAAGTTGCATGTGAGGAGGAAAAAGAAGGAAAATAATGGAAAATGAAGAAAATAGAGACCTAATTGATAAAAAGGATTATGCGGATCAGTTGGTACATTTTGTAAGTTCAGTTTTGGAGCTCTCTCATTATTATCTCTCTGTCCCCCTCACTCTTTGACACTTATAATTTTCTTGGAGTACTTTGTAATTGGATCAAGAAAGGCAAAGAAGGCAAGAGGAAGGAAGGACAAAGCAAGGAAGATCAGGCTGAAGCAAGTACACCATGATTCTTTGTAGGTATCGATTTGCATGTGTGATTTCCTTGCTAGATTCGGTATGCATGGTATTGCATGTCGTTATTTTCTATTATTGAATTGGTTTTGCTAGGTGTGATAGTTTTTTCAGCCTATCCTTTCCATTTTCAGATATCCATGGTGTGATGGGGTTCTCATGTTTTGGTTGAGTTGGATTGCCGGATGGATTCAAAGCTGAGTGATATGGATCTTATAAATGATAGAACACATGGCTTAGTAACCCCTGAACCAGACTATGGGTTGCAGTAAAGCCGAATAGTGTGTTTCCTCGGTGGGCCTATGAATCCTCGATCGATGAATCATGGGATATATGATAAATCCTAGAGGTGGGTTGCTCTCCATCAAGCCTAGGAATCCCAGGGTGGGATATATGGTAAATCCCAGAGAGTGTGTCTCAGTTTAGGGCCTGGTAATCCTTGGATCGAACTGTGGAATGTGGTAAATCCTGAGAGACTAGGTGATAGGAAAATTCCTCACGGTGTAGGTGGAGAAATCTGATGGCATCCATTCTTTTTTTTGCCTAGTGATCGGGTGGAGATCATGGTAAAGCCTGTTATGACATGCTTATTGTTTTGGCCTAGTGATCCAATGTGGATTACGGTAAAGCCTAATTTCTATTGATGAGTGTGAGGTGGTTTAGCCTTGAGATGCCCTAGTTGGTTTTTTCGATTTGATTCCCACATTCATGCTTGGAATATGGCATGAGGTTGATTGGCTGAAGAGAGATTTGACTTAGCCAATATATGGTCAGGTGGAACATGGAAGTTCCATCATGGGTTGGTTTTTGCATTCATTAATAAGAGGTTATCTCCTTGGAATTTAAAGTGTAAATGTACTGGTTTATATGTGGATTCTATGACTAATGTATCCTTGATATTTATGTTGTTATTGTTGAAATGGCTTATAATTTAATATCCCCTTAATTAATTTAGAACGAAATTGTAATTCCACATCACATGATAGCTTGTACAAGTTAACTAAGACAAGAAGACTTAGTTAGCTCAGTCAATTCAAGTGGGGGGTCAAACTGGAGGCATGTAGAATTCACTATAATTTTTAGAGGGTTTAGTTACAACTCATTTAGAGTTGTAATTGTTTAACTTGATTATTTGAGCTAAAATAATTTTAACTAGTTCTAACTGATAGATGAGATAGTGAGAGGTCCAGTGAATTAAATATGATTTAATTCACATGCAGTGAACAATCAGATAATTGATAATTCACTATAAATAGTTTTTGCATTTGAGTTCTAAGAGTGACCCAGTTGAGATTGGAGTTAAAGGGAAGAGAACTAACAATTGTATAATTAGAAAATTTTACAGGTCATGCATGAGGTTAAAAAGATGCCTTAGATGAATTGTGAAATCAATTCTTGGGAATTTACTAATTAATAGGGGCTCAATTCCTCCAATAATGCGTAAGTAAGGTTGAGCAACCCATAGGTAGGAAATTGGTTAAGTATTGGACCATTCTTGTTGGGATCAGAGTGAGACAGTCAGAGATAGTGCATAGGTTTCTCAAGAAGGGAAATAACATCATATTTTTTCATACTCTTGACTTAATGAAATATACATATAGTGGGGTTTTTAGCTGAGGCTTTACCTAGATACTTCTTTGTGTTGTGCGATTTAAATTCTTTCTCTTTCTTGTTCATATGCTTGTGTGATCGTAATTGGTTTCCACAATTTGTAGAATTGATTAAATATTTTGTTTTAGTATATTACAAGATCAGTTGAATCTATTTAGATTTTCTACATGGTATCAGAGCATGAATCACGATAGAAGAGAAGAACGAAAGTTTTTTTTGAAAAGGTGAATCGAATTTGCATTATTCTTTAGGACCACCAGTAGATCATGATGTCTTTCTATGGATTGAGACTTGAATATGCCCTTGAGGGTAATTCAAATTAAATAGCATGGAAGGACATGATGGTCATAAATACTAATATTCCCCAGCTCGCAACAACAAATTCTCAACTTCTTGATGCATGGAAAAGAATGTAGAAAAGGTGAGAAGGATTCTGTTAGAAGGAGTTTGAGATCATATTATATAGAACCTCCATGGAAAGGAAAATCCATATGCTATGTGGAAGGCCTTAAAATTTCTGTTTCAGAATAACAGTGACCACAAGAATTTGGCGCTGAAGGAAAAGCTGAGAAATATCAAGCTGGAGAAGGGTGACACAATACCAAAATAATTGACGAAGTTCAATCAATGGAGAGATGAGCTTGGAAGTGTTGGTGTGACAGTTACCCAAGATGATTTGGTGAGTCTAGCACTTATAAGCCTTCCCAAGAGTTGGCATATCTACCAGAACTTAGTGAATGGGAGGGAGAAGCTACCATAGTGGGAGCTATTGTGGTCTGACTTGGTACAAGAAGAGCTTTGGCGGAGCAATAGAGATGGATCCTCATAAAATACTGATGACGAGGAGAATTTTTCCTTGGATGGAAAGGTGAAGAAAGGGAAAGGAAAGGCATCCCATTCCAAATCGGATTCTGGTCAGGTAGACAATAAGCGATACTTGTCAAAGGTAAAATGTTTTCATTGTCATGAGCTTGGACACTATTCTACAAAGTGTGTGCATAAGAAGACCAACAAGAAGTCCTCAAGAGGAGTAGCAGGTGAAGCACTTGCTTCATGGTTCGAGTTGTATTTCATGCTCATCGCATGTATGGTGTCATTGGTGATGGGTTCTGTGTGGTACTTAGACAGTGGAACTTCGTTCCATATGAACGAAAACAAATAATTCTTCAGTAACTTGGAGGAGAAGGATCTCCAGATGCACATCAAGATGGGAGATGACGGGAGATATAGCGCTACCAACATATGTATAGTTACCTTTCAGAGGGAGTTGGGTACTCATCTCACATTAAAAGATGTCATGTATGTTCCTAATTTAAAGAAGAATTTGGTTTCTATTATTATGTTGGAAGACTGTGACTATGATGTGATATTCAGTGAAGGAAAGACATTCCTTCATCACAAAGCCATGGGACAGTTGAAGAATATTAGGGTTTGAGTAAAGAAGCTCTACAAATTGGATGCAGAATACTATGTTTCCTTGATTACGAAAGTAGAGAAAGTGGTGAGTCAAGACATCAATGAGTTATGACATAGAATGTTGGGCCATCCACACCATGGTGCTTTGAATATCATGCATAAAATTTCTACATGACTTCCAAAAGGTGCACTTGAGCAGGGAGATACATGCAAAGGGTGTACATTGGAGAAGTATACCAATGACACCTTTCACGATAAGGAAATCCGAGCAAAGGCGATCCATGAGATAATTCACTAGACGTGTGTGGACCATTCTCGACAACTTCCACAACAAAACACAAGTATTATGTTATTTTTGTGGATGATGTTTCATGTAAGTGTTGGATTTTCTTCATGTAGACGAAGTATGAGACGTTCCCAAATTTTTTTGAGTTCAAGGCACTTGTCGAGCAAGATATAGGGAAGAAGGTGAAAGATCTAAGGAGCGAAAATGGTGGATAATATGTCTCTAATGAATTCAAGAACTTATGTGCTTCAAATTGAATTAAAATGGAATTGATAACACCTCATAACCCACAGTAGAATGGGGTTGCATAAAGGAAGAACAAAACTATTGTGGGAGAAACATGAGCTATGTTGCATGATAAGGGCCTACCATTTCATCTACGGGCATAAGCATGCAATACAACAATATTTGTGTAAAACAAAATTCCTCATCGGATACTTGGGATGAGTACACCAAAGGAATATTTTCCAGGTAAGAGACCAGATGTGTTGCATTTTAAAATTTTTGGTTCAACATTTTATTTATGTAACCAAAGATGGTAGGATGAAGCTAGAGCCAACAACTGAGTTGGGTATATTTCAGGGGTACACTAATACACCTCACAACTATCCTGTGTAATTTCCAACACACTGGATGATAGTGTTAAGAAGAGATGTGAAATTCGATGAAGAGAAGGCCATGTGAATTTAATTTGAGAGGGAGCTTCAGTTGCATGAATTTGATGAGCTCTTGGCTCCAAAATAAGAACCTCAAGATGTGGAGCAGCCACAAGGAGAGGTGCAGAGAGTGGAAGCACCCACCCATGCAGAGACATATCTAGATAGAATGAAGTGCACCAAAGAGGCTGACAGGTTGGTGCTTGATGCTAGAGACAAAGTGGGAGCACCGACATCACAATGTAGGCAGAGAAGGTCCCAGAGCGGTACACTAGCTACATGGCCCTTATGAGTGAATATGTAGAGATAGAGACATCCTATTTTGAGGAAGTAGTGCAACAACCAATTTGGGTTGATGCCATGGTTGAGGAGTATGCCTCCATTATTAGAAATAGTGCAAGTGAAGTTGTCCCAAGACCAGAGGGGAAGTCAGTTGCAGGATCGAGGTGGATCTACAAGGTTAAGCAGGCAGTAGATGGGAGTGTGGAGAAAAAAAAGGCCAAAATTGTGGCCGGAGGGTTCTCTTAAGTGGAGGGGATTGATTATGATGAGACCTTTGCACCATTCACAAGGTACTCATCAATCATATCCATCCTTGCACTCTCAACGCAGATGGGATGTCAGATACATTATATGGATGTAAAGACAATCTTTCTCAATGGGGTGATTGAGGAAGAGGTGTAAATTACACAACCAGAAGGTTTTGAGACCTTAGACAAAGAGTCACATGTGTGAAAACTTAATAGAGCACTGTATGGGCTGAAACAAACACCTTGTGCTTGGTACACCAGGATCAAAAAATACACCAGGTTGGGCTTCACCAAGAGTGAAGGAGATGAAAACCTTTACCATATTGTGGTTGAAGGTAAAATTTTGATCATTGTACTTTATGTTGATGATTTGATACTGATAGATGATGAGAAAATCATCAAGTCTTGCAAAGAGGATATTGCAAGAGAATTTGAGATGAAGGACATGGGGCTCTTGCACTATTTCCTGGGATTGGAAATTTGGAAAAGAGATGAGGAGCTATTTGTATCTCAGGGAAATTATATCAAAGAGATTCTTAGGAAGTTACACATGGAGGGAAACAAACCCATGGATACTCCTCTAGTAGGAAATTAGAGGAAGAAGGATGCTACTTTAGGAAAAGTAGTAGATGCTACCATGTACAAGCAACTTGTGGGTTCACTCATGTATTTGATGAACACATGAACATACATATGCTATGTGGTTAACCAACTTAGTCAAGCTATGGTTAAGCCTACCAAGATCTTTTGGAAGGTAGGAAAACATATGTTGAGATACCTCAGAGGCTCTATAGGGTTTGGGCTATGGTACATCAGATGGACAAAGGGAGTGAAGCTTCAAGACTTCATAGATTTAGATTGGGAAGGGAGTCCATCCGACAAGAAGAGAAAACTAGGGGGCATATTCAACATAGGATCAACAAAAATTTCCTAGTTAGCAGGAAATAGAGACCAGTTGCACTTAGTTCAGTAGAGGCAGAGTACACGGTAGCCAGTCAGGAAACATGTGGGGCCATCTGGATGAGGAAGATACTTGTTGGTTTGTTTGGTCGAAGATGGATCCGATGGTGATTTATTGCGATAACCAGAGTTACATCAAACTTTCGGTTAATCCAATTTTTCATGACATGTCCAAGCATATTGATATCTCGTACCACCATCTCAGAGATTGTGTGCAGAGGTGGATTATGTCATCAGATTACATTCCCACAGAGGAGAACGATGTAGAAATATTGACGAAGGCATTGTCAAGAGGCAAATTCGAGTTCCATAGAAGCAAGATCGGGGTAGCAGACAATCCCTTTATTGTTGAGAGGGAGTGTTGAAATTGGATACAAGAAGGGATTCTACTTGAATTTTCCCTTTGTTAGTGTCAAAATATTCAGTGATCAAATGTACTCTTTCAGGTTTACTTAGTAGTGGTCCTAGGTCAAAATTTCATATTTCAAGTCAGTTTTCAAATAAAATTTTGTTCACTGAATATGTCTAGATCTGAAATGATACTCCCTTCACTCCATTCATGGTCATCATAATTTCAGATGTCATGTAATACATCAATCATCTATGGTATAAGGTAATTCACCACACCTTCATTTAGGTCAGAGTCTAGGTCTCATTTGTTTCGCCACCATAAGAGTCAATTATGTCATAAAAAAAGCGAACAAAATCTCATTTTCACCATACAAGTCATTTGCATAGGGAGTTAGAAAAGATAGGGAAATAAGTAAAGTTCTCCTCTATTCTCACCAAAATACTCCACAACTGCCATGGGTTGAAGAAAAATAAGCAAATTTGTGCCAACACTACCTGTGCTACGCTTCCAGGTATGCTGCGCAGGCGCTACACAGGTGTTGCGCTTTTGGTGTTTGAACTCAAATTAATTTCTCCAAGGTTAAAAAAAAACTACACAAAGGTTAATACACTTCCTAAATAGTAAGTGGACACCCTCCATACCTCTCTCAATTCAAAACTCATCATCAAATGTGTGGTTTCCTTCATTAGGCTACCTCCACTACGTGCTGTGTAGGTGCTGCGCTTTTGGTGTTTTCATCTTTTGTTTGTTTCAACTGATAAAACCCTAATAAAACCATATAAAACCTTCATATAAACTTCATACATCATACTATAAACATCTCCTATCACTCACAACCCTCTTTTCCATCAATTTCATTAAAACCCTAATTTTCACTACATTTCGGCAGAAAAACTAGTGAAACCTTGTGTTTTGACCTTTTGGGTACCTTTCACATGCCCATTCCCAAAAATTTCACTTGAATCCTGTAGCCAACTCATCACCCTATCTCCCAAAAGTTTTAGGGATTTTCCCCTAACTTCCTTCCACTTCATTTATGTCCCTAAAACTACTCTACCACTATCCCTTGTTTTACTAATTTTCCACCTTCCCTATCCACTACATCAAGCTATGGCTTTCCTTGTTGAGAAACATCATGGAGAGTAACAAAAAGTTCCATAAGGGAGGTCACCGTTGAAGGTTTGAGCTAACTAGGACCCATGGCATCATTTTTAGAGCTTCTTGATCAAGCCATGGTTTACATTGCATATATGGACAATTTAGATTCAAAATAATTTTTTGAAGTAATGGAGATGAATTTTACAAAAGTGAAAGAGGTTTTTGTTAATAATAGGCCAAATAAAAAAACATCCTTCAGTTTATGCACAAGTGTTATGGTTCGAGATAAATACTTAAAATATAGTTGCTCCAGGTCATTTTATGCACTTTTGGACATGTTGTCTTCAAATCAAATTTTCAGGGGTTTGGAGCAGGGGTTTGCAATTTTTAGGACTCCATTCTGTAGCAGACATCCTAATATTTACAACCATACCACTTTCAGCCCCAAACTCCTCTAGGAAGGCCTCGAAACTCCCTTTCAAAGTAGGTGCTATGCTTCTTCTAAGAGTGTGCTACGCTTTTGCAATTTTTGAGTGATCAACTTCAAATCTGAAAAATGGAAAATTATTTCAGGAAAATGGAGTAGGTTATTGTTCATAACATGCAAAATAAAAAAAACCTCTCTTAGGTTTAAAAAAAACGTTATGGTTAGAGAGATATGGATCCATATTTAACCCTATTTTTGCATATTTTTGGCAATTCCTTTGTTACGTTTCTGTGAGCCCTTGTTACGTTTATGTGAGCCCTTGCTATGCTTTTTCCTCCCTTGTTACGCTTCTGTACATGCTTGTTACACCTCTGGAAGAGAGGAAGATTTTGGTTTTTGGCTTAGAAAATCTCCAAACCAGCTCAGTGCTTGGCATCATTACCTTATGTAACCCTCTTAAAAGGTAAGTCATCATTCTTATGCCATCTTTTGGTCGAATTTTTGAGTATTTAAACATTTTCATGTTCACTTTGTTTTTCTCTATATTTTCACTCATCCATGGTATAAAAAATTTCATTTGAAAAACCATAACCTACTCCACCTTCCAAAACCCTAAACCTAGTACCTAAACCCTAACTCATATATTTCATACACCTTATCCCCACATTCCTATCATCTACGCCATCCCTAACATATAAAAACAAACAAACCCTAGATTCTAGCTTTTTTTCACAGTGAAAAACCTTGAGAATTTCCTGTGTTTGCTAGTTTTTGCCACCCTACACTCATCCATTTCTCCTCATTCCACTTTCAATATGGAGCTAAGATGACACCCTATCCACTGATTGTTTCTTCGAATTTTTTCTTAGCTCCATGGCCCTCATTTCACCTTCTTAACCCACATCACTTCTACACTAGCTATTCTCATAGTTGAAAATTGAGAATTTCCTGTGTTTTTATCATTTTGCCACCATCCTCACACTCATTTTCCCTCATTCTACCCACAACTTGGAGCTAACACACAACTCAACCCACTCAAATTTTTCTAGAATTCTCTCAGCTTCATGATCCTTCATCTCATCCTCTAAACTCACACCTTCCTACACTTTGTTTTTTAGGATTTCCACACATTCACCCATCTCATCAACTCTCTAGGGTTTTCATCATTCCAGTGAAAAACACAATGGAAAGTGACAAGAAGAGTTTCAATAGAGGGCACCACCTTAGAGTTAGAACCCTTCATAATGCATGAACTCAATGCTTCACCCTTGGCCAAAAGATGTTTTGAGATGACTAGATGTTTGAGGTTCTATGAGAAGAACAAATGAAGCTTAAAGAGAAGGATAACTTATATTTTTTGGCTGAAGCTTCCTTGGATGTTTAGCCCATCACTCATAGGTGCCATAGAACCAATTTTGAGAATTTTTGATCAATTTTGGAATTTTTTGTGATTTTTGCAAAATTCTGGAAATTCCTCATTGCAGAAGGGTAACAAACTTTTGTTATGCTTATTTTGGGGCCATCCAAATGATGATTTATTTATATGGATGGATGTATTTTGAT
Source organism: Pinus albicaulis (assembly GCA_034641835.2). NCBI lineage: Eukaryota > Viridiplantae > Streptophyta > Pinopsida > Pinales > Pinaceae > Pinus > Pinus albicaulis. The sequence goes on along the minus strand of CM076582.1, from coordinate 1,107,216,346 downwards.
GAGTACATCATAGATCAGGAACCCCCATGGCATGATAAGCTATAATTTTGGACAAAAAGTTCAAAAACCACTCATTTTTCATGTTTCTACCACCTTTTTGGAGCCTCTGTTACGCTTTTGGAGTAACCTTATGAGAATGGATTTTTGAAGGCCTTCTCGTGGGTAATTTTGAAAAATTCAAGATCTTCTGGAAACTAGACACACATGGCTAGTTATTTGTTATTTCAAAAGTGTATTTGGACTCTTTAAAGTCCCTGAAAAGTGCCTCCAAAGTTCTGTTACACTTATACACATATTTGCTACCCTTTTGTCGGAAATGTCACAAATCAACATTGGATTCCTTAGGTAATTTTTCAAGCTAAAAAATGGTCACAAATTCAAGGTTTTCCTATCCTATGAGTTGGAATTAGAGTTATTGAGTTAGTTTTTTCCTCCTATCATGAGGGAATATGTAATTAATATAAGGGACAAACACTCCTATTTCATAGCTAAAGTTTAGGGAATAGTTTCTAACCTCCCTAGAATCTAGGAAATTACTCATGTTTTGTATTTATGATCCATTTTGGATGGGATTTTGACTTGATGAGGTGTCATAGTCCATATTTTCTATAAGAAAACTCTTTTTAGTCTTTTTTTGGGTTGGATAGTCTCATATTGTAGTGGAGCTTTTGTAATCAAGAATTTGGAATGAAATCAGAGACAAATTTGTAGGAATTGTGTTGAGATACTTGTGGTATGCATTGGAGCATCTATTATTCTTATGTATGTTTATCATTTCATGCTTAATACCATGCCTTCTTCTTTCTTATATGTTTATATTGTAAGTTTATGAGCATAAATTGTAGGTTTTAACCCCGTAGAGAAATTATCTGCAAACGAAACATAAAAGCATAAAATAAACAATAGCGAGAGAATAAAACATAAAGTAGATATACACAAAGATTTTCCCTTGGATCCAAAATTAGGACCACCAGCTTGATTTTTTATTATATTCATTTTAGTGTTACAAAACACATATATACATGCCAAAGCATTCATAAACTCCAATCAATTAACCCTAGATTAGAACATAATCGTAGTTCCCTTGACCGGATCTACAAAATACCAAGGGCCAAAAACCATCATGCCCCAAAACCATATGCAAACCGATGCACAAAACCATGGGCAGGTCCACCCACTGAAAAATAGGGTCCATTTTTTTTTTCCTCGGGGCGTTGCCCCAGATCTCGTGCAGGGGGTCACCTACTCCCTACGAACCCCCGAACAGGGGGGGCTACCGCCCCCCTGTGACCCCCCTGCTGCACCTGGTGCAATGTACAGGACAAGATATCGCCCCTCTTGTGACCCCACCCTGCGTGCGACTAATCATGGAAAGAATATAACACATACCCAACATTCTCCCACTTATTGTTTTCTTTTCACAGGGGCCACAAGAGAGCTTATTCATTAGTCCAGCTCTGCAACACCCATTGTTTCTCTACACCAAGAGAAATTCTGAGTGCTCAGAGACTTGATCAATACATCTACAACATTCTTCAAAGTGTCCACCTTTACCAAAAAAACTCTTTTATCCTCAACCATATCTCTCACAAAGTGATATTGAACATCAATGTGCTTTTCCTTTGAATGATAAGTAGGGTTATTAGCCAAGAAAATTTCACTTTGGATATCACAGTCTATCCTTATATCTCGCTGCACCAACCCCATACTTGAACGCAATCTATGCAACCAAACTGCTTCCTTGCTTGCATGAGTGGTTGCCATGTATTCTGCCTCTGTAGTTGAAAGAGCCACTACAAACTATATTTTATTCATTCAACTGACTACACCTCCAAATAGGCTAAACACATACCCACTAGTAGATATTGTTTGGTCCAGATCTCCAGCCTGGTCTGCATCAACAAAATCACAGACATCCAAAACTTTGTCCAATCCTGGTCTTCCCTGGTAGCACAAACCATAATCACTAGTGCCACACAAATATTTGAAAACCTACTTCACTACTGTCCAATGCTCCTTCCTTGGTTTTGACATAAACCTACTCAATACTCCCACTACAAGTGCAATGTCTGGTCTAGTATAGGTCATTGCATACATCAGGCTACCCACTACATTTGCATATAGAACACAAGACATATCCTACTCTTCTTCTTGTGTCTTGGGACACTGTTCAATAGACAAATTTACACCTACAATAATAGGAATCTTCACTGGTTTACTATCATGCATATTGAACCGCTGCAATATAGTCTCAACATACTTCCTCTGGTTTAACTAGAGCTTCCTCTTTTCCTTATCTCCCTTAATTTCCATGCCCAAAACATAGTTTGCAACACCAAGATCCTTCATGTCGAATTTTGAGAACAATTGGGTCTTCAAATCTTGGATAATTTCTTTGTCATTTCCAATCAGCAACATATCATCCACATACAAGACCAAATAAATAACGTTGGCACCAATTAATTTAAAATAAACACTATGATCGTCTTTGCTTCTGGTGAAGCCAAGTCCCCTTATATAGGTATCAAATTTCTGATACCACATCCATGGTGAATGTTTTAACCCATACAGATACTTTTTAAACCTGCATACAAGTTCTTTCTTACCCTTCACCATAAAGCATTCAGGTTGCTTCATGTAGATCTCCTCTTCTAGATCCTCGTGAAGAAATGATGTCTTCACATCCATCTGTTCTACCTCAAAATCAAATGCAACAACAACAGATAAAAGTAATCTTGGAAACAGGAGAAAAAATATCACCCAAATCAATTCCCAACACCTGGGAATAACATTTTTCTACCAACCGACCTTTGTATTTCTCCACCTTTCCTTCTACATTCATCTTCTTCTTAAACACCCATTTTTTCCTGATAGGCTTCCTTCCAACCGACAACTCCACCAGATCCCATGCCTCATTTTTGTGCAAGGATTTCATTTCATCAACCATGGCCTCCTTCCAGAGTTTTCCATCCTCTAAATCCACTGCCTCTTTGAAAGTTATAGGATCATCATCATTGATAGTTAAAGCAAAATTTGAATAGAAAGCAGATGGGCTATACCTTTCTGGCTGTCTTCTTTCCTGAACTAATCTTCTCACAGCTGGAGTTTGTGGCTCTTCCCCTTTTGAATCTTCTTTTGTTATAGAGTCTGATTAATCCTCGTTTAGCTCAAACTCTATCTTTTCTGGTTCCTTCGGTAGGAATTCATGTTTAACAACAAATTTCACCTCTCTAAACACCACATCTCGACTGTACACTACCTTCCTTGTTTCTGGTTTCCAAAGCGTGTAACCTTTTAAACCATCCTTATACCCAATAAATATGCACCTTTTAGATTTATTATCCAACTTGGTCCTTTTTTCCTTGGCACAAGTACATATGCATCACATCCAAATAAACTCAGATGTGAAAGAGAGGGTTTCTTACCAGTCCATACCTCATGTGGAGTCTTATCCTCCAACGTTGATGAAGGTGATATGTTAGCCAGGTAACATGCAGTCTCGACTGCCTCTGCCCATAATTCTTGTCCTAAGCTGGTACAAGTAAGCATGCTTCTTTGCTTTTCCATCAGCGTTCTTTTCATTCTTTCTGAAACTTCATTTTGCCGAGGTGTGTATAGAGTAGTATCTTTCCGTGCTATACCACACTTCTTACAGAACTCTTCAAATTCCTTCTTGCATAATTCTCCACCATTATCAGTCTTGAGCACCTTTATTTTCTTCTCTGTCTGGTTTTCCACCAGAGCCTTAAATTCTTTAAATCTGTCAAAGACTTCAGATACCTTCCTCAAGAAATATATCCATGTATTCCTTGAGAAGTCATTTATGAATGAAACATAGTACACAGAATTACCTAGTGGTGGAACCGACACAGTTCAAAACACATCACTGTGCATAAGCTCTAATATCTTGTTCGCCCTCTTAACTCCAGAAGGAAATCTCACTTGATTCTTCTTCCCATATACACAATGTTCACATAAATTGAAATCTAGAGAGAAATTGGACATACCTTCTACCATACCATTTCCATGCTGTATCTAAAGGCCCTTCTCTCCAAAATGTCCAAGCCTTTTATGCCATAGCATGGTATTTTCTCTAGAGACCGCTAGGCTTTCCACTCCACTTTCAGGAACCACAAAATTGTTGCACCCATCAATAACAATGCTACCCTTAAGCTTGTACAAAGTTCCAATCTGAACTCCCCACATTAATACCAGTGCTCCCCGAACCATATTGCATGTATCTTTCTCAAACAATGTTTTTACACATGAATCATCCATCTTGCTTACAGAAATCAAATTTCTGGCCAATGCATATGCAGAACACCAATAATCCTTCCACCTTGCAGCTTCAAGTTGACTTTTCAACGTCCGACGATTTTGGACTTCCTATCATCCCTTAAGAAGACATCACCACCATCATACTTCTCATACTCGCAGAACCACTCCCTATAGGGAGTGAAGTGAAAGGATGAACCTGAGTCAATCAACCATGCCTTGTGCTCTACATGTGTATTTAAAGAAGAAGCCAAATACACATCCCCACCTTCATCTGAGGTGGTTTTTGCCTCTGCAAAAGGAGCATCATTAGATCCCTTTCCTTTCTCATGAGCTTTAGATCTGCAGTCCTTTTTTGTATTGCCCTTCCTTTCTACATTTTCAGCACACTTTTACAAACTTTCCTAGAGATTTAGATCTCCCACTCGAAAAATTATTTTTGTTTATGTTCTGGGACCTTCCTCGTACAGATAAGGCATCTCCATTCTGGTCCTCCATATTTCTCTATCTCATTTCCACAGACAACAAGACTAAGACAATTTCATCAAAATTCAAGGTAGTTGTATTGCTACCTATTACAATAACTAGACTGTCCCACGAATCTGGTAGAGAACACAACAAACTGATGCACTTATCTTCATATGATATTTGAATATCAACTGATGACAACTGACTTACCATAGTATTGAAGGTGTTCAGGTGCTCTGTCACCGAGTCTCCATCCTTCATCCTCAGGTTATACAATGTTTTCCGCAGGAACAATTTATTCACTAGAGACATAGATTGGTACAAAGTCCCTAGCTTGTCCCACAAAGTCTTTGTTGTAGCTTCCCCAGATACATTCAACAATACCGAATCTAAGACTCACAACCGTATTTTTCTCTTTGCCTTTCAATTCAACTTCTTCCAGTCTTCATTTGACATTGTCGTTGGTTTAGTACCCGGATCTACTGTGATCCATTGATCTTTATCCACCAGTAGAGCCTCCATCTTAAGCTTCCACAACTCAAAAATCTGACCATTAAATTTCTCGATCTCTATCTTTCCACTACTCACCATATTCTTTCACTGTAAGAATCAATGTTGTAGATCTCCCACTAAACAATGTCTATCTTAGGCTCGAGAAAAACACCCCTCAACAGCAAAGGCATCCCCTTGAAGCTGAAATAGATCTGATACCAAATTTATGTTTTAACCCTGTACATAAATTATCTGCAAACAAATCTTAAAAATAAAAAAATAAACAATAGCGAGAGAATAAAACATAAAAAAGATATACACAAAGATTTTCCCCCGGATCCCAAATCAGGACTACCAACTTGATTTTTCATTATATTCCTTTTAGTGTTACAACACACATATATATATACATGCTGAAGCATTCATAAACCCCAATCCATTAAACCTAGATTAGAACATAACTGTAGTTCCATTTACCAGATCTACAAAATACCAGGGGTTGAAAACCATCATGCCCCAAAACCATGTGCAAACCCATGCCCAAAACCATGGGCAGGTCTGCCCATCGAAAAATACGGTCCAATTTTTTTTTTCCTAGGGTGCTGCCCTGGACCCCACATAGGGGGCTACCCACTCCCTGCGAACCCTTGGACGGGGGGGCTACCGTCCCCCATGTGACACCCCCGCATGTGCGACTAATCGTGGAAATAATATAACACATACCCAACAGAAATCATGTTTATGCATGCTCTGTTTTAGAAAAGGTTTACATTGCTATGTTTATGTGCTTCTAAAATGAATGAATTCACCTCAGTGCTCATTCAAACTCTCTTCTACTTCACCCTATACTCAATGACCTATTAAAATATTTTCAAACTACCTATCTAGCCTCACATACTCTCTGCAAATTGGCCTTGGAATTCAGACCTAAAAAACACTACACACAGTCTTCTCACTGACCTTTCTATCCATCACTAAAAACATCAAACAAATCCTATTTACCAAGCTTACATACCTAGCTGAAGATCATTAGATGCTCAATCATTCCTTTGACTGAAAAAGTGACAATGAGAGATCCCTCTCCGGTCTTGGTAGGGCTAGCTACCTGACCTAAACCCTGGTCTGTAGTTACCTCCCTTTAGCTCCATTCACAACCTTGGGAAGCAGAGGGAGTGATAACACGCTTAATTAAATTAGAAGGAAATTGTAATTCCACATCACATGACAACTTGTACGAGTTAACTGAGTCAGGAAGACTTAGTTAGCTCAGTCAATTCGAGTTGGGGGTCAAACTAGAGGCATGTAGAGTTCACTCTAAGTTTTAGAGGGTCCAATTATAGTTTATTTAGAGTTGTAATTGTTTAACTTGATTATTAGAGTTAAAATCAATTTAAATAGTTCTATCTGATAGATGAGCTAGTGAGAGGTCCAGTGAATTAAATCTGATTTAATTCATATGCAGTGATTAATAAGATAACTGATAATTCACTATAAATAGTTGTTGCATGTCAGTTCTAAGAGTGACCCAGTTGAGATTGGAGTTAAGAGGAAGATAACTATCAGTTGTATAATTAGAAAATTGTACAGGTAATGCATGAGGTCAATAGGATGCCTTAGATGAATTTCACAATAAATTCTTGGGAATTTCCTAATTAATAGGGGCTAAATTCCTCCAAGAATGCGTAAGCAATGCTGAGCAACCCAGAGGCAAGAAATTGGTGAAGTATCAGACCATTCTTGGCGGGATCAGAGTGAGACAGTCAGAGATAATGCAACAGTTTCTTGGGAAGAGAAATAAAATTGTATTGTTTCATACTCTTGACTTAATGAAATATACAAATATCGAGGTTTTTAGCTGAGGCTTTCCCTAGATACATCTTTTTGTCGTGCGATTAAAATTCTTTATCTTTCTTGTTCATGTGATTGTGCGATTGTAATTGGTTTCTGAAATTTATAGAATTGGTTCAGTATTTTGTTTTAGTATATTACAAGATCAGTTGAATCTATTTAAATTTTCTACAATTATTTTGTTGGTTATAAGAATGTATTATGACAGTGATGGTGTATGGCTCTCTTCATGTTTTTATTTGTGAATAATTAAGCAATGTATATATGACCTAATAGATGATAATGAAACTAATGATGTAAGGGAACAATGCTTCTTAGCAATTCTCATATAAGTATGAGATCCCTATGCTTAGATATGTTTTTTACACATGTGGATTAAATATTTGTGACATGTTTGATGAAATTCATGTCATGAATAACAGGGGTCTAGTCTAGTCCTTGTCATTGTTTTTTCAAATACATCATTGTTTCATTGTTTTATTTCATTTTTGAACTTGTCATTGAGTTCCAGACAGTGAACTTGGCTATGGGCCTTAAAAAGTGGCTCAAATCCCAGGGAAACTAGCATAGGTTGGTGGGAAAAAGTCCCTGGACACATGCATGCATACGTTGTGGGAATGTCCAGAGCCTCCCAAACACACCCATGCCTATATTGTGGGAGTGTCCGGGGGTTTGAAGGTTTAAAACCTCAGTGGGACTGAGGGTCTTTATACCCGAGTGGTTGGGTTGGCTTATAGGAGTCCTGTTGCTGATGTGGAATGTAAGTGTGATGTGCTTTCGTCAATTCCACTTCCTTAAGGTCACCTAGGAGGTTGAATTAGATCATAGTAACTCTTTGTCACATGTTTACCCTGGTTGGTCGGTTACCTTGGTAGATGTGGGATGAGCGTGTTACAATGTGGTATTAGAGCATCGTTCATCCCTTGGAATAGATGGGAAGTGTGTGTTTGTCATGCATTCATGTCAGTTGCATGAGTGTTAATCATCATTGTGGTTGATATGCTTGTTGCACATGCATGGTGTTGGTCATGGTTGTCGTGATGCCGCCATATGAAAGAGGATGTTGTTGTCGTGAAGTGTGTCATCACGAGTGTATTATTAGTTATGCATTTTTGTGTGTATCAGTCCTTACATGTTGACAATTTACATTGGTATGGTTGTTGTTGTCATGCATGAAGTCATGGTATGTGTAGTGATATGTTCATGCAATGATGATTGGAATCTAGCTAGAATGATGTTCATGTGTTGGTACACTTTGTTTTTATATGTATATATGCTATCATGATTATGTTTGTACATGTATTACACTGATTTGGATGATATTAAAGATGAGGTATCCTCCCCGAATTATACTAAAGTACATTGGTTTATTGTGATTTTGTTTAACTAACATAGTATGCCTTGGAGGAAAGAGACCAAAATGAATAGAAATATGGTAGACTACAAAGACACTCCCTATGAATTAGATGAGAAAAATGGTGGGAAATCTTTTGATTTGATAGATGCTTAGAGAATATTGAAGTAATAAATAAGGATTTGTAATGCATATAATGAGAGAATCATACAGGCGCAAGAGAAACAAGAAAATGTTAATGCAATACTCCTTTAGAGTTTGTCAGAATTGCAACAACAAGGACCACTTCGAATCAACCATGGGTAAGAGGAAAAAACTAATGGGGCATATGGTAGTAGGTCTTCTGGTAGACATAGTTCAGATATAGCTGATACAGTGAGAGATGGCATGATGTTGGATACTCCGGATAGGAGGGGTGATGGATACATGTACTATTATAGTTCTGGTTCAGATAAGCATTATGATCATCATCGTTATCATCCTTATAGGAGGAGTGATAGGGGATACTTTCCGGATTAATTTAAGAAAGCAAAGCCATCTAATTTTGATGGATATTTGAAGAAACTAACAAATTTAGGGGCTTGGATACATGTGATGAACAGATTATTTAAGTTGCATGAGTACAAAGAAAACATGAACACCAAAATTTCTATCTTCAGTCTGAAAGGTAAAGCATAAATTTGGTGGGAAGATGTGAAGCGGGTCAGAAACATCAGGACAAAGGAATTGAGTTGGCATGAGTTCAAGAGGATTTTCAGGAATAAGTACTTGTTGGAAAGATACTACGAGAGTAAGGGTAAATAATTTTATGAGCTAAAGATGGGATCAATGACAGATGAAGAATACACGACTAAATTCCTGGAGCTATTTAGGTATGTACTGTATCTTGAAGATGAGAAGGCTAAAGTTTAGTGATTTTTCATTGGTTTTCTATTAGCATTTAGATACCGTATTGAGTATGATGAGCCTTGGTCACTGGAGTAAGTCATTTGGAAGTTGAAGCATTTCTATGAAAAGTCAAAGTGTAAGAATGAATCTCAACAAGGATCAAATGGGAAAGATAAAGGTAAGGGTAAATGGTAGCCTAAAATAGCAAGGCCTCAGAATGCAGAAGACAAATAAAATGTGGCACCACAACAGAAGTTCAATGTAGCTAGACAGGGACATGGATCACAAAAAGAACATAGAGGTGATGGTATTGGACGATTGAAGTGTTGGACATGCAGTAAGTGTTACACCATTTTTTGGTCATCTAACTTGTTACTATTAGATGGACCTAAGTACACCATGTAAGACCAATTTTACCCTAAGTAAAATTGCTTTAACTATGAAAAATAACTTAGTAAACCACCTTTATTAAGTTGTTTATGGTCTAAACAAGAAACCCCATGATGAAATATTAAATAAATCCACATTTGTTTGATTTTCCTCAAGGAATAATTAGTTAAACAACAGTTTAATTAATATTCCTAGTCATATTTAACCCAAAACAGGAAAATTAATTAGATAAATTATTATTTATCTTATTATTTTCTAGGAATAATTATTTAAACCTTATTTAAATAATATTCCTTGTTAAATTTGACTAATTCATTCATAAATAATTATTTATTTGATTATTACTCAACCGCATCCTTAAAATAATAAATAAATCATTTATTTATTTATTATTTACAAATAAAGGGATTTGACCCAAGTCAAATTCTTTTTCCCTCTAATAAGTAGAATAAAATATTCCATAAAAGTTGGATCTTGATTTGGTTAATAATATTTTAATTATGCACCAATATCTAGACTAACTCAATATTTTGTTATAAATAGAAGGGTTTTTCTATTCACTCATGACCTTTTGTTGCCTAAATATCACTCTGGATCTATACCTTTGGTCTGACTTTGATCCACCATCATTGTCATATTTTGCTATCATTTTTCTTGTGAGCTCCCTTTGAGTTCCATTTTTGTCTAGGTTTTCTACATTATCAAGAGAGAGGGATTTTAGATCTGAATTGCTGAGGACTTACAAGAACCCATCCCATTGAGGAGGACTAGTAACGTCCTTCTATGTTCTCCTCCCAAGTGCCATAAATACAAAATTCTTTACACATATTCTTTTCTTGTCTATTGGATGCATGGAGCAACTCTTGTTTTTATTTACTGCTTAATGTCTTTTAATGCATAGATCTAGATTTTGCAGCATTTATCTTGGTCAAATAATTGTAGACCTAAATATATTGGTAGCCGTCTTTGCTATTAGGGTTGTTTGTTATGCATGGCTAAAGTGAGCCTTTTTCGTATGCTTGCAATTAAGATTCATACTAACAACTGGCGACTCCACAAGGGTTTACGATTACTACCTCTGTCATTTTTCAGATCCCTGCATATCCAGCTACTTCAAACCCTAGGATTTCTCTTCAGCTTCTTGTTTTGCTTTTATTGATGTTGTTTTTAACCTATAAAACCCTAAAACATTAAAAATTCCAACTTCCATGTGTTTTCGGACCTATTGCGTAGGTGACAGTCATCAGCTGCAGCTGAGACGAAAAATTCTTCTTAAACCTACTCCCGAGAGTGCCGGAAGTCGAGGTCGCACTTTTTGGGCCAAAACCTATGACCTGAACCTCCAGGGTGCAGAAAATAGGCCTAAACCTATGACCTCTGCATAAATTAGGTCAGAAACTATGACCTGGAATTTTTGCAAGAGTTTTTTTGAAAGTTTTTTGGGTTTGTCTGGGCCTCTGTTTAAGGTTGTTTGACCTCCATCTCCGCCCGTTTTGGACCTGTACTTGTTTTTTTTAACTCATCTAAGTGGGAACCTAGCCCTCTAGGGCTTTAGTACCCTCCACCATTTGTGGAAGAGTTTTAGCTGCTGTAGTTTGTCTGAAATTTCAGAGTGTTGAGCTATTTTTTCAGATCTGATACCATACCTTCCGATCCACTTCAGATTGGCTATTTATCCATCCAAATCACCTCCTTTTAGTTTTGTTTGGGTTTTTCTCTAGGGTGCCCTCTGCTTCCCTCCAGGTTATAGCCTTTCGCCACCTCATTTACATCAATTTTTCCTCTGATTTTTTGTTGTTTTTCTACACCTATTTCTAGCAGATTTGACCTTTAGATCCCTGTCGCTCCCGACCTTAGATCGATTGGCTATTTTGGTGTGTTTTGAATAGATTTTTTCCCACCTACAGACTACTTTTTGAGAGGCCCGCCTCCTTGGGTTTAGATTATTGCATTATTAGCTGTTTATTTTCTATTATTTCAGTTTCATATACTGTTATCTGCAGGTTTATTTATAGTTATACAACACACTTTCTCTTTTTCTCTACAAATGTCTGGGTTTAAAAATTAAAATTTACACACTTAACACACACACCCTAATTGAAGAAGAGCTTGGTTAACACCACCAAGCAAAGAATTTAACATTGAAATCAATTGATCCTGCACCTCTATGCCCTTGTTTCGACATTGTAATCAATTGATCCTGCCACTCTTCGCCCTTTTTGGTATCTCTTCCCTTTGTGCCGTGTTTGTGCCTTCACCATTGCGCCACCAAGGTGTTTATCCCGAATGCTTCTTGGCCTTCATCCTCTGTTTCCAGTAGGAATACTTACTCCTCTGCATAGGATTCAAGTTATTCCTCCATCGAGTCCACACTCCGACTCCTCTTCTGGTTCATTGGGTTCCCCTTCTAGTTCCGCCCCGGGTTCTCCCTCTGTCACCTACACCATGTCTGGTTCAGGACCTAATGCTGGTGGTAGCCCCGACCCTAATGCTGGGAATACTACTAGTGGGACCGCAACAGGAACTACCCTGGCTGCTCCCTTTCTCCCCAATATGGCAGGCCTCAGTCTTCCCGATTTTAACCAGTTGATCAATGACCCTATACACCATGATGCTAGTTGGCCTACTATGCCGATCAAGCTCCCTTTCGACATCCCCAAGTTTGAAGGCCTTGCTGGAGAATATCCTACAAATCATGTTCAATCTTTCCACATGTGGTGTTCGTCTAACTCCATTACCAATGACTCTGTCAGTCTTCAATTGTTCCAACGTACGCTTACCGGCAAAGCTTATAAGTGGTATATTGATCAGGCCTCATCCTCTCATACCACCTTTGTGACTGTTGCCTGGGCTTTTCTGTCTTATTTCTAGCTTCCCCTTAGTTATGACACTGGTACCGAATTTTTGATTTCTTTCCGTCAATCGTCTGCAACCCGCCTATCCGATCATGTACAAAAATGGCGGAGAAGAAAGAGCCTATGTCGAGCGCCCACCTTCGAAGACCGTGTCTACATAGAATAGTTCCTTAGATCCCTTTTTCCTACTATAGGAAAAGATGTCGCATCACATTTCCCTCAAACCAAAGAAGTCGCTCTTCAAATTGCGTTAAAATATGACCTGATCTACGCTCAGTCGGGTTATGTTTATACCATTCTACCTTATCTTCCTAGACCCGGTGGTGCCAACGCACCGGGGGAATCTCATGCCACCAACGGTATCGTTGGAGCTCTCTTTCATCCATACGCTCAACCTCCCATGGGCTATGGTTTTCCACAGGGAGGGGCCAGCACTTCCTGCACTTCCCCCCCCCCCCCCGGTAGCATGTATCCAGGATATGGCATGCCTTCTCCTTTTTCCAAACCTCCTATTTACCACTATACCCAACCTCCTTATTATCCATATCCGAATCTTGGTGCTCTAGCTCCTCAAGCATTAGCACCTCCACCTCCCTTGCCTTCTCAACCCCCGCAACAGTAGCCACCACCCCCTCAAGTGTAGGTATATGCACAACGGGGCGCGACTAATCCTCCTCCTTCCAAAAAGAAAAGGAAAGGCACTCAAAATCAATCTGCCCCTGGTAATCCTGAACCTAATCCTTAAAATAATGCACCTAACACTGCTAACCAGCAACACGACACTCAGCCCAAGCAGGACAGGCCTGTTCGCACGAACAAGCCTTGTTCTTGTTCTGATGTTTATGGTCATGGCATGCACGATTGTCCTCTTTTACCACAAATGAGGCAGATGTGGGAGTCTCAAGCAACAATGTGAGGAGAGCAAGCCTCCCCTTTCATCCCTCCTAATGCTGTGCCTAGTCAGCCGACTATGTTTATTAATCCTTTCCCTCAGCAAGGATTCATGGCTACCCAACCACCTAAAGGTCAGATGGCCACTCAACCTCCTCCATCTGGTACCTTCGATTACCAGATTCTCATGATGAACTCTGACCAACCTATAACCGTAGATATTAAGCTTCAGACTCAGACCATCAGTACAACAAGCCTCCCGCTACGTCTATCCCTGAGCCCACTTCTTAAGGTTCTATAGAGCCTCTTTCGACACCTAATGGTCCTTTACAGATCCCTCAGCCTAAGGCAGAGGTTCATACCAAGATCCCTAAGGGAACATTACGCCAAAATGCTGCTTCTGGCAAAGCTGGCCATTCATATAGTATAGTAGATTATTTGGCGCAATCTCCTGCTTCCATCTCAACGCTGGAACTCCTCCAGTCGTGCCCTTCACAACAAAAATTTCTACTATTTTCCATGGGCATTGTAGATCCTTCAGATGATCAATTGATCATATTCTATGTTTACCGGTCAGAACATCCTCCTCTTCATGCTTCCGTCGCCTTCCAAATCCTAGTCAAAATCCGGAACGCCAACGTTTACTGGTGTATCATTGATGAGGGGGCATCCACCTGTGTGATGTCTGCTTCGGTTTGGAAGCAACTCGGATCTCCTGAGTTGGCCCCTTCCACGATCACTCTTCGAGCGTGGGATGGCCACACCTCCCAGCCGATTGGCCTGTTCCGCAATTTTCCTATTACTCTTGTGGGCAAAGACTGTTTGCATTGACGTAGAAGTCATTGACGCCCCCTTAGATTAAAAAATTATATTGGATTGTAGCTACACCTATGCGATGTCTACTGTACCATCTGCGGTCCACTGCAAGATGTCATTTCCCCATAATGGAAAGATAATCACCATTGAATAGTTGACATATTACGAACCGAAGTCTCAGACCTCCTCTGAGTCTATCATATCTTCGATGGCTAATAAGAAAACCATCGATCTCTTGACCAGTGTCTCACCCAGAGTCTACAAAGATTCCTCTTTTCTTGGTACATTCCCTGGTCTTCCTCCTCCTGTCTCTGATCCCGGCTCATCGAATTTTTGCATGATGCAATCATCTTGGGCTTCCCTCAAGCGGCCTACTTTGGCTAGTCAGCAGCCTCGCCCTCCGTAACCTACTCCTAGCCCTTCGATTCAGCCTTCTGTACCTCCTTCTCCTGGACCTTCACCTATAGATGGTATCCATGAGCCTCTCTACCCTCTTGGAACGGTTTCTCCAGGCCTTAACCATCTCAGAGCCGTCTCGCCTGGCCATTACCCCTCCGGTCAGATACCATTCCTAGCTCCCCCTCCCGGAGTGTTCTCAGTACCTGTCATGGCTACCCTATATCTTCCTAACTTGACCCCGAGGATTCCCCTCTGGTACCTCGATCCCCTAGCCACTACCCCTCTTGTTCAACCCAAACCTCATCTTGCTTTGACCCTGGTTCAACCGGTCCCTATGACTTCTCCCGCTGCTACAGTGCCTCAACCACCTCAACTAGAACCCTCTCTTATTGCGACAACTTCGGGTAAGAAGGGCAAAGCTCACAAGAGGGCATCAAAAGACAAGGCTACCTCGGCTGAACCTACTCCTCCTTCACCTCCAAATCCTTTTGCTTTGTGTGATGTCGTTGGTCATGCCACCCACACCTATCATGAGGTCCGTCGCATCAAGCCCATGGTTAATGTTGCATTCCCTGAGTCTACGGTCCCTCAAGCCTCTGTTTCTTCCTCGACTGCAGTCAAGAACCCTAAGGCTATTCACACCAACCAACCTTGTGCTTTGTGTGATATCCATGGCCATTATTATCACCATTTTACGCACCTTACGCATTACCGTGCCTCTTTAGAGGTAGTTCATGAGTACGAGGTTGAACAGAATCAATCCGCTTCTCCCGTCCTTGCGCAGTATGTTGCAGGCCAGCTTGAGGATTTACCTGCTCCCATTGACATTCCCCCTCCTGATGTCGAGATGACGGAGCCTGCGGCCACCATCCTCTACCTATCATCATCTATGAGATCCTCGATGTAAGACCCCCCTAGGCCTTCCCCTTATATTTCACCTGACCTCCCTTCAGCGATCACCTCGGGCTCAACATCAGTGGATCCTTCATCTACTTGTTTTTTTGTCACCCCTTGTGATGATGTGCATGTGAACCTCTCTTCTCATGATGATGAGTCAGGTAGCTTCGCCGCGTCAGGTGGTCTTTCTTACACCAGTCAACCCATCTTCTATTACGATGACGACATTATGGAAGTAGTCACCACCCCTGACTTTCTCTATCCCCCTTTACATCGAACCCATGCATTTGATCCACATACACCTTGTGGTCATTACATTAACACCCAATGTTTTGGTAATGGGGAACCCATATTTGAGAGACCAGGAGAAGCATTTCTCCACAACTCTCCTAGCGCATTTGGTCGTGTCGACTCTAGTACCATCATTCTTCCCTGTCTAGAAGAACCTCTAAAGTCCCATATCACTTCAGATCACTTTAGGGTGATACCCCTCATCATTACTTCATCTTACATCAACAACCCAGTCCCTTCGACATTATTGTTGACCAACTTGTGGGCTTTCTAGGAGAGCACCAATTCACTATCTCCAAATCCACTCTTTGGGATAGTGACACCATGTATGCCAACCAAGAAACTTAGTACATTTGATCCATATATGCAATACCAAAAGAGATTGGTAATCCTCCATTCCCTTTCTCAAACTACATAACCATAACGAAAACAAATGACACACCACATCATTAAAACGTGTTTATATTCCCCTTTTCTAAATACATTTTGGCATGAACATAACATGCTTGGGGGCACCCATGCCCCTCAACCATAAAAATCCTGGATCTCAGCCAAAAACATCACTGAAACCCCCTTTCTCTAACATGACACATTTTTCAGTTCATTTCCTAGGACAGGTCGCCATTTTCTGCCCAGTACCTGCTACCCAGGTCGCAGAACAGACCCCAGAAAGTGCGACCTGGCCTATTCATGAGCTTTGGGTGCCTAAACTGAAATTTTGATTCCATCAGTTAAAAGAGTAGGGTTAGTCCTCTTACCTGCAACTGACGGATCTCGATTCCAACAGTCAATTTGTCTGCTACGATCGCCGCAATATTTAGCGCCTTCTCTCCACTCTACATTCACCACAACTACACTTGCAAATGAGTGAATTTGGAGGGAAAATACCTTATTAAAAGGGAAACCCCTGATTTATCTTTTTGCCTGCTGTGTCCAAACCGTAGCTCAATTTGACAAACTGTCTGTACCGTTGGAAAGCTCTCACTAAGCCCTCAAATGGGTATATGTTAGTTTTTCATGATTTGATACTTCACCAAGACACATTTTTTCCAAGAAGGGTCCCTTCACCACTCCTCAAAATCGAATTTATTCACTTGCAACACTTGTACTCGGGGCACCACTTTGCCTCCATACTTGTCCATGCTCGTGTTGATTTTTGTCGTGAGTAACCATCTTGTACTCATGTATTTATGGTCCCCACCGGACCTTTTATGTGTGGCAGCATCATCGAGTTGCCCTTGTTTAGAGCATCCGAGTTGAGTCATCATCGCATCCATGGAGTATATCCCGCATCCCTTTGTATCCCGCGATAGTCCTCCATCCTTCATTGCTTTGTTCCTCTCTCGTGTCGCACATTATGGCCTTCAGTCCTACTGTCCCCTATCCCTTATGATATTGTGTTAGTCGCTACCAGGTCATCCATGCCCTTTATGCTCTAACAAGGGAATTCGTCCGTCCGCTACTCAGTACCCCCCATTTCATCATCATCCTTGGTGTCAGTCTGTCAGTCACTCTACTATTTTCTCTCGTGAATTAGTTGAGGATTCCTCATTCCCTCACCTATGGTGGACCTCCTTCTGTCGACATCAGATCATTCATTCCAGAAGATAGGTCTAGAGGGTGGTGTACCATGGTTCTAGCTTCCACTCTTGTTTGGTGCCTCAGATCAGGCAAAGGGACTCCTTATTTCCCTTTGACTTGATTGTTTCTCAGCTCCAGCTCCTTTCAGCATGATCGAGATCTGTATACTTGATGGTTTGGTGATGCAGCAAATGATACCGACGATTCCCGGGTGTGTGTGAGATGTTTCAGCCCTCATGAGGGGGTGGCCCTATAGGTAGCCCCCCACATTCCTGGATGACCTCTTCATTACATCCTTTGACACAACTCCATAGATTTGATGATGTCGGCCTCAGCCGCTTGCAACGCCTTTTTGTTTGCATGTATCAGTCAGATTTTCAGAGCCCTTTCCTGTCTACAGGGGCATTTGGGTTGTATTTGTATCTCATGTACTCAGATATGATTGTATAAGTCCTAGATGTTATCCTAGGCACAATATGTATGTGGGATTCATTATCTTGTTTTTACCTGGCTCATGTTTATGCCAACATGTAATACATTGTTCAGTCTCTTGTTTACTGGATGCATAATTCTTTATACTTTGTCTCGGCGGGCATAGGTATGCCTCCCCCACTGCCTATAGCACAGGTAGTCACTCATAAAACAGAGTTGTCACACCTATAAGTCTTGCCTCCTTAGGTTTTAGTCCTCTAGCGCTTTGGTCAACCTTATATTTCTCTCTCTCTGACTTCCCCTTCGGTGTCTACTGATTGATTTCTTACAACGTACTTCAGTCATACGATTAGCTCCTAACGCTCGCACGTTGGGGGGCAATCTGTTACACCATTTTTTGGTCATCTAACCTGTTACTATTAGATGGACCTAATTACACCATGTAAGACCAATTTTACCCTAATTAAAATTGCTTTCACTATGAAAAATAACTTAGTAAACCACCTTTATTAAGTTGTTTATGGTCTAAACAGGAAACCCCATGAGAAAATATTAAATAAATCCACATTTGTTTGATTTTCCTCAAGGAATAATTAGTTAAACAATAGTTTAATTAATATTCCTGGTCATATTTAACCCAAAACAGGAAAATTAATTAGATAAATTATTATTTATCTTATTATTTTCTAGGAATAATTATTTAAACCTTATTTAAATAATATTCATTGTTAAATTTGACTAAATCATTCATAAATAATTAAATAAATCATTATTTATTTGATTATTACTCAACCACATCCTTAAAATAATAAATAAATCATTTATTTGTTTATTATTTACAAATAAAGGGATTTGACCCAAGTCAAATTCTTTTTCCCTCCAACAAATATAATAAAATATTCCATAAAAATTGGATCTCGATTTGGTTTATAATATTTTAATTATGCACCAATATCTAGACTAACTCAATATTTTGTTATAAATAGAAGGGTTTTTCCATTCACTCACAATCTTTTGTTGCCTAAAGATCACTCTGGATCTATACTTTTGGTCTGACTTTGATCCACCATCATTGTCATATTTTGCTATCATTTTTCTTGTGAGCTCTCTTTGAGTTCAATTTTTGTCTGGGTTTTCTACACCATCAAGAGAGAGGGATTTTAGATCTGAAGTGCTGAGGACTTACAAGAACCCGTCCCACTGAGGAGGACTAGTAACATCCTTCTATGTTCTCCTCCCAGGTGCCATAAATACAAAATTCTTTAAACATATTCTTGTCTTGTCTATTGGATGCATGGAGCAACTCTTGTTTTTATTTACTGCTTAATGTATTTTAATGCATAGATATAGATTTTGCAGTATTTATCTTGGTCAATTAATTGCAGATCTAAAGATATTGGCAACCATCTTTGCTGTTAGGGTTGTTTGTTATGCACGGCTAAAGTGAGCCTTTTTCGTACGCTTGCGATTAAGGTTCATACTAATAGTCAGGAACATATTAAGAGAGATTTCCCATGGAATCAGGGTGGTAGGCCTTAGATATATAGTGCACATGAGGCGCATACTGTTGGGGATGTTGGGAAGAGCATTACTTGTATATATTCATTCGTGGACAAAAAGTAGGCAGATCACTAGGCATCTATTATTGAGATGGACGGTAATATGTGTGATCAAGTTATTTCAATTTTGATTGACCCTCGATCTAATTATAGTTATGTTAGTCCTGAATTTGTGGATAAGTGTGTTTTGAATAAATAAGTGCATGCAGAACATTGGTTAGTGTGGTTGGATACAGGTACAAAGAAAAGAGTTCACCATTGGGTAAGATCTTGTGCATTTGAGTTAAATAGTATGCCTACAACAACACACTTGAACATATTTCCATCTGGATCATAAAATATGCTATTGTGTATGGACTAGCTATACCTTCAAAAGACCAAGGTGGATTGTTATGAAAAATCCATCAAGTTCTTGGATGAAAACCAAGGACCAAGAGTCTTTCAGGGAAAGAAGAAAGCCACATCTGTTAGGTTGGTGACAACGATGCAGGCCAAGAAATTCGTAGAAAAGAGTGTGTGATGTTCGTAGTGAATATTTTTATTGAAAAAAGTAAGGAAGTTGAGGATGCGAATGTTTTTGTCAGGTACCCAGTTATACAAGAATTTCAAGATGTATTTCCTGCAGATATTTCAGAGTTTCCACCTCATAGGGAGGTAGAACTTTTTATTGAGTTGGTATGAGGGGAATCTCCAACATCGAAATCACCTTATAGGATGAGCACACCTTATTTGGTTGAGTTAAAGTTGCACCTGAAAGAGATGCTTGACAAAGGATACATTAGGCCAAGTGTATCACCATGGGGCACATCGATATTTTTTGTAAAGAAGAAAGATGGTACTCTTAGACTATGCATTGCCTATAGGCAGTTGAACAAAGTGACCATCAGGAATAGATACCCATTATTGAGGATTGATGACTTGTTTGATCAATTGAAGGGAGCAGTAGTGTTCTCTAAGATCGACTTGAGATCACAATATCATAAGGTATGCATCAAAGAAGAGGACATTTACCAGACCGCATTTAGGACCAGGTATGGGCATTACGAGTTTTTTGTAGTTCCATTCAGTTTGTCTAATGCTCCAGATATATTTATGTATTTGATGAACAGTTTGTTGCGTCCTTATTTGGACAAGTTTTTTATTATGTTCATTGATGACATATTGGTATATTCTAAAAATGAGGAACAACATGCCGAGAATTTGGAAGCAGTGTTGATATTGTTGAGAGAGCATCAGTTGTATGCTAAACTCAATAAGTGAACTTTCTTCCAGATTGATGTACATTACTTGGGACATGTTGTCTCCAAGGAGGGAATCACATTAGATCCAGAAAAGATAAGGGACATCATGGAGTGGGTATCTCCTAGAAGTGTAGATGAGGTGAGATCCTTCATGGGGTTGGCAGGCTATTACAGGAGGTTCATCAGGAACTTCTCATAGATTTACTATCCTATTACATCATTGCAAAGGAAAGGTAAGAATTTTTAATGGGAAAAGGAATCTGAGGCCAATTTGGAGTAGCTTAAGCAGTTGTTGACACATGCTCCAGTGTTAAATATTGCAGATTCGAACAAGGAGTTTGTATTATGTGCAAATGCTTTTAGGAGAGGACTAGGTGGAGTCCTTATGCAAGAAGGACAGGTGGTATTCTATGATTCACAGAATATGAATGAGCACAAGAAAAAGTATCCAATGAATGACCTTGAGTTAGCAATGATCATCCATGCATTGAATATGTGGAGGCACTATATTCTTGGCAGGAGGTTTATATTGATGAGTGATCATAGTGGATTGAGGTATCTATTTGACCAACTGAATTCAAACACCATACAAGCTATATGGTTGGCCACGATCAGTGAATTCGAATTTGAGATTAGGTACATTAAAGGAAAGGATAACAGGGTCACATATGCTCTTAGCAAGTGGATATAGGTAAATCACATAGCAGTTATGAGCTCCTATGGGACATATTTACAGGATAGGATCCTGCAGATAGGTCAGTATGATGAAAGGTATATGGAGATTGTGCATAGGTTCCACCATAGTACTGGTATAGTTACAGGTACATTTAGTGGTATATGTGCAGGTGTATAGGATGGGGATTACCATCTCACAACAGATGGCTTGGTCAGGTTTAGATACATAATATATGCCCCAAAAAAAAGTGAGCTCAAGAAGGTGATCTTGAGGGAGTTTCATGCGAAACCATATTGAGGTCACCTAGGCTATCAAAAGACACTGACTGCAATTAAGAGGTTCAATTATTGGCTAAATTTAAAGAGAGACGTAGCAGAGTTTGTGGCTAGGTATTTAGATTTTCAAATGGTTAAGGTAGAGTGTAGGCATCCAGGTGGACTACTACAACCGATTGCAATTCTAGAGTGGATATGGGAGGACATTTCCATGGATTTCATCACAATATTGTCCATGACATCTAGACAACATTATTCCATCATGGTTGTTGTGGATAGGTTGACAAAGGTTGCACACTTCATTCCAGTGAAGACTACGTATTCAGAGCGATGTAGCACAAGTATTCATCAAAGATGTGGTCATATTGCATGGTGTTCCAAAGAATATTTTGTCAAAGAGGGATGCAAAGTTCAATTCCAAGTTCTAGAAGGAGTTATTTGTAGGTTTGGGCACCGAGTTGGCCTTCAACACAACTTATCATCCGCAGAAAGATGGAAAAGTTGAGAGGGTAAACAAGATCTTGGAGGAAATGTTGAGGATGTATGTGATGCATCAAAAACAAAAGTGGGAAGAGTATCTTCCACTGGTAGAGTTCGCCTACAAAAACAGGTACAAGGAATCATTGAAGATAAGTCCATTTGAGGCATTGTATGGGTGGAGTTGCAATACTCCCATCAGTTGGAGTGATCTAGTTAGCGGGGTATTGATTGGGCTAGACATGTTGGCGGAAATTGAACAATATATGCTTGTAATCAAGAAGAATTTAAAAGAAACACACGATAGGCAGAAGAGCTATGTGGATTATAACAAGTTTTTTATGGAGTTTCATGTTGGGGAACATGTGTACTTGTGCATCAATCCCAAGAAGAGCTCCTTGTGGATTAGATCATGTACCAAGATGGCACCACAATTTTTTGGACCTTTCAGGATTATTGAGAGGATCATACCAGTAGCTTATCGACTTGCACTTCCTTCCACAATGAAATTCCATGACGTTTTTCATATATCATTTCTTAAGAAGTATTTTAAAGATGATGATCATGTGATTGACTGGTCTATATTGTAGGTGGATCTAGATGGATAATTCCAGCTAGAGCCTCAGTGTATATTGCAGAAAAATGTTCTCATGCTCCGGAACCAAGAAATTAAGCAAGTTAAAGTGCAAAGGAATCACTTTGGGCTTGATGAAGCTACATGGGAGATGGAAGATCAGATGCATGCTATGTATCCTTCTTTGTTTGTCGGTTGAGGTAAAGAAGTTCTGGTATGATGTTTGGTATACATTTTGGCATATGTTTTGGTGTAATTTTTTGATATATGTACATATGTATATGAATGTAAATGTTGCCATGAGATTTGCTATAAAGTTGCAATAAGCGGTATGGGTTTCATGTCATTATAGTTTTCATGTTGCTATGATGTTGGTTTTCTTTTTAGCATGGTGATCATTGTAAATACTACATTGAGCTATGTTCTAAACCTCCATGAGAGTGTGTTTGATTTTCAGCGGTTTTGCTGAGGTATATGTGTGGTTGAACACTGAGGATGATGTCCCCCAAGGGTGAGGGTTCTGTAACAACCTTGTGAAAATTACATGTAATAAATGTTAATAAAGAAAAATTAATAACCATGGTTGATGGGCCACTTATTCCGAGTTGAATGTTGGGAAAAAAATCCTAGTGGTTGTTCATTTCGGTTAATATGGCTAAGGAAATTGGCAAAGGAAATGACAAAGGATTTGAAAAGGAAAATGGCATTTTTGGCATATTTATTTATGAAAATATTGGAAATTAGGAGAAAAGGGAGGGGAAAGGTCATAGGTTGCACGTGAGGAGGAAAATGAAGGAAAATAAAGGGAAATTAAGAAAATAGAGGATTAATTGATAAAAAGGCTTATGATGGTCAGTTGGTACCTTTTGTTAGTTCAATTTGGAGCTCTCTTATTATTCTCTCTCTCTCTCTCTCACTCTTGGACACTTAGAATTTTCTTGGAGTACTTTGGCACTGGATCAAGAATTGCAGAGAAGGAAAGAGGAAGGAAGGAGAAAGCAAGGAAGAGCAGGATGAAGCAGCTACAACAATATTATTTGCAGGTATCGATATGTATGTGTGATTTCCTTGGTATATTTGGCATGCATGGTATTTCATGTGGTTATTTTATGTCATGGCATGGGTTTTTCCAGGTGTGACAGTTTTCAGCCTAGCCTTGCCATTTTTGGATAACCATGGTGTGATGGGGTTCAATAGTTTTGGTTGAGTTGGATATCCAGATGGATTTAAAGCTGAGTGAGGTGGATATTTGAAATGATAAAACACATGGCCTAGTAACCCCTAGACCACACTGTGGGTTGCGGTAAATCCAGATAGTATGTTGCATCGGTGGGCCGAGGGATCCTCGATCAGTGAATGGTGTGATATATGATAAAGCCTAGAGATGGGTTTTCTCTCCATTAGACCTAAGAATCTCGGGTTGGGATATATGATAAATCCTAGAGAGTGTGTCTCAGTTTAGGCTCTAGTAATCCCTGGATTAAAATATGGGTTGTGGTAAAGCCAAAGAGACTATGAGACAAGAAAATTCCTCATGGTGTAGGTGGAGAAATCTGATGGCATCCATGCTTGCTTTTTCCTAGTGATCGAGGGGAGATGGTTATGACGTGTTTATTGATTTGGCCTAGTGATTTGTTGTGGATTACGGTAAAGCATAATATATATTGATGAGGGTGAGGTAGTTTAGCCTCAAGATGACCTGGTTGGTTCTTTTGGCTTGAGTCCCACATTCATGCTTAAAATATGGCACGAGGGTGATTAGATGAATAGAGATTTGCCTTAGCCAATCTATGGTTTGGTGGAACATGGAATTCCCATCCCGGGTTGGTCTTTTCATTCATTAATTAGAGGTTCTCTCCTTGGAATTTCATGTGTAAATGTACTGGTTTATATGTGGATTCTAAGGATGATGTATCCCTCATATTTTTGTTGTTATTGTGCTAGTTATAAGCATGTATTATGACAATGATGATGTATGGATCTCCTCATGTTTTTATTTGTGAATGATTAAACAATGTATCTATGACCTAATAGATGATAATGCAACTAATGATATAAGGGAAAAATGATTCTTAGTGATTCCCAAATAATTATGAGACCCCTATGCTCAAATATGTTGTTTACACTTGTAGAATACATATTTGTGACATGTTTGATGAAATGCCTGTCATGGCTTGTAGGGGTCCAGTCTAGGCCTTGTCATTATTTTTTCAAATACATCATTATTTTTTTGTTTTATTTCATTTCTGAACTTGTCATTGAGTTATGGGCAGTGACCTGGGCTCTGGGCCTGAAAAAGTGGCTCAAATCCCTGAGACGCTAGCACAGGTATGTGGGGAAAATTCCCTGGATGCATGCATGCATATGCTGTGGGAACGTACAAAACCTCCCAGACACACCCATGCCTATATTGTGAGAGCGTCTGAGGGTTTGAAGGTTTAAAACCTCAGTGGGACACAAGGTATGGATACCTAAGTGGTTGGGTTGGATTTTAGGATTCTTGTTGCTGACGTGGAATGTTTGTATGATGTGCTTCCATCGATTCCACTTCCTTAAGGTCACCTAGGAGGTTTAATCAAATCATAGCAACTCTTCGTCACATTTTTACCCCGGTTGGCCAGTCACTTCGGTGGACGTGGGATGAGGGTGTTACAATTTTAGACCTATGCACCTCAGGAAGTCTATGCCTACCTACAAATGATGGGATGCAAGTATCAGTGGATGGTGTGGCACTACGAGGTCTATCAGGAGTGAGTGGTGATGTTGGAATTGAACTTCTACCTCTATTGATAAATCTACTCCTAGAATCCCTTTCTCTATGCATGAATGATTTTTATCATGATTTAATTATGCATCTGCAAAATCAAAACTAAATGCACATAAAATGATATGAAAACCATAAATGGAATCCTATATACACTTCCTTGGAAATGACACCAAAATTTTGGGTAATTTAATTGACCTTAAATTACTTCATTAATTGTCAACCAAGTATCACGTACTTATGAAGTGTATGTGCACCATATATGCTAGGAATTCTATCTTTGGATGAATTTGTTCTAAGTATGGATAAGTGTTAAATGAGACTAGAGAGTTGTCACACAGATGTTCTTAAAATTACATCAAAAATCAAATTCCAAACCGAATTGAAATATATTGCTTAAAATCTCAACTTATTCTAATTGCAGAATTGAAAATCTATTTTTAATTGCAGAATTAAAGTCTATCTCTAATTGCATAAAGGAAATACTAATGCTAGATTGCATAAAAGAGATTTTAATACTAATTGAAAAAATGAATCTTTAACTCTACTTTGCAAAAGGAAATCTTAACACTAATTGCATAAAAGGAAACTTAACTTCGATTTACAAAAAAAGTATTTCAACTATAGTTGCAGAAAGAAATGCTAATGCTAACTATTTGCAGAAGGAAAAAAAATCAAACAAGAGCTTGTAACTTCAAGTGATTACTGAGGTGCACAAATAACTCTAAAAAGACATTTCTTCATCATCCACGAAATTAACTAAGTAATAAAACTAAATTGCGAGAAGGAAATTCATATGAGAAACAAACATTTTTGGTATTTTCTTTTATGGGTGCTCTGGAATCAAAATAAAAAATGATTAAAAAATAATTGTAATGTAACTATTCAAAGAAAAAACTTCATGAAATTTCCATGCTATGAACAAATTGCAATGAAAACAAAACTAATTGTCCTTACTACTCTCTGTGGGGCCCTCCCGTGAGTGTAAGTCTCGTCATTGTTAAAACAATAAATGAACCATGAATTGGAAAGTAATAGAGTATTATATTAATTCAGAAGATAGTTTCAAAGTATTGGAAAATGAACCACAACTTAATTAACTTAACTGAACTAACTTTTTCGTTTCCCCTTATGGATTTTATACAATCCTTCATCAAACTAAATTAAGAGTCCTGGGCTGATAGGAATTTAAACTGTTTTTCCATCTACGAAGTAAAATTAAAATTTATCTCCTCATTATTTTCTACTAGGAGAGAAAATCATGAGGGATTCTTCTCAAATCATATCTCCACAATTGAACAAGTCTTATGCACGCTCTCTTGATCTCTTCGTGATCTTCTGATGAAATTCACTTGACTGTTGCATCACCATACCAGAGTTTGAATTTGGATTTGAATCTTAGATATTTCAATCTCTTTAGCTTGCCAGATCATGTCGATAGGTTGAAATCCATGAAGATAACATTTTTCATCTACATATACCTTCCATTCCTTCATTGTTGCATTGCAACATGTCTAATCATGGATATGGCTGCAAAATTCAATATTAGTTGTGGAATGATCAAGATTTTGTAGTTGTAGAGATGTTTTCATTATAATTCAAAAATAAACAATAGATTCTAAAACATGGATGATTAATACCTTTTATAAGCTCGAGTAAGTCTGAGATGACCTTGATTAGGATGAAACTGCTACAAAATGGTCACAAAAAAATAAAGGAGAGGGAAAAAGGTAGTTAAAAAGGAAACAATTTCCGAATTCAACACATATCTTAGATATTTCACCTGTTATCCCTTGATCTCATCCTTCCATCATATGTGGATATCAAGCCCATAATGGTAAATACTAAACTACCACTCTTGTCATATAAATTTACCACCATCCATAACATCAGGGTTGGATTTTGGAGATCGATAATGCCCTTATGCTGTTGCCTTGAACCTAAAGGAGTCATCATATTCATGCATTAGGGTTGATGTTGAAGTGTGCTTTGTGACAAGGAAGGACAAGTCAACTTGGGGAGACATCTACAAAGTCAACGCCTATTTATGGTTGTAAACTCTCTCCTATTTCTATTAATACAAAGTGTATCTTTTTTTCCTATATATGTTATGTTATGTTTGCACTCATGTATTTCAATGTCATGTTGATTCATTGAATATAGATGTTATATTATGCTACGTGGATGTTTTGGATCCTCTACTTCTTTTAGTTGTGCACGTAGGTTCTAATTATAGCACTTGGATCTACAATTGGATCTTACAAGTTAGGAGGAAATATAAGCTTGCTACAAATTCGAGATAGGATTCATTCCCGAACTCTATTTTCTCTAAGGAAAAATTTATGTTATTTTTATTCTTTTGTTCTAGACTAGGCCACTAGGCCTAGGGAATTCACCTTTGTCTGAAATAATAAATTCCGCATAACAATCTACAATCCTTAGTTTGGTTGGCACGTCGATAACCACATCTCAACATGAATAGTCTCTCTAACTATTTATTATCCTCGTCTTATTTGAATTTGTGTCAATGGAAATATCCAAATTATCTGCAACTTTTATATACACAGACTTTTTCTGACCATAATATTCCACACATAGATCCCCATCTCTTGAATTATAGAACGTAACTCATGATAACCATATGTTACCAAACAAATGTTTTTTTTGAAGGCCCTTTCATAACTAGATGCAATGTGCCCAAGGGGTAAATTTCCTCCATTCGTAGAAACAACCCTCAAAATATCATCCTTGAAAGCATTGATGTCCTCAATCTATCTTGAGGACTTTGAATTTACTCTTTTTTCTCTAGAACACAAGGCTTGTTTATCCACATCATTGGCATTCATTCGTTCTAGCTGATGACCTTGACATTCTCCTCTAGTCAAGGAGCTCTTGGGGAAATTTTCCACCATGATATCCATAATGAATCTCCAAATCATCCCAATACCCTTATTGATGGCCATATTATGCCAATTCCACACAAATTTTCTAGCATTTGAGTGTGTAGAATATAGTTTTACCTTAGGCAATGCAACCATGATAGTGTAACCTTGCTATCGCAACTTATGCAAAGTGGAAGAAAATTCCAAAAATAAAAATAATGCAAGAGGACTATTGTCTAGAGCAAACAAAAAAATGTCAATCTGTATGGACTTATCGGCCATATTTCTTCCCATTGGGGACATTGATGAGATTGATCCCAGTCTTCTGGCAACCCCGTCTGATATCATTAGACATATGGTTGTGGTCTCCATAGGGCGAGAAGGTAGTGATGGATACCTTCACTCTTCCATGAACCGTTAATGAGTTTCTAAAGTTTCCCGAGACATCCATTAGAGGGACTCCCACTGGTAAAGGGTAATTTTCTATGTCCCACATAATGTCCAGTGGCCCTTCCATGTCAAGATCGTCCATTTCTTCCGTTGGTTCTGCATTGCCCATATCTAGGCACCATGTGCATGTTTTCCTCCCCTTTGGGGTCCATTTTATATTCTTCTCAGATATTGAAACCAAGTTAAAGCAGAGACAAGAAAGGATCCTTATTTTCTCTAGGTTATAAAACTTAGAGATAAAAAGAATAGAAGGGAACCCACGCCATTTCATGAAGCACAGAGACCCATGCCACATAAGAATGTTTCCAAAATCATCCAACGGACAATAATTCAACCGTCAAACACAGGATCGACGATGTAGAGTGGCAACGAGAGGGGCGTTTTTCTCAAAGGAATTCCTTACAACATAAAAATATTTTAACATAAGAAAATTTTAATTTTCACTTGTTTTATATAAAAAAACAACTCTCTCTCTCTCTCTCTCTCTCTCTCTCTCTATATATATATATATATATATATACATTGAATTATTTTTATTATTAGTAATTTCTCTCTTTTTATACACACACACATATATCCATAATCTATGGATATTGTTGCAATATTAATGCATGTTTTTTATATATTTGTGCAATGATTTTTTATTCTTAAGTTTGGCCAAAAAAACCATAAAAAAATAAAATCCTTGAAAATAGGTCATACTCACATATTTACCATTATTTACTTCCCAACATAATTTAAGCTAGTCTTTGCATTAAAAAATGGTTAGGGATAAGATATAAATAAATATACCTACGAGGAATTACTTCCCACCATTACTTATGTTTTTCTGAGCACTTATATAGGAGTAAAATTGTAATTGTGTAGATTTATTAATGCTTATTACCCACCAAAATTTATGTAATTTCTTGTGCTTGAGTGAGCAATTAATTTATCCACTTCCAATCTCAATTTATTAGTTCTTGCCAAAGATATCCTATAGGATTTGATTTTCTTATTTACTTGTATTAATTTAGCATTGGCGAATGTATGTTATAATTTTTTATGCAATTATTCATAGCCCGTGATTTTTAACTTGAGAGGCCATGACTGAGTTTCCCGCAACACTTTTAATATGGACCTTAAAATATTTTACTTGTGGTTGACAATAACATTTATTTATTTTACTGTATTTTAGTTATAAATATTACATGTAAAATTAATATAGAACCAAATACACTTCATGCAATATAATTAATATTATTTATTGTAATTCCATATTAAGTAGTGAAAAATGTTTATATTATGGCCACCATTAATTTTTTTTGTTATTATTTATTACTATTTTTATTTTGTTAATGTAAGATTTTATTATTTTTATATGTAATGTTAAGTGACATCTCCCCCATACTATGTTGTAAAGAACCTCTCAACACAATAATAATAATCATAAATTAATCTCTATTTTACCATAAATTTGAACAAGAGTTAAGTTAGTCCATGTTTTCTCAAAATTTAGCAGGCCTTGTGAGGGGAACTCATAAGGCAAGAACTAGACTAAGTGACAACATATTGAGGGGTGCCCCAATGTCTCCACAACCACTACCTTCTGATTTTTAGTGGACTTTCACCACAAGGGAGACTTCCATATATTAATTCACCTAAAGGATATATCAATTTCGATATGTAAAGGCGACAAGACAATTCCAAGGAGAGATACTTTGCTTAAGGACAAGGCTTAGCTAGCACAATAAGGCAATGCACATCCTTAAAAAAGCCTAATTAGGGTACACAATGACCTAGGGTTTATGAGCAAGCAAGGTAAACGAGCTCATCTAGGATCAAAATGACAAGAAAAGGCTTGAAATAGATGTATACAACCAATTTATGGCACAATAAGCCTTCAACAAGCCTCAAGTTGAAGCCCGGGGAAAAACTAGGGCTTCCTTAGGGAAAAATCTACCTAGGGAAAAGGACGTCAGCCCTAAAATGACATAATTAACGACAATAAAAGGTAAATTTTGAGTAAAATACCTCACAAAAAGTGTTTAATCCCTCCATTAAGGAATATATCCAACCATAGCTGAGATGGATGCATATCCCTAACTAGTGACTTTCCTTATGAAGTTGAAATTTAGGTTTGGTGAAGAAAAATAGATTTAAAGGAAGTTTTGGGTTTGATCATCAATGTGAAAGAGGCCAATGACTTGAACTTAGGTGATGAAGTATATGGGATACCTATTCAAGGAGGAAATCTAAGCCCTAGCAAGAAGCAAGGGAATATGAAACCCTATGTTTCAAACCCTAGCTATCATCTTTGTGAGGGAGCAAAGTTAATGAGGAGAGCTACTTGAAAGATTCACTCATGGAATTTTCATACAAATTATAAAATGGGTAATGCATACAATACTATTCCTAATATTCCATAAAATTATTTTCAATAATAACTAGCACATAGAAACCCTAGACAATTAACCATTCCATGCAATAACCACAAAATATAAAGATATATTGAATACAAGGAACAATTACAAGATAGAATACATGAATAAATCATTTATTGCTCCAAAATTACATCTCCAATACCAAATAATAACTTCATAAGCAAAAATCCACAATAGATAATATCTCCAGAGGATATAAGACAAATTTTAACTAGGATGAAATCTCTAAGAGGCGCCGAATTGATCCATAAATGATGATCCAAATGAAATGTGACTAACCTCTATCCATATGAGGTTTATCTCACTTAATTTAGCCTAATGAAGTCGCTAAAATTATGTTTGAAGTTAAATGAACTTGGGTTACAAGCCAATCCACTAGCTAATGACTAAATAGACCAACATGTGTCAGTTGTAGCCTCTCTAAATTTTTATGTCATGCCCAATTATGGCTCCAAACACATGCTAGGGTGTGCTTAGTTTCCAAAATGTGTGTAGATGCATGGATGATCCAAAATTTGAGGGGTAGTCCTCAAATCCTCCTCTGGGGTCCCAAGTGCAACTAGGGCACCATCAAGTGGTCTCCATGTGTCTCTAATTTCCAAATAAGGCCTCCTTCTCTCTAGTGTTAGGATTTCCTTCAATGAAACAAGCACTCCATAGTCTCTTAATAGTACACCATCCTTATCTTGGCTCTAAATCAACTCTTTCTCATCAGGTTGTGTCAAGGCCAACCTAGGGGCATAATGGGTCTAGTGGTGTCATCATGAAGAATCCTCATATCTAGGTCAAATTTGACCGATGTCTTGGGTCCTGTTGTGGCCAGCAACAACCCCCCTCTTATTTAGTATCAGTGATAATACTAAATAAGTGGGGACCCTTAGTCAAAAAATCCAAAAAAGTTACTTAGTGCTTGTTTTCCTTTTTCAAAAAACTTACTATCATAAACTTAGGGAAATTCCTTAGAAAATCTTTAAAAAAAACTTAAGTTTTATGATAGTATTGAATAAAATAATTCTTTGAGGAATATCGCATCGCAATAAGATAATGAATGCCTCTTTACGAGTGGAATTTTAAAAAGTGCGACGAGAAACTACGCGCTAAAAGAAAATTCATCGCATCGCAAGTTTCAGATATCATATTTTATGCTAAGAAACCTAAAAACACCGATGTGCGATAACATATATCACAAATCGCATTTCGCAGAAAATACACTAACGGATGTTTGTCATATGTTCTATTCTGCGATATTGTGATATTGCGATATTGTGATTTTGTGATTTCGCGATGATACGATGTGGCGCTATTATGATATTACAATTGCGATTTGCGATATTGCGATTTTGCGATATTGCGAAGCAAATCGCAAATCGCCTTATCGCAGACTTTTGAGGCTCGTTGTACGAAAAAGCTCTCCATAAATCAAGACTCCATTATGCGCTTTAATGTTTAATCAATGAATTGATCGTCATTCATTAATGAAAAATGGTTTCGTTTTGATTAAAAAGTTATTTCACGTAAGATGGTATATTTTATACGCCTTCAGCATTTAAAAATATCCCGTCACCTTTCTCATATCATTATTTTCACTTGATTCGTAAACTGCAGACGTGAAGAACAGAGGACTATACAAAGCGATATTCAGAGTATTATGGGAAAGAAAGACAAAGCTCCGAGTTCTGAAAGTAAAGAGATGGCGTCCTTGTACACAGACACCGCCTGCAACAAAGACGCTGGTATCACTACTTGGGATGGTATGCATAATCTGCTTGAAGAAGAAAACCCCATAGTAATGGAGGTTTCGGCTACTGCAGGATCAAGTGGTTCTTCTGAAGCATCTCTTACAGAGTTAGCTTGTTCATTTTTGCACCGAATAGCAGCAAGACCGAAAATTCTCCCATATACAGACATGGTGAAATGGGTGCTGGATAGCACTGATATTACAGACAGACAGTTCAAGACTCAGGGGAAAGAGCTCATTGGCTCATTCACTCCAGAAGATTTAAGGCTTATGTATCATTTACTGGAGCCACAGGAAACTTACAACAAACAGTTTATGGAGAAGTTTGCTAAGGAAAATGCAAACCTAGCGGAATGCACCAAGGAATGGTCTAGAAGAGACGAACCACTGAAGAAAGATAAACACGGTATGTACAGTACTGGTTCTCTCACTTCTCCTTATTGTTTCGCTGCTGCTATGCTATGTAGGCTTTTTGGAAAGCCTGACATTAATAAGTTTTCACCTGAATGGCTACCACTGTTAAATGTTGTTGTTAATGCTACCATTTTTTATTGGGCTAAGATTTTGTCTGATAACTTAGCCACGTCTATTTTCAATTATCGATCTAAACAGACTGTCTCTCAGAGGATTTATCCTCCTTTTTACTTAGCTGCTTATGTAATGGATTCAGTCTGCTTCGTTTCTAAGTTTCCTTTAATAGGTTGGCAATGGAAAATTCAAGATCCCCTACCCATTCATGTTTATCACAAGTAATTGTGGGATTCAAAGTTCGTTCCCCATTTTTACAAGATTTTCCATGGCATTATGTTACCACTATACAGAATGTTGTATAATAAGGATGCTCCAGATTTTCTCCTAAAGCAAAAGTAGACATGCTCCCTGTCGCAAGATGGTTTGGAGAAGAATTATTTACCTATGTTAGGGTTTTTGGAAGTTCTGCTTCCCCTCATGTTTTACCATTATATGTTCCAGACAAACTCCTGGCCCGAGAGATTACCTATCAAACCTGCGGAGAGGGAGGCTTGACCAAAGAATTGAAGGATAAGAAGAAGGCTATCTGGCCACAATTTCCTGTGGCCTGCGGAGCATTTTCATTATTTGATGTTGGTCATGCATTTAAGGAAGTAAACAATATTACATGTTTAAAATTGTTCAAGTTTTCAAGAAGGTTATTCGACCTGTATGATGTTGTTAAGGATTTCACCACTGCAATCAAGGTGAGAATATTTGCTAAAGAAGATGATTTGTTTGATGATATGTTTCAAGGAAAATGCACATTTAAGGAGATTCTACATTCTTCTCAAACAAAATTTTCTCCAGAAGAATTCCAAGAGTTTAAAATGTACAGAGAAAGAAGGTTGACCACTATCCCTTTGGATAATTTGCGTTTGGAACCCTTAAGGGAATCAACTCCTAGTGTTAGTCTAAGTGGGAGTTCAGCTTTAGACAAATCTAAGTCAAAGTCCGGAAAAGAAACTTATGAACATTCTAAAAAGTCTGATAATGATCAGGATAAAAGTGAAGGGTCAGTAAAGGATACTGCCCAATCAAAAGAACTCTCTCAGCAACAGATTTCAACCACTCCGCAGTTAAATCTTCCCCCTCTTATTGTACACCAACCATCTATCAGAACTGAATTGGACAAGGAATGGGAAACATTTAATGAATTGATTAACGTTGAAGGACAGAACACACAGACTCCTGTACAGACAACAAAAGGTTTAATCACAAGAATAAGTGGCAATGTCACAGAAACAGAACATATTCCCATTACTCCATCCTCTGAGCTTATGCTCAAAATAGAGGAAATTCCTCCTCTGGATATATTCTATAGTCCACAACATAAAACAGTAGTAAGAAAGCAAAGGAAGAAAAGGAAACTAGAAAATGTAATCTCTACTGATGCAGAACAATTGGATGTTTTATGGAAAGATCCTACTACTAATCCAACTGAAAATCTTACTAAATTATCTCAGATTACAGGAGCATATGCCTCTGCAGCCATCGACAAAGCATCTGAGGTAAGGAAATTATTGAATGAAAAAGAAGATCAAATACAGGTTCTGCAACAACAATTACAACAGGCCAATGCTAACAGTGAAGCACAGATACAACTTGAAAAATTACAACAAGAGTTTCAACAAATGAAAATTAGATATCAGAATAATTTGGCTGAGAAAGAGAAACAAATACAGATTATGCAAGAGATGCACAAAGATGAACCCAAGATCACAGAATTTATTACAGAGTCTGTTTCCTTGAATAAACAACTACTGCAACAACAAGATATATTATGCCAGAAAATCTCACAATGGAACTCTTTTTGTGAAGAAAGTGATAAAATCACTAATCATGTCGTAGAATTACGACATGATTATGATTTAACTAATGAAAGAGTTACTGACTATTTGGCTTGGCAAAAGACAGAGGAAGGAAAAAGGGCAGGAGCACCAATCATCAATGACAGTCATAAAGAAATGCTCTTCAATAATTGGGATACACAAATTAAGAATGCAGAACAAGCAGCGGAAGAAGTGGCTACAACAGCAAGCAATATCATTGATTGTGTAAATGAAAATTTGCACAAGGAAAATTTAATTTCAGAAACTACTCCAGGATACCTACCACAAACACAGCAACTGCAAACAGAATGGAAACAGAAAGCTGAAGAAAAAGCATAATCAATTAAAGGATTAACAAAGTTAAATTGGGATTCTTACTGGGCATGTCTAGTAAAGCCAGACAGCCAATGCATGGCTCTCAATTGTATCATTAATTCTGCCAAGAAGATAGCACCAGCACTTGTCGATGTCGTTTTCACAGGGAAATTAAAATCTGAAGTCGGTCAACCTGTTCTTCTCAAATCGATGTTGAATGCTTGCAAACTCAAAGATCAGATTCATAAGTAGTTAGTTGATAGTTTTAAATTTTAGATTTAGTATTAGTTTTACTTTATTTTTGCCTAGAAAAAGGACGGTCATTTAAACCGTATCCTACATTTTTTGTAATAAGTTATTTTTAGATTTAGTTAGTAGTATTTAAACCCTTCTCATGCATTTAGAGAAGGGTCTTGAAATTTGTCAAAAACTTGTCCTTAGAACATGCACTTTTGCACCCTCAGAGGAGGTTTTGATAAATTAATGGAACATGATTTATTGATATCTGAGTTTAATATCTGCTACTGATGTTGCACTTCTGTACTCTTAGTGGATGTTGGATTGAGAAGAGATAAGTCATTATTGCTTCTAGCTCATGAGCAGAACTAGTTATAAATGGTACTTTTGTCTCTTAACTATTTCTGCCCCTGTGTTAAAGTGATATTCATGTTCAGTTATTTATATATTGATGTTTGAATGCTTGAGTTATCATTTGGCACTTTTGTACAGTGATAACTATTTATTTATGCTTAATGTATGAATAGCTTATTATGCGATATGTTTTTTCACAACTATTTCATCTAACTTTTTATATGAAATGGTTTATTTTTATTGAATTCTTTTCTTATAACAATTGAATGATCTTTATTACCAATTGTTATTCAAAATAATTTTAGATCGCATAAATAGAAATATTATATCCCTGGTTAGTTTAGAATTAGATATTTCTGTTTAAATTAGAATACAATTTGCATGTTATTAGATTAGAAATAGGATAAAATCATTTCACTTAGGAATTTTAGGAAAGAAATATCAATTCTCAACACACACACACATATTGGGAAATTGGTCCCATCATCCCCAGTCGGACCCACTACACCAAACGGAAAAGGAACTGCTAACCAAGGTCCGGACCGGGTGGGTATCCCCCTTGTTGTAAGACCCGATTTTTGGGGCTTCAACAGGTCCTAAAGGTAACCTTGGACACGTAACATCTTATCATGTTGTTAGGAGGCTCCAATCTCTCAAAGCTACATTTGTTAAGGCCATATACCTTTCTGAAAGGCTCGGGTACCTATGGAGTGGGTTCCCTCAAGGCCTAGGCTATTATTGTGGGCCACCTAACAATTACAACAAGAAATCAATGAAAGTAACCATCCATCAGAGCTCGATATTGATAATGCATTTAAGTGGACCAAACCTGAATGTTAAGGGTATGTTAGTACTTCAAACAAAGATTTCCTTCCAATATATAGACCAAGTACTCGCAAAAATGTTTTCTCCCTTGGTAGGGTGGTTAATGGTCAACCCTATTAGGTGATTCTAGTCGTTAAGGGTAAGTGATAGTTCTCAGGTCCACTCCCAATCAATAGGATATGGTGAAATAATGTGGCAACTAAGGGGAGAAGACTTCATGGCCAAGTGGCATGGTCAAAGGGACCAGTTGATGGTGATGTCCACATCTTGAGTGTATGGATGTAAAGGATGGAGTTTTCGTGGATGCATGAGTTACCATCTTGGCCTAATTTTTCCACCCCTCATGTGCTCCTTTTATTTCTTCTTGATTATTCCTTGTATTATCGCGTATAGCATGTTATTTATGACATTAGCAGTTTACTTACCCCTTAATATGATTTCATTTATCACTCATTGGGGTTAGGACATACAAGGGTTCATTTTTTAGGTAATGGAGCATCATGTGCTAAAGAACTGGGTGATGGCCATATGAGGGAGGTAGAGCTCATGCTATTCCCATGTTCTAATCTTATGTCCTTTCCCATCTTTTGCATTTTGATTTTCTTTCTTTTATTTTATTGTGGCCATGATATGCTTTTTCTTTTCTTTTAGCTGCACCAACCTTCAAGATATTTTTTTTGGCCCTACTCAAGGTATGTGAACATATGATTCCAAAATATCAAATAACTAATGAAAATTTGATCCAGAATAATGGAGGTGAGATATGGGGCTTGTAATGTGACATGGAAAACATTAAGTATGGTATAAGGGAGAATGAAACACACTATCTCAATCATGGCCTTCCTTGCAGTGCCCACTCCTATACAATAAGGCCTCAAAGGAGGTCCCATTGACTAGGGCTAAATATTAACCAAACATGTAAGGTGAGAGAAAAAAATTACAATTAAGATCCATAAATTTTCCAGATCAGTCCATTATCCATACTAAATGCCTAAAACACACAAGTATAAGTACCCAATTGAAAAATGATCAAAGTGCCGTTTGAATAACAACCCACCTTCATCCAAGTGTAAATGTCAGATGGTGAGAGGAAATGATTGATGCAAATGGTAGAGGCACATGGAATATCATTTTCAAATGGTGGTTGGAAGGGGCCATTGGTTGGATGGATGACTAAGCTAGTTATCGAGTGTAGGAGAAAAAATTACTCCTATGGGGTTACCCATTTTGGTGGATAACAATCCCTATTATATAATTTAAAAAATATATAATGAATAGATAAACTTAATTTACACAACTAAAGAGTATAATTTTTTAAAATATAGCTATAATAAATAAATAAATTATTTACTCATAACATCTATAAATGAGGATTGAACCATCTAACCTAAAAATTAAAACAAGAATTAAATCTTCTAAAGAGAAAGTTCATATAAGGTATCAACACCATTACAACAAGATATATTCATACTATCTCATATATGTTAGTTATTAATATTATGAAACTGGTATTAGGTGGTTGGAAAACTATTGTTAACAATAAAACATTAGAAGTTAGAGATGAGAGACGACTAGGGTTTCTATAGTTTCCTAATCCATGACGTATTCTAGATATTTAAAGAAGAAATTTGATGAAGGAATGGAAGCTCAGGCATATGTATCATATAGTTCCATACTAAAATCTTGATCGATTCCTCCAGTTGTTCAAGAAGCTCCAACCCTTAATATTTTTGTGGAACAATATGCTTTCAATGTTATTTTTTTTAATAATTAGCATAAGGTTTGATATGCATATTTCATGGGTATTGGAATCATTTGTATGATCTACACAAGTGGATATATGAAACATGGAAACCCTTATTGATAGACAAACTGAACATTTATCCTTTGTATCAAGGTTTCTTTTTTGTAGCCTTTGATAATGCCAAGGATAAGTAAAAAAATTGTGAATCTGGGCCCTGGTTTTGGGGCAACGTTAGCCTTTTTATGAAGTCCTAGACTCCCACTTTTGATCTGGTAACAACATCAATTTACACAATTCTTGTTTGGGTAAGGGTTTCAAATATTCCCTTGGATTTTTGGAATCTCCCAATACCATCCCCTATTGGAAATGTGCTACGGAAGTTTTATTGTTGCAACATAGAATCAAAAATGATTTATAAAACTACTTATGCATGAATATGTGTGTAGATGGATTTGAAAATTTTTTTTCCTACTAAAATTAACCTCTCGACTCCAGATTTTGTGTGGTCTCAATATATCGATTACAAAAATGTATCTTTTCCTTGCAGATCATACTATCAAACTAGGCATGTGATGAAAAATTGACCAAAGCGTTTGTATAACAACAAAGTCTAGAAAAATAACCAAAGATATATATGGTGGGAAGGAACTCAAAACAGACATTAAATGGTATATAAATCAAAAGAGTCTCAAGATGAGAAATAAGCAAAGAAAATAAAGGAATAAATTACTACTAAAGAGGATTCTTCGAAGAAAACGACAACCAGTTAGGAATAAGTGCAAAAGGACCCACCAGACTCCAGAGTCAGTGGAAACGCAAGAACAACAAATTTCAGTGAAAGACGAACATCCCCCTGAAACCCTAAGTAAAAATCTGGAAAATCCATTTCTTGGGCAATTCAGGAAGGTAAGGAATATATGGAAAATAACGAGGTTTGTGCGTCAAAGGATTCACTAGACGCAAAAAAAATGTTGATTGGATTAAAGTGAGGTAGAAAGGGAAGATAATTTCGCCAATAAAATCTAGAAGTCAGTCGAAATTAAAGTAACATATAATGGAATGTAAATGCATATTGATTTTAGGAGATTTTTGGAAAATCTTCTATTAGAAAGCATCAATTTTTTTTGTTTCATGGGGTAATAATTCAAGGGTTTGGATTGAAACTTTGTGCTTAATTTCAAACTAGCAAGGAATATTGGCACAGTTGAAAAAATTTAATGTATCTGGGTCAGATTCCAACTCTCTTTTTTAATAATATTATCATACTCGTTTCTTTGAAAACAAAAAATTGTGGAACTGGTAAAAGGTAAAATAAATATATTTTATATATTGTGGTAATAATAAGTATATATATCCCCATGGTGGGTATGCAACAACAAGTTGTTTAACTGGTCATGACTTGGAATAGTCACACGAGAGGGAAGTAGGTTTCCCACACTTGGCAGGCTTCATGGTATGTCTGCCACCACCATCTAATTCTCAACACAAGAGGTCATTTATAGTCTCAGAGGCATTCATGTAAAAGGAGGTGGGGTCACCCATGGTTTTGTAGATTCCTCACTCTTTGATTTGAGCACATATTCATGACTTTGTGTAGGTGAGTACACCACCATCATTTTAAGAATAAGGGTACAACTTGCTAGAACATTCAACGAAAATCACATCTAGTTATCGTAGCCTTTAAAACACGGTGTCTTATCTCGAGCTCCTGCAATGCTTTGTCGATGACTCCTGCCTATAATATCCATGAAATCCATGACATTCATGTTTACCATAAACCCCTTAAGATCTCAAATTACAGTTATAATCCACACCTATCCTCTGCATGGATATTTTCTAGTCAATTCAATCTTCTCCTTCACTCTTCCTACAATTCAATTCAATATTGGATCTATTTCTTGACCTATCTTTTTGCCCTGATTTTGAATTTCATATCCAACTTCTCTTTCCCCCTGCTTGGCTCAATTTTTTTTGTAGGTTTCGTCACCTTCACCTCCTCACAATTATAATTCTCTCCCTTTGATTTTAGTGGGAAATTTCAGCCTCTCTCTAGTCTATTTTTACCCAACATCTTCTTGTTTCTCTCATCAATCAAATTTCAACCTGCTTAATCTCCCACTCAATCATGGTTTGAAGTTTCACTTCCATCCTCATTGTGACACAAGACCAGGGTAGACCAATTCAACCCTCCCCTCCTACCCTTCCTTCTTTGCATATCTACCATGCTCAGGAATCTACTATATCTTCTATGGAAGGTTATAAATGTCTCATTCTTGAGGTCGTGCAGCGATTTATTGCTAACATAGAAGGGAAAATTCTTTAGGCCAAAATATTTGTGTTGGATCATTATGTGGATCGAGAAACTCGAGATTGGATTCCCAATACTAGAAATTCCACTAGAACAAGGACCTCAACTTACATGAAGAACAACAACCTGTACTAGAATACAAAGACACTCATGGGTTGGGTCCTTACTGATAGAGATGAAACCCAATAAGAGCTCCTCATTTGCATGTCAAAAGTTCT
Organism: Pinus albicaulis; assembly: GCA_034641835.2. Taxonomy (NCBI): domain Eukaryota; kingdom Viridiplantae; phylum Streptophyta; class Pinopsida; order Pinales; family Pinaceae; genus Pinus; species Pinus albicaulis. The sequence goes on along the minus strand of CM076582.1, from coordinate 1,107,175,067 downwards.
AGACATATTAGACAACATGGAGAGAAATTTGAATGGCATAGATGACAATATCAAGCAAATTCTAGCTACTACCCAGCCATGGTCTGCCACAAGAAAGGACTCCCCCCTCCTGCTCATACTCAACACCCAATAGAATCACAACTCAAGCGCAATCTCATACATGAGGAAAAATATTTGAGTTGAGTCTATTTTATTCTTCTTGATTTCAAATGTATTTTGGTCTCTTGGATTATTTAAATTTGTGTATGTAAAACTCAACTTTTGATTTAAATTCTCGGACACTTAGATCGAAAACAATGTCGCCAATATGAAAATTATGATTTTGTGCTATTGGTTTGTCCTCCCCAATGGTAGACCAAAGTAGTCCATTTATGATGCAATCAAGGCTTTTTGTCAAAGTAATATAATATAAATCCTCTGATTTTAAAATAAAAATTTATATAATTTGGCGAACATTGTGTTATTAAGTGTACTATGTAAACCATGAGATACAAGGCATAAAGCCCCCGTGTGTCAAGCCCCCAAAAAAAGAAAGAGTATATTTAATATTAATTTATATTATATTCATTAATATATGTAATGTTTATGAATGCAAACTTTTGTGATTCGTATTTTTTTTTTCAAGAGAATTCTCCCGATAAATCACATTCAATTTTTTTTTTTTGGCTGACGCATTTTGAACCACTAAGTGTGGTTCATCATCATTTGTTAAGAAAATATTCATAAGGTTAAGAGTTTTAAATATACATAAAAAATAATTGAAATTTCAACTTTTTCTATTACTCTTAAGTTTTTTTCTTACTTTTTTATTTTAGTTGATTTTTTTTAATTTGAACTTTTCTATTTTTTAGTCTTTTTTTTGTTTTGCTTTTTCCCAAGGAAAAATCGTAATTTTATTAGTGAAAACAAAATTACATGTTGTAGATTCTTGCAAGCATTCCATCATCTAGTCCAATACTAGTGATCAAAAGTCCATACAAAATAATGAAGAGAAAGGATCAACCTTTTCTCCATTTCTTCTTCTCTACCTTCCGCCATTCAGTTGGCATGGATGATACAATAGCTAGTTTATTTTCTTATACTATTCTTGTAATATCCCTACCTGTGTCAGAAATATCTGAGGCATGGTGACGTTTGTATCCTCCAGAATCCTTTGCTTTAGGTACCCTCACTACCTAAGTTGCAGGGACTGGTATTTTTGTCTCTTCATGAGATGTTTCCCCCTTTCCTAGTTTTTCTTGTGTGTTATGGTTTCCAAAATTGGAAATGGGATCCTTTTTTGATTCACCCTCTTCCTCTTTTGGAAAATTTGAGGGAAATTTCCATCCTTTGGGTTTCTTTCCTAGTTTCTTCTTCCTTCACAGGTATTTCTTGGCGTCGGGGCACATATTCTATAGATGTCATGTTTGTTGACATATTCAACATCCTCAAGGTAACTTGTATTCTCATAATATAGGAACGAAGCCTATCTCTACTTATTGTGTAACAAGTGGATGCAATCCGGCATGCCTTTGATGATATCCACCTCCACACATATTCTGGAAAAAGGATAGAGTTGTTCTTTCATTCTTTGTGTTTGTCTTTATGAATCGTCCTAAGAGATTCCAAATGCATTATAGAGCTTGGAAATGCAAAAAATGAAAGGGGATGTTATGAAGCCTAACCAAAATTGGAATTATTGATACAATCATTGCCTTTGCATCAAAATATGGGAACCATGGGGTAATGAAAAGTCCCATCGATCCCCAAAACCATGGTCCTTCATGTGTCCTTCGATGATGCAAACTTAACTATGAATAAACCTTTAGCACAGAGGTGTATTTGAAAATTTGTTGCCTAGTTAGAGAATATCCAATGGAATAAATCCATTGGTTTTGGCCAGAAACTATTGAATCTATAGATAATGGCTTGAGCTTCATAAGTTAAGCACATTTCGTTTTTTTTCGGAAGATTTACAATCAGTTCTGGTATATGATCTAGTTGCTCCATAATATAGGTACTAGGATATTGTGTGCTTGTTATGGAGTTGATGATGTTTTCGGTTTACCTTGGAGGATGTTTTTGAAGGAGAGACCATGGTTGATATGTTATTGATTTGGTTATGTACCTTTGGGAAAATTATAGCCACCACCACCTCCTGCTCCCTTTGATTTGCTTGATCGAGCTGCTCTGCCTCTCAATCTCAAGTTTAGAATGATGGTGGACAAAGGAAGGACATTGTATTAATGAAGGCTCCATTCATCTTGCATATGTTTTCCACCACAGATCAAATTTTGCTGATGTAATGGAAAGCCCAGTTTTTTCCTAATGTTCTGCTTCATTTGGGAAACCTTATTAGATGTTTGCACCCAAACTAGTGATTATTTACCATTAGGGAAATTGATAAAAATTTGGAAAGAGATATGCTCTTCAAGATCTGGAGAGACATGTAATTCGGGCTCCGACACAATGCTATATGGAAATTCTGTTGTCTGTAGCGAAAACTGAATCAAGAGCATATTATTCGATTGCGAGATCATTCATACTAATATTTTGTGATATATTGGGAATGAGAGTAGATCCATTGGAAAAGGATCTGAAAACCTTTGTGTCAATTCTGATCCATCCTATCTGATGCTTATTGCCCATAAGATGGAAATATATCCTAGCAATGGTAGGAAATATCCCAAATTTACTGCAGACACCACCATTGTGATCAAGATCGATGTGCTATACTCAAACCATCGATTGGGATCTATTGTTGTTTTTCCTATGACATGAGATGGATCTGAAGAAATATTAAGATTTATAACTTCCTTCCTCTTATTCGCATCCAAAACTGGCTTATTACTACATCTCCTTAGAAAAATGATATGTCCATTGCATAGGACATGGCCGATTCAAGGCTCAACAACGATAATATGTGCGCCCCTAGAATTTTGTTCAGAACTCTCTGATCGCGATACCACCGATGTTGGGATCCACCCATGAATATCGTTGTGAGAAGGTTCGGGAGAGGATTGTTGCGTTTTTGCTGGATCAGATTTGGCCCAAAACAAAAAATCGAAGAAACTAAAAAAAACATTGGCCTCTCTTGCAATTGATAGGGGATACATAAATGGTTTTTGGTTATGAACAAAGAGAGAACCCAAAGAAACCTATTTCATCCATCACAAAATGGTGGATCAGGAGATGTACGCCAAAACTATGGTCTAGAGAAGCAACATTGGATTCAATCGATGATTCGGCATTCACATTGACTGTAGATAGCAATGAAACCCTAGCTCACGCCATCGCTTCTCGACCCATAAACAATCCTGTTTTTATTTTTTCAATTAACTTATGCAATAAGAATTCATTTTTTATTTTTATTTTGACCAAATGGGAATTAAATAATATATCAATGGGAACTTCCATAAAATTTGGTTAGGGTTAAGGAACTACGATTTCTCCCTAGGATCTGAAATTCCTGAAGCTATGGCATTAAGAGGCCTTGGAAAATGTATGCTAGGGCGATGGAGATTTGTCATAATGCTACTGGCAGATTATCAGGTTAAATTATTATTCTTTTCTATTCAAGGAGGGGCTCAAGATTATTCATGACAGTTTGGACAATTATAGACCTATTTTTAGCAGGGTAGTCCAGGTCTATAGTTGGTATGGTAGGGAAAGAATTTTTGGGTGCATGGGGTATGAGGACTTGGTATATTTTTATTCAGTAAGACTTTTTTCTAGCTCTATTTTTTTACTTTTCCTGATTTAATTACTTCAAGGAAAGGTAGGGGTCAAAACCCTAGTGAAATGGATTGGAATTTTGACCCTCAAGTGACCTTAACTCTGGTAGAGGATCAATATTTGGGTTCAGGTTCAAAGGTTGTGTTCTATATCCCACTTTTTTGGTTTCCCCTCTTCCAAACGTTATCTCCATAGGAGAGAGAACACAAAACCACAGAGGGCTTGTGTGGTTTTACCCCAACTTCTTCTCCAACATCAACCAAATACATACATTTTCCAATGGATATCACTCCAGCGGCTCCCTTGGGAGGCATAAGAATAACTCACAGGTGAGGACAAGGTTCTCTGGATTCCCTGTAAGACTAGATGATGGAGATGGATTTATCTGGATTCTCGTGAAAACTTGGGTGGAGGCCTATTCCTTGGATCCCTAGTAGATAATTCTTTAGCCCACCCTACCTATTTTCTTGGTTCATAGTGAGCTATGGATTCCCTTTGATGCTTTAAGGGTGGATACAAAGCCTATTGATCCATTTTTTCTAACTTGAGGGTGGAGGCACAAACTATGGATTCCCTTCGTGAACTAAAGGATGGAAGTGGTGAACCTTTGGATTTCATGAAGGAGATTGAACATATGAAGGAGAATTTGGGTGGAGGTGGATGGTCCTCTAGAGTCTCTGTCTCAACTGGTAGATTTGGTTTGATCCCTTATTCAATAATCCTCAAAATTTGGAATCTAGCTCAGGGGTGACTACTGCAAGAAGGACTTGGATGCATTGTGTCTAGGGTTCGGTGGAGTGTTGAATTCCCAATGTTAGCTACTTGGTTTAGTCTAACCAAGATAAGTTTTTTCTTACAACTCTCATGTTCTGAATGCTTTATGATTGTTTAATGTGACAATTTATCACGGCTTGTAATGATGGGGAATGAGCTATTCCTATCTGAATGAACATTGTTTCTTTTGAATGCATGGATATGGAATGTTCTAGATTCCTATGTTAAATTGAGTATAATCCTAGTATAAATGGTTTGTACGTAAGGAACGTGTGAAACTTGTTAGGGATGAATCATAACTATAGTCTGAATGTCTAAACATTGAAGAGAAGGGTAAATATCTGTAACAAATATACCCTCTTAAAATAAATGATAGTAGGTTTGTTTCTAATATGTAAGCCTAGGAAGGGTGGAGGTTTTACATAGGTTAAAGTTCTGATACAATACCTATGATTTGTTGGGGAAAATGAATTTCTGTATATTGGAAAGTTATGTGCGATGGACAAGGAATGGTTCATTTTCATAGGAATAATGTATTTATGCTTACTTATGGTTAGTCTGTTGATTATATATGTTGGCAAAGAGTTGTTAATTAGCTAGATTAATGGCCAAGGATGTGAATCTCACCTGAAAAGTGTATTACACGTGTTTTGAATATATTTAAAGGGATGGGCTTATTCTTATGTTCATTCGGGACTTGGAATTCGTCCTAAGGTCCATGTATGGTGAGATGAGCACATATTTGCTAATTAAATCAATAAATAAACCGGGAATGAATTGGCTATTGGGCCTTGATTTAAATCTTGTAAGATCAAAAGGAAATTTTATATTTATATATATGTGTGTATATGTATGGACATGTCATGCATGTGTTTATTTTATACGAATATATACATATGAACGAAACTAGGTGGATTTTAATTAAAAAGCCATGTATTGAAAAAGCTCAGAAGGGAAAACTTGGAAGGTCCATCTTATGTCCTTGTATGTTAAAGGTTATGCATTCAAGGTATGGGTGAAGGTCCTTACAAGCACATTAACAGTCACTAAGCTCAAAGGGATATAATATTTAAGTCCGGAGTGCAGATCTTCACAAGGAATGGCTTAACCTATTTTTGGTCCCATGACTAAGTGCATTGTTCAAACAATTAGTTAGAAGAAATCCATGCCATCAATGGGAAAGCACTTGTGGCCACTGGCTGGACCTTGAAAAAGCTTCCCCCAAAAGTTCCAAGTGGAGGCACAATCTAATCGCGCCAAGATCTATTCACTAGGATGGCATGGCGTGAGGGCGTGTTTAGTGGGGACGAGTGTCATGTGGCATGGACGCTTTGGTTTACCGACCAAGGGGGATGCTAAGATACAGAATGAGAAGTATATTTCCATGTAGCTCGGAGGGTCTCCCACGATGGGTTTAGCAGGGAAAACATTGAAACTTGTCGAGGTTATATTTATGGGGTGATGTGGCCATAGAGGGCCCGCACCCGCATACATCAAATATATAATAAGGATTATGTTATATTTTGGGTCATGTGAACCATGGAGCAGGGTTCTTGTGAGCATGGAATATCATGGGCAGGTCTACTAATACCATTTGGCATGATGTGGAATATGACTTGGGTAGCCATGTGGATGCCATGGAAGGTTACATGACATGGCACTCTTTGATAAGACATACTTTAAATGGCCATATATTTTTATCCGAGAGTTGGACCAGAGTAAATTATGTATCATTGGAAAGATCTCAATGAGATGAATGCAATGTTTTCATTTGTTTTAGGTTTTGGAGAAATTGAAAAAGGTAAAAAAAAATTTACCCCATTTATATAATAGGACATTGGAGGTCGGGTTAGTTTAGTTACTTCCTCCTCCTACCCTTAGTTGGGGCTAGGGATAGCATGAGGTATCTTATACATGATACCATTTTTATTTAGGATACTTTGGGGGATGAGGTTTCTATTTAAAAAATGCTTGAATATTTGATGAGTGGTTGGACATTTGCGGTTTTAGATGTTCATGGATTTTTGGGTGGTTTAGCTCTAGGGTGGAATGGATGAAGATTGAATCTTATAAATTCTTGGAGTATTGACTTAAGATTAGGTATAGTTTTTTTCTCTAAAGAGGTGTGCTCTCCTCTAACCTTTGTAAATATTTAAAGACCTTATGTAGACAAAATGGATTTTTGGAATATATTTTTTTGAAAAAACACTTTTAAAATCTAAAACTTTAATTATTTGTGAACATCTGAATTTCTTATTGGGTACATGTAAGGTTTGGGGGCTTTGATCTAGAGTCGATACCTTATCAGACTATTTCACCCATAAATTCCTAGTTGGAAATCTAGTGGAGTTGAGTTTATTAAGATAAATCCTACCTATAGAAATCGTAAAATAGGGGAATATAGAATTAAAAAAAGATTGCATCATTTTTTGTTCTCAAAGCCATTATTGGTCAAGTTAAATTTCACTAGACAGTGGGTGAGATTAGGTAGGTAATCTGATCATTCGCAATTCTACTAGAAATCAAAGGTACATATCCTAAGCTTGCCATTCCATTTAAATTGAACTCTTCCTGGATGAAAGATGAGTATTTCTTCTTGCTCATGAAAGAAAATTGGAAAATATTTAACCCTATTTTAGGAGACTAAAAAACTACGAAATTTCAAAAAAATAAGGCTCTTAAGAAGATAGCATCAAATTGGTCATTTAGGAAAAGGCAAAAGGAAGAGGAAGAACTTGTTTTGGTTGAGCAAGAACTCTCTTCTCTTACTTACATAGGGGAAGAATGCTTTACAAATGAAAAGACCAGAGAAGGGTTAATTCAAATGGAATTTAGGAGGAAGTCCATAATGGAATCAAAAGTAGTATGACACCTAAAAAGTAGAGCTATTTGGTTAAAATGTTGGGATGAGAATACCAAAAATTTTCAAGCCTATGTAAAAGGAAAAAAAATTTGTAATACTATATAGAATATATCAAATGAGGAGGGGAGAGAAATATATAATTTTGAAGGTCTAGCCATGATGGGGGGAAATCATTTTTAGAATCTCTTCAAAGTAGTTGAAGGGGTTAATATTGCAAATCTCATTAGGGTTACTCATTTTTCTCCACGTTTTGTGGAAGAAGATGAAAATAGATCCTTAATGGAGGAAATTTTGTGAGGATGAACTAGAGACAATCCTCTCTAGATTTCATAATGATAAGAGTCCAGAGTCGGATGGATGGGTGGTGGAATTTTTCTTGGGCCTTTTTGAGGTGATTAGGAAAGACCTTTTGAAGGTGGTCAATGAATCGAGGATACATGGAAACATGTTTCCAACTTTTAATTCAACCTTCGTAGAACTTATTCCAAAGGTGGATAAACCCCAATATTTTGAGGATTTTATCCCTATCTCTCTATGTAATTGTATATACAAGGTGATAACGAAAGTAATAACGAGGATGATTAAGTAAATGTTGTCAAAATCAATATCAAAAGAGAAGTGTGGGTTTTCGGAAGGTAGGCAGATCCATGAAGCCATAGGAGTAGCTCAAGAAGGTATACAGGGTATCAAAATTCATAGATTAAAAGGGGTCATATTAAATATTTATCTTTCCAAAGAATATGATCATATGAGTTGGCTATACATTAGATCATTGTTAACACACGTGGGCTTTAGTCCTAAATTCATTAATTGGATAATGAGTTGTCTTCTTTCGGTTTCTTTTGCGGTGCTTATCAATAGTTCGACTACACCTTTCTTCAATGCATAGCGAGGTTTGAGACAAGTGTGCTCTCTATCTTTGCTATTGTTCCTATTAGTGACGAAAGGACTAAATCAAATATTGGAAGATGCAAAACATCAAGGTGAGTTTTAAGAAGCGGTAATATCCCATCCCCTTGTCATTACACATTTGTTATTCATAGTTGACAATGAAATTTTCTATAATCGTTCAAGAAGGGATGCTTATAAATTATTTGTAATTTCAACTCTTTTTGGGAAGGCTACTGATATGGTTGTTAATAAAAAAAATCTTCATTTACATTTCAAAACCTATAATACTTGGAGGTACAACACTTGAGGGATGCCCTTCGTTTTGAGACAAGAGATATAGAGGAAGGGATAAAATACCTAGGTTTCCATATGAAACCTAATTCCTACAAAAAGTAGGATTGGCTCTAGTTAATTTCCAAGCTGGAAAAACGATTAAAAGGGTGGAGTTTTAGGTGGCTTTCAAGGGTGGGTACGGAAGTTCTTGTAAAATATGTAGTATAAGCAATCCCGGTTTATTGGATTCCCTTAACATTGATTCCAAAGGGCATTCTTGAAAAATATAGATGGATTTGCTTCAAGTTCCTTTGGGCTAACAATCAAGAGAACTTTGTTCTTCATTGGATCAAATGGAATCATATTGCAGCTCTGAAACTTGTGGGAGGATGGGGCCTAACAAACATTTTTAAATTTTCAAAAGCTTTGGCATCAAAATTTGGATGGAGGCTATTATGAACACACAGTCTCTGGCCTACCATGGTTTACCGGAAAAATATTGCACTAAATTCTATTGAGGAATGGATTATCTAGATGGAAAATTCTTGGGCTAATATTTATGTTATTTGGAGAGCTAATTTAAACTCTTTTAATTTAATTGATTATGGTATGGCCTTGAAAGAATTAAATGGACATAAGGTTAGAATTGGATTTGATCCATGGCCAAGAAGTAGTGGTAGACACCAGCTATCCCAACCTCTAATTGATTTTCTTTGTGACAATGGGAACTCTAGTCTGTCACATAGTAGACAATCCAACTCAATCTACACTTTGTATGCAAGGATGGAAAATTAAAGGAGTACTAGAACTAGATGTAGGCTTTCATGACGAATGGAATAGGTATTTAGAAGCATTTACAAAGTCTCATATAAGGCTTATAGTCAGAGAGGATGAACTGGTTTGGTCACATTCTCCATATGGGATATACATGCCCAAACTTGGGTAAATTCATCTAAATGTTGTAGAAAGGAATGTTGAACGTAAATGGTGGTGGAAAGTGGTATGGAAATCAAAATTTTTGTCAAAGGCCCGCATTTTTATGTGGTTTAATTTGGCCAAAAGAAGTGCCAACCTAGAAGATCATGCAAAAGTGCCATAAAATCGAACCAACGTGACGCTAATTATGTAAAATAAGTGAAGAAATCACTGATCATTTGATCATGGGATGTCCTTTCACTGCTCATGTATGGAATACTAGTAGATCATTCCTAGGGAAATCTTGTAATTGGACGGGTTAGTCTATTGAGGAGATATGGAGGGATTAGACACATAGCATGGCAACTAGATATAATCGATCACTTCTTCCTTTTATCTGTTGGTGTATTTGGTTGATTAGGAATAGGGATATTTTTTAGGATCTTTATTCATCCCTTGATTGGATAAAAACTTAAGGACCCTCAATTATTTCTCACTTTCCACGGTCAAAATACTAAAAAAACCCACAGTGTATAGTAGGAAAGGTTCTAGACACTTCTATGTTTTGGGAATTTTTCGATGGTGCCTCATAGGGAGGTGAACAATCCTATTTTTGGGGATTTGTATTAAATATATTCTAATCACAACCATTTAATGTTCAAATGGGATTAGGGAGGGGGACAAATAATTTTTCAAAACTCTTAGCCTGCAAATTGGTTATGACATTTGTGATAGAAAAAGGATGTGGTCAACTTCAATTTTTTGGTGATAGTATGTTAGTCATCAACTGAGTAAAAGAGGTGCAACAATGTCGGAATATCCTTCTTTCTCATCTATTGGGAGATTTATTGAGGATAAAGCACACTTTTAAATTTTTCTCTTTCCTTAACATATATAGGGAAAGGAATGGTACCACATATCCATTATCTAAAGCGGGTTGTGCATTGGATAGGGCACTTTAGTTGATCACTAAGTACAAGGCTACCGAGCATTTCAATTTTTACCATCAACCATATATGGATGATCAACAAACTATTGCAACAATCTAATATCTCTCCTTCTGTTTGTTATTTCTTGTTCTAACTTTTTGTGTTGGAAAAAGCATTGTGTCATATCTAGAAAATCCTATAATATGTATATTTTAGCTCTTAAAGTTATGGAATTCCTTCATTTTTGTATGTAACTACTAAAATGTAAATTTAGGCCTAAAAGGGAAAAAATGTGAACACTTTCAACCAAGCTATGAAATATGGGAAGATTCAAGTGAATACACATTGATAGATGTGTATAGGCAAAATATATTTTTGTTTTTTTTTTCTATGAAATGAAATTACAATTTTTTTGGGAAAAAAAAAACTTCATTTTTTTCACAAATAGAATCACACACACACACACAGAGGTAAATATTTATAGTCAAAACACAACTAATGCAAAATTAATAATGAAACGAATGCTACAATCCTTTTTTTTTAACAAGAGTCGTTATATTGTATTAATTTGGAAAACAAATTGGGGCACAAATGCTTGAGTACATAGATGCAAAAGAGGGAATAGGTTACTAATAAAGTCCTTACACTTTCCTACTGCTATTTACTATTGGGTTGTTGCCTTTTTCTACAGTACTTCTTGTATAACAGGGCACAAACTAAAACAAAAAGTATACATATTTGCATTTCATATCTAAATACAATTTTGCCTCAAAAACTTGTAGTGCATCTTCTTGGTCCCTGCTTCTTCATCCCTGCTTGGCCTGGTTGATGGAATTGTCTTATTTTATGGCTTGAGATTGTTTGAGTCAGATGCTTTTGAATTTTTCCTTTCCAACAAAGAGATTCTTTGTTTGAGAGAGAGGATATAGCAGTGTTGGGAAGTGACAATTTCTTGCAAATAATTGAGCATATTTTTGAGATGTTTGTAGCGTTTGTTAACCCTAGTGATTTCCTTCCTGATTTAGGATGCCTATAATTGTATTCATCCAATATCTGTGTTAAAAATATGTTCGCACTCAAAATTCTAATGTCGTTGAAGATCTCTAGTCAGAGTCAACTCTCCATGGAAACTTTCACAACACTTGCAAGAAGAGTTAAAGGATTCTAAGGGATCCATTTCAAGAATTATACGAGAAAAGGTAGCTTTGGGACAAAGGAGAGACATGCTAGAGCAAAGGCACAAATCACAAAGGGGTCAATACAAAATGAAAGGTAGGAAAGCTTGAAAAGGAGAAGATATGAGTGAGGGAAGATGGACGGTGAGGAGAGAATTTGGAACTCAAGCAAGCCAACTCATACATGTGATGTGAGAGAAAAGATAAGCTTAAATCATGTCTCAGTATGGTGAGATTCAAAGGATAATTTTGCAGAGGATTTGGTATTCGATGACCTTCCAAAGACTAAAGGGGGTATTTTGAACTCCAATGTGTCCTTTCATTGGAATAATTCCCACCATTGCCAAATTTAGGTATAATTATGCATATGGAACTCAATGTAGATGGAACAAGTTCCAAGGGATTGTTGGTGTCATATCTCATATTCATGGAATGGGTATATTATGAATTTTTTAGTTGATCCTCAGTTTGTGTTGTGTTATTTGACAAGCACCTTGACAATATGTTTCCTTGTTATTTCTTTTTCAAATATGTTAGAAAGAGACCCCTTCCAAGTGTGCCAAATGGGATATAATATGAGTTAAGATTTGTGATATATCTGCATCATGGGAGCTTGAAAATTTCACTAGATGGCTTATGAGAAAGGCTGAATCACCCATAATTATTGGGAAATTTATATGTTTCTCACGAAGGATTGTAACACCTAAAAGAAGAGCCTAAGGCTTAACTCGATTGTTGGATTCATTTCCCAGGCCCCATTTAAAAGTAGTTCCTTCTTCTCCTCTGGGAGTGATGATGACACCCCCTGCTCTAGCCTTCCCAGGGTTGTGTTTGGAAGCTCCACCAGAAAATAGGTAGAATATATTATGCTATTTTATCTAAACCAGAAAGTATTATTTTTTCATCCTTATTTTCTAGTTCTACAGAGAAGGAGATTCCTTTGGAGGGTTTTAGATACCTTGATCAATTTTTGGGAGGACAAAATGGAACCATTGTTACTCTACTTCCCGCATTTTTTGGAGATTCAAATTGTTATTTTCTTTTGACATAATAGCTTAGCTTCTATTGTTAGTCCCCAAAATTTGGTCATAATTTTCCTTTACACTAGACTTTTTGATCCAAATATTCTCTTGTTCCTTGCGAACCAAATTTTCCAGCAGAGAGATGCTAGAAGAATGAGTTAAAAGCATCTGAGTAGAGTTTTGTTTTTTAAAGGGAAAGGGTAGCTTGTGTTCCATTGAGTGAAGAATTCTAGAAGATTCAGATTAAAATTGATATGGACCAAGAGGAGTTGGAGTAAGGATTTCCAACATGCTTGTACTTTCTCATCTTCAAGCACCATCTATCCACTTTTAACTATGTAAGGCTTTTCCTGATAAATCCAATTTGAAACCATCCTTCTCATTGTTTAGAGTTGTAGCAACACATCTTATTTTTTTATTAGTAGACTCTAGAGGTGAGAGATTCGAGTTGGGAGAGGCAGGAGTTTCCAGGCCTTCCAAGCCGATCCATCATGCTCCCAAAGAGAGATTTGTTCCAAATCAGAGATACCTCTAATTTCATATCAATTCCTTAGAGGCTGAAGAGAAGGCATGGTTGCTAATAGTGTTTTTCCTAGGATAATTTCCTCCAAGAAATATATCTTTGTTCCATCACCAAAAATTTTATATGTGTGAGACTTTATTAGAGGGAGAGTCTTCTTACAAAGTTTTAATATTGATGAGAAAGCTCATAGAGGAATAGGAAATTTTAGGAGATGTTGTTTGGGAGTGGAAAAGTATTTCCTTCAAGGACCTCTTTCCACCAAGCTGGTCCTTCTATGATGAGTCTCCAAAGGATCTTCGCTCCCAAAACTATCTTCATAAACTCAAGTTTCTCGATTCCAAGCCCCCATATTTCATAGGGAAATATAACCTTTTTCCAAGTAAGTTTTTTTAGTTTCTAACTTTCTTCCCTGCCATAGAAATTTCCTTAGAAGTGTTAGCCTCTCTCATGACTATACTAAGTCTCTCTTTCAATTTACATAAAAACATTTATGAATTCACTTTTAAAAAGTGAATCAAAACTTAACACTTAATAAATAAAAGGATGTGTCACTTTGTTTTAAGAGTGCTTTGGAGATTTGATATACAAGAGGGTGGGGGAATTGATTTTGGAACATGGACTTCAAGCGTACAATCTCCACGGGAATTGATTTTGGAACATGGACTTCAAGCGTACAATCTCCACGGGAATTGATTTTGGAACATGGACTTCACGATGAAGCCATGATATTTTTGAAGCTAATGCAGAGCATTACTTAAGGAGTGGGGAACATTTCATTAAATTTCTCAAGATCGGGTTAACGTTTACGAAAATTCAGCCGAGGCATGACTACAAAGATCAAGTCATCAGAGGTCAAATGACCCGCATTTTCGAAGGAAATACTTACACTTTTTGAAGGAAGAAGGATGGTCGTCCATCAGAGTACACTTTTTTAAGGAAGAAGGATGGTCGTCCATCAGAGCACCATGTTCAGTTGAAGAACATGCATGTTGAGCATCAATGTGTTCATGTTACTGAGAAAATAGAGGTCACTGGACTTGAGGATGCAGAGGCAACTACTGAGTATGATCACTGGCTCACGCTGGCCTCCACGCTGGTTGAAACGTTGGCTCACTCGTTCACGCTGGCTTCTGATGGTATTCTGTTGGTTAACGTTGGTCTACTTGTGGGAAGGAGACCATCGATCAATGGTTATTCATCCGATACCAAAGTTGAATAATCACGTCTCAGGCAGATTCCACAAAACACAACTTATAATTCACTGGCACACATATCCTCATGCAATATGGCACATAAAAAAACGCTTCTCTTCCAGTACAGGTGTTTGATATGGCTCCAACAAGAAACAACCGCTTGGCCCACTCTCCTTCGAATTAATATTCTCTCGTAACCAAAGCTCTTCACGCTACTTCTGCGTTAAATATCCAATCAATTCAATCGCAACTAATGATGCCCTTTCTTCTTGAACCACTTATCTCATTCATCTGAAACTATGTGACTTCCTCATGCAAATGTGTCTCTATGTAACATGCTGGCTCCACATCACACACAATCACAACTGCATTCTAGATCAGATTAATAGTATTTTCATCCTAATAATATGTCTTCAGCAGAGGAGCTCAAAATATAATTGAATAAGGCGGAGGAGGGATGGGGATTCCATCTTTCAGTGATCTCAAACAGATTCTCGAAAAATGCAAAGGCATATTTACAATCAGTTCTCCATGGAAGCAAATAATAAAACCCGCTGGTAACTATCACTTCAGGCTGCCAACACATCACAATTGTAGACCACCTCTCCTACACATACGCAGATTTGCATTTGATTAGCATATCGATCCTCATGTAATTCTTTAGTGTGCCCACAAACAATTCCGAAGGGAAAAACACAGATGTGACTCCGCCTCCTTGCAATCAATCTTCACAGTCTTCAATGGATTCAAATGGCACTGCGTGGTTTCCTGCCATCGATTGTTCATATATTTGGGGGATGTGGCAAGATATAAAGAGCTCTATGCTCTGCGAAATCCCAACAATTGTGACGTCGGATGGCTTCTCAACATGTCCACCAGGTCTTCATTTTTTTTAACATCAACAAATACTTCACACATCTCATTATTCCACCCTCATATATCTACAAGGATTTCACAAGATAATATGACATTTTCACAGGATTTTACAACAACACAATCAATGTTTATACTAGAAATACTTGTGATGTAACCTAATATAGTTGCGAAAAAATTGACCTTCTTCACTGTGGCCAAGTTTCAGACTGTTAGAAATGCAGGTAGTTCAAATATTTTGGAAGCTCACACTATATGATAATACAGAGGAATGCATTGACACAGATTGCAATTTGCACTATTATTGGACGGATAGTATGACCGAAGTGCTATTTTTGAACATATAATTGTTGCACAGGCATTACAACAAAAACTCAGAAACTAGCCTAATTTCGCAATGCTTGGATAGTCGTGCAATTAGGGACTTGGTTGCAATTCTAATTTGTCCCTTGCATTAAGTCCCGGTTGGGAAGGTCAATCACAATTGTATTATTTTGCAATACAAGTGCACAGTAAAATTGATCTCTATTGCACCAAAATTTCACGTGGGGTTAGTTTATCCATTCCAGTTGACTTTCCCCTGGGCAGTTCTTGACTCAGCTATCGATTCTTAATGCGTCCACCATAGATTGATAACCACGCTTCCACCAACATCATCAGCCAGAATAAAATACACATGCATTACTTGTGTTTGTGCTATGTAGATCCTCCCCATCGATCCATTCTCTCCACACGCTCTTTCACATACATCCAAAATATTTTCCAAGGCTCTGATACCAAATAATCAAACACCATTAACACATAAAAACACACAGATTTATACCTAAACACAGTCATGGTAGAAAAGGCTTTAGCCTCAGGGCTTCCTCACACATTTTCTCATTATTAAAAGAATGTAATATTACAATTAAACAGATGAGAAGAAGAAGGATTTCAATTTGTTTTAGAATCTTAGCTGGTGCTTGGAGGGTCGGATATTGGTAGGGAGAAGAGAAGATAATATATATATATATATTTATTAACATGACGTGTTCTGCAAGTTTTAGCCATTGTGTCCCCCAATGTTACAATTTCTTCCTCATGTTATACAATATATTTTCCCATACCTCGGTCTCGGTATTCCCAAATACTTGAAATGAGTCCAGTCTGGTTTGTAAGGGATTTCAAAAGTTTGGGAGATTCTACTTAGAGTTTTGGAGGATGTATTGCACCCATGTATGTTGCTCTTGGTTTTATTGAGTAGAACTCTCGAGGTTAATCCCGGGAGGGACAAGGTTTCCATATAGGGAGCGCCAACATTCCCAAAAGAAGGAAAATGACTAGGATTCCCATTTAAGGGGATTCCTTGATTGGTAAACTCAAGAACTTTTGCCATTAATCTCAACCTAAGATATTCTAAGGAGTTTTGCACGGGTAATATGTTATTCCGTGGACATTAATTTTTAGAATTAAACAAAATAAATTAAAAGGGGTAATCTAGGAAAAATGGAATACTAAGTATCTGTGAACTGCAATATACACCTTGGAGAACCAAGGACTTGACGTATGAAATACAATCACCCTAAATGATGTGTTCAGTGTATCACGTCTACAAGGTGGTCAACTCAGTTACGTATAGCAGGTTTGCAACCTAGTGGGATCTCCCAAAATATATGTGATGGTACGTGGGAGCTCAGTTCGTAGTAGCGTTGTCTAATGTGTAACCATTTAATGAGAGTGTCCCCATATAATTACCATATGTGGATTATAGTCCTATATACTTCCATACGTGGGCCGAGATATCACCCTCGGGATGCAACACAGGTTGTTAGCAACAACTGTTACGCTTAACGATGTCGGAACACATATCTAGCCTAGACCTCTAGATATTTGCATTAATTCCAAATGCTCCTTAGGTTAATTGAGGTTCATTTTAATGTTGATCTTCAATTAAGTTTCGATTTCAAGGCTCAAAACGATGCCATCTGAATACCTATAATGCAACTATCATGAGAAAATGATTCTTTCAATTCAATGAACGCTATCTAGTTTAAGGAAGAGTTTCAAACAATGATGTAGCAAACAACATGCCCCCTAACTATCTTTCACAAAAAGTAAATATGATTTCACTTTCACTCTCCCAAATGCAAATAATTCAAAATTAAAATGATTTCTACTTCTGCTAAGATTAACTTAAATCATTTTTTTGTTTTTCACTTTGAATGATGACATGCAACTGATGCAATTAATGCACTTAAAATGTTTTCACTTATTTAAAAAATGTAATATATTTCCAATAAGAAATTTCAAAAAATATCCTTTCAATGTGAGTGATCTCATGCATTTAACGAAAATTAATTCTTGAAACGAAAACTAAACATATGCAAAACCCAATTTATTTAAACAAACACAAAGTTCACTATTTTCCTTTAGTAGAGAATCGATATTTCTTGATTGATACAAGCATTAAACAAAGATTTTAATTGACTTGCAACAACAATAACAAACCAAAACAAAAACTTTACCACTTAAATCATAAGACTAATTTGTGCTTTTCAAAGAGACTGCAACAAATCAAAGCAAGAAATAATGCAACAAAAGCAAATAAAATATTTCAAGGATCAAGACACACTAAGGGTTTTCCAGAAGAGACCCAAAAAATCTCTATTTTCTAAGACTAGCACGGTCCACCAGCTAACACCATTGGTCTGTAGCGCGACTGTTCCAGCAAAATCCAACGCTGGCAGCGCAACTGTATCTATTAAAAAGAACAATGAGTAAGGAAAAGAGGGATAAAACAAGGAATATCTGAGGAAAAACTTTAGACTTGATACCTTAAAACACTTTCAAGCCAAAATATAGACTAAAAAACAAGCCAAACAAGTGGTCTTTCAGTGGTTGGCCAAACTAAGCATGAATACAAAACACGAGAAGATGGTGAAAATGGTGTAAATTCCCCAGTGGAGTCACCAATTTGTTATGCAGGAAAATCCCTTCTTTAGAAAGAAGTGATCCCTCTAGCCCAATGAGTGGATCTAGTAACAATCGTTACAAAGAATACAAGCTTTCCTAGTTTAACATTGAAGTAATACGAGAGAGGGAGATGGCCTACCTCATTCCTTATGCAGTCGTTTCCCTGATGTCGATATTGATCCTTTTGCTTTCAGGCTCATTCCTCATTATTCCTTCTATTTCTGAATACTTGTAAAGATCATATGAAAAAATATGAAAGATACATAACATATATATATTTCAAAGAAACCTCGTGGCAGATCAAGGAGCATCATGCTAAACCAATTAATATTAAAAACTTAATGGGAAGCAAAGCATAATTTGTATTATTAAATGAATAAAGGGAATATTACAACCAGTGCCTTGATGTTGGATGCCTCCTTCGGAGTGGAAATATAAGTCCAAGCTTAGATTTTCAATCTCTTCTCCTTCTTCTTCAAATTGACAGCATCTAGGCGCAATTAAGTAGAAGAATGGCAGCCAGCAATGAAAAACCAAGACTCACTAGCATTGTACTCTTTTATAACAGAGCATGAGAGGTTATGGATTCACAAATGAGGGGGAAAGGCCTTACCTAAAAGTGTAAAATATTTGGAGATAAGATCATGGGTAAAAAATGGGAGTATTTGACCATATCCTCAACCAACAAGTACCAGAACTTCATTCTCGAGAATTCTAGAGGTCGAATCTTCTGCTCCATTTTTGGGAGAACCTGCTTGAAGAGGACCAATGTGACTTTACTGTTGAATTATTGTGCTAGCACCGTTGCTCACAAGTTAGGGACAAGGTGACAAGTTCGAGGCTATTAAGGTAAGAACCACGTTGGGCTTGTAAAATAAGGTTTTATACAAACTTTTGCATAAAATATTTAAGGCATTTCTCGTTTAGGTATTCGGGGATATCTCAAGTATGTTATCCAGGATGAACAAGTTTATACAACTTTTGTCTCTTTGCGACATTTGTGACATGAGCGGCACAAAAGATGATTCTTAGGATAAGGATTGAGAAACATGAAAAAATATTGTGTAATGGTTTGGGTAAAGGAAACACATTTAGAGGAAAGAGGGAAAAATGTTCCACAAGAGGGAAACAAAAATCCATTTAAAGGTAGAGAAAAAGGAAAGGGTAAATTCAAAGGAAAAGGGAAGAAAAATGCTTCCATCAAGAAAGAAGGAGGAAAATTAACATGAAAACATTTTTCAAAGGAAGGCCACAATCAAGATCACTGTTGGAAACTTCATCCTAAGATGAGACCCAAAAAGTTTAACAACAAAGGAAAACAAAAGACAACTGCAACTACACAACATGATTTAGGATTTGATTCGGGAGATGAAGCAAAGATCACAACTATGGGATTGAAAGGTAAGGAATCCATTGCTAGTACTAGTTCTTCAAATAGCCACAATGAAACTCAAAATTAAAAAGAAAGAATAGAGATTTTCTATATTAGATTCATATCAAAACATAAAAAAATTGATACTCTATTTGATATTGGCTCACAAGTAAACCTCATTTCTAAAAAAAAATTCAAGAAATTAAATTTGGAAACCATTCCTCATCCCAAACTTTATCCTTTAGGTTGGGTGTGTGACAATTCAAAGTTGCAAGTAAGTAAAAAATGAAAACTAAAATTTGCCATTACTGCAAACTTCATTGATGAGGTAAAACTTGATGTAGTGCCATTAGAAATACGTGGTATTGTTTTGGGAAGCCCATATCTTTATGACAGAAGATTTATCTTTCGTTGCCATGAAAACAAGTATCATTTGTTTAAAGATGGTATTGAGTACATTATTAGAGAACATCGAAAGAAACTAAACCTTTCACTTGTGAATGATGGACAAATGAAGAGACTTGTTAACTCTAGAAAGAATTTTGTACTTTTGAGATAAAACACAAGAATGATGTTGAGAATGAAGCCTTTAAAGGTTGTGATACAAAGTTGAAATCTGATTTGTTTAAGGTTGTTAACCAATATGATGAGATGTTTCAGGATCCTAATGGATTTCCTTCCAAAAGAGGAATCCAACATGAAATTAGATTGCATCAAGATTTTCCTCTTCCTAACATTGGCATGTACAGGATGTCAGTGACGGAAAATGCAGAAATTAAAAAAAAATCCAAGAGTTTCTTGATAAGGGGATCATCCGGCCAAGCACATCTCCATGTGGTTCACCTATTGTATTAGTTCCAAAGAAGGATGGTACATGGCGCATGTGTGTGGACTTCCGTGCATTGAACAAGATTACGGTAAAGAAACACTACCCTCTTCCTAGAATCGATGATTTACTTGATCAATTGAAGGATGTTGTGTATTTCCCTAAGTTGGACTTGAGGAGTAGCTATCATCAGATTAATCACTAAAGGAGACATATGGAAGAAAACTTTCAAAACAAATCAAGGTTTGTTTGAATAGTTAGTTATGTCGTTTGGGCTTTGTAATGGTCCTGGTACATTCATGCTTGTAATGAATGATGTTTTAAGGCATTTTATAGATGACTTTGTGATAGCATACTTAGATGACACATTAATTTTTAGCGAGTCCCGTGAAGAACATGTCATGCATGTCAAGCAAGCATTAGATGTTTTGAAGAAAGAATGATTTTTTTTAAAGATGTCAAAATGCGAATTTGGAAAAACTCCTTTAGTCTAATTGGGTCATATTGTTGGAGGAGGTGAGTTGAAAATAGATCCCTCCACGATTGATGTCATTTTGAATTGGCCAAATCCCAAGACAGTGACAAATATTAGAAGTTTTTTGGGAGCAGCCCAATATTGGAGAAATTGTATTTCTAACTTTTCTTGAATTGCAGCTCCATTGCATGCATTGACATGCGTGAAGTAGGTTTTTCAGTGGGGGGAAAACAACAAAAAGCATTTGATGCATTGAAGTAAAATATCAGTTCAACATGTGTACTTTCACTTCCTAACTTGAGACAATAATTTGAGATATAGATTGATGGAATTGACTATGCCATGGGCACAATATTGATGAAACATGGTAAGCCCATCTATTTTCATTCAAAAACTTTTAATGGTGCAGTGATTAATTATCCTACATATGATAAGGAATTGTATGCATTGGTACAAAGTGTGAAAAAGTGGAAACATTACTCAATGGGTAAGGAAACAATCATTCACGCGGATACCTGGATCATTGCAATACTTGCAATCACAAACAAAGCTACAGCAAGCGAAGCATTTCAAATAGATGGGTTTTCTTCAAAAATTTCACTTTGTGATAAGGTATAAGAAATGTATCTATAACAAGGTTGTTGATATGCTTTCTAGACCAATTGTTAGTGCATCCATTATTATTAAGCATAATTCTGTTGTGCATGAGATCTCTGTTGAACAATATGCTTTAGATAATGATTTAAAAACGTATATGCGACTTTGTGTCAAGGTAACTAAGTAGAGGAATTGGATTATCATGTGCATGATAACTTGTATCATCTTGGAAAGTTATGAATTCCATAGGGAGAGAGAGTCAACATCATAACGGAAGTGCGTACTTCTCTTATTGTTGGTCATTTCGTTGTAGGCAAGACAATGTCACAATTACAAAGGTATTGTCACTGGCCTCGTGTGCTTGAAAGTGTGTCACAATTTGTAAGAGGATGTTCATTATGTGTTGTCAATAAGGCTAGCAATAGAAATTTGGGATTGTATACACCACTTCCAGTACCTCCCCGTCCATGGGAGAGTGTTTCTATGGATTTTGTAGGAGGCCTACCTATGTCTAAGAGAGGTCATGATTATCTGTATGTAGTTGTGGATATGTTCCACAAAATGTGTATTTTTATGCCTTGTATAAAGTAGGTTATAGTTGAACAAATTGCTCAGTTATTCTTTTAGAATGTATGGGTACATTTTGGGTTGCCCACATCCATTGTTAGTGATTGAGATTGTCACTTTGTCGGGAACTTTTGGTCAAGCTTGTGGGGACTCATGGGCACAAAATTGAAAAATAGCACAACATTTCATCCACAAACAGATGGCCAAACAGAGGTGGTGAACAGAACAATGATACATCTTCTTCATGGTTACTACAGCAAGCATCCTAAGTTGTGGGATGAACATTTGCACTATATTCAACATGATTACAATTATGCCAAGCATTCATTGACTCAAACATCGCCATTTGAGGCACGCTTGGGATACTTGCCCAAATCTCATTTAGATTTTATCTTTGGGAAGGATGTTGATATTGATGGACATAGTGACATAGATAGGGACAAAATATTCATTGAACAAGTTCAATTGGTACATCAAATAGTTGGAAAAGAGTCAAGCCAGGTACAAGATAAGACATGATAAGCATCGTGTGGATCACAGTTTCCAAGTCGGTGATGAAGTTTGGCTTCACATTGACATAGAGAGGCTCCAAGGAGAAGGTAAAAATATGAAACCAAATCGATATGGTCCATTCAGGATTTTGGAAAAGATTGGTAATAATGCCTTCAGGTTGGATTTGCCTTCATATATGCAATTTTATGTAGTTGTTAATGTTGATAATTTAAGGTTGTATGAGCCTCATTTGATTTAAGATCAAGGAGAGAATGTTCAGATTCCTTCAATTTAATTTTTCTCTCGTTAATATCTTGAATAATTGCAGCAAGACACCATCCTTGATACGAAACTTCAAAATGAGGGAGCGTGGAGTACCTTCATGTGGGGATCAAAGGAACAAATCCAAGCAAAGCCAAATGTATTGATATTGGAAGGGTGAAGGAATTGTTCTCTCATATTCTTTTTAACTGAAAGTGATCTTTTGGGGTCCAAAAGTTTCCAGTGGGGAGGAATGATCCAGTGGATCAATAAAATTCTCAAAATTCAAAGTGCTCTAAATAGCTTGAAACTAGTGACAAAACTAATATCTCATCGTCCTAAATTCAATGCAACTTGTTTCACTCAAAACCGATATAATATGCTCCCGATATCATGTTCTGACTGATTTCTCAAACAACTAAAATTTTAAAAATGAAGTTGCAGTCTATACACTGACTATGCAAGTGATGGGTAGTTCACTATGTATTTTATTGGCCAATGGTTTGATGACAAGTTTCCTCTGATTATTGGCTTTAGAATGGTGCAATTTGAATGGTTTATGGCTTGTAGAGGTGGTTGAATCAGGAGAGGCAACGTGGGCCAATGGGTGGCCGCCACGTGGCCTCCCGATATTGGTGAAAATTTTTGTTTGGGTCTAACCAAACTCTGAGGAATCTAATACACGGCATACCAAATGATAACACCGAGCTCCACCAGTTCACCACACATGATCCTTGATATATGTGGGAATTGGGGTTGTATTTAAAGTTTAGTGCTTGGAGCATTGGGGGTCGAGGTGCGGGGTTAACCTCGGCCCCAACACCAAATTTCAATGTATATGCAACCATAGTTTACCACCAATCAAACTGGCAGAAACCAAAACTCAAACCATAGGTCAACATTCGAAACCATAGTCGCACATATGGTTCAACCCCTGGGTAATCAGAGCTCCACCACAACATTACCATAGTCCTACATAGTTGGGCTAATGGTATGGTGCGATGTATAACCCAACCATAACACCATTCCAACCACTGTTTGGAATGCGTGTCAAGTTAAAGTTTTGACGAACAAATTTGAATGCTAACCACAGGTGTGTATTAACCAACCCCAAACACTAACTCCAGTTCCGAGCGCGGTTTAAAAATCTATGGGATTTCATTTGAACTAACCTGGATCTAACAGTCTGCAATGTGCCACTTGGCCTAATTTTGTCGGTTCGTGGGGGTTATTATACAAATTAATGAAGGGCAAATTTGCACCCGAACCAACGCGAAGCTTGTCAGCCCCGGGAAAATTTGTTGCTCCACGTGGTCGAAAAAATTGGAATTTGTAGGATGGATTGCAGGTGGGTTTGAATTAGAGGACAATTAGCAAGAAAACTTCTCTGGAGCATAACTCAAATCATTTATTGACCTTTTTTAGTGCAGATAGAGCCCAGCTATGGGTTTTTTATTGTTATGGAGCCATTGGAGACAATATTTTTGCATTTTGAGCATTTCAGATTGATGTAAACACATGTTTTTGAGGATAATGAAAGAGGTTAAACATTGGAAGCTGGACTAGGAGATGTAGCCCATGCGGGGTGAACTCCTTCATCATTTTTTGTCTTGTGCTTATTTTTATGGTACTGTTGTCTATGTTATTTTTTGGAAAACTGAGATAAAAATCATATTTATGTGTTAATGTAACTTACATAATTGCATAAAAACCCTAAACATTTCAATTGAAATTTTCATGATAAACCTTCAAGTTTACATATACAGATCACCTGCACAATTAATGTTGCTCCTTGT
The DNA here is from genome assembly GCA_034641835.2 of Pinus albicaulis. NCBI lineage: Eukaryota > Viridiplantae > Streptophyta > Pinopsida > Pinales > Pinaceae > Pinus > Pinus albicaulis. Next base: position 1,107,150,584 of record CM076582.1, on the reverse strand, counting down.
AGTGGCAGGGAGCACAATAAATTCAAAGGCAGTGACAGTTTGGATGAAATAAATATTTTCCATGACAATCATAACCATAACAATGGTGTTCATAGTTATGCTCATATTGGATGCAATGATCATAAGCCATGGTCATAGTGCTAAACATGGGCAATTGAACCATGAGAAACATCAACTGATTGTGTCATCACATGAACATGGTAAGAATAACCACTTGTGTGCACATGATCAACTGATATGGGGTGAACATGGGCACAAACATTGTCTAGATGATTCATAGAAAAAATATGGTGCTCTACAGAGTGAAGAAATGAAATATGCTTGTAAATATCACCATGTTGGAAAGACCAGTAAACATCATCAACATTGTCTATTTTCAAAGGATTTATATTCAACAGTAAAAAAAAATTAAACTCAAAGGTAAGAATTTTTTAATATTCATATATAATATTTAACATTTAGAATATATTGCAGGCACCTTTCGAAATTATGAATTTGTAAATAGTCAGACATAATATTTAGTCTTTAAGATTGTATTGTAGACATCTCCACTATTGAGGGACTTCATTGGTCTTTCCTTTGACATAGTAGGTTTAATTCTTAATATTTCCAAAATAAGTCTTTAATCTTTGCTATTTGAGAAACTTTAGGCTTCAAACAACATGATATCAATTCCAGGTTCATTTAGAAACATAACAAACCTGCAACATATTAACTTCTCCAAGTCCCTCACTTTGAGAAAGCTTCCAAATTTTTTGAATTTGTTGGAAATGTTGCCTTGTTTTTGCTCAATGATGTAACTAGCCTAAAGGAATTTACACTCTGACTACTTAAATTTGAAATGTTTACCTGAATTTTTTGGACAATAAAAAAAATGGAAAATGTTGATAATGCATTATGCAACAATAGAGTTTATGCCAATGGTTTTCACAGGCTCAAATAATATTTAAATTGATATTTTTTTCTAAATTAAGTGCCATTTTCTAGTGTGGACAAGATTGAACGAAGAAACTAGACATTAGCATATTTGAAAGGTGCACAGATTGAAGTTATCTTCCATGCTTGGACTCAAAACACTTGTGTTGAAGAAGGCATGAATAAATAAAATATCATTTCCTGTTTGTGTTCGGTCCAACCTTAAACATTTCAACATTAATGATTGTGACGGATCGATGGAGGTTAAAGAATTGTCAACAACATTAATGTCACTAAATTTTTAATACTTTTCAAGATAACAACATATCTTTGTGGTGTTGCAAAATTGATCCATTTTGTCTTCACAATTTTCCTTGCTTTGCATGCCAACATAAAAACCAATATTTTCCTCAACACTCAAAAAATCAAATAAGGAATTGTATAAATTTTGTGGTCGTTTAGCTATTTACCTGTGTACTTTTCCATCAGTCATCTTACTCTGGGGATAACCAAATGTCGCAATGACGAAATTCCCATCAGAAAGTAAGCAACCATTGAAGTAGAAGGTTTCTCTTTTCAACACAACGGATTTTTTTCTTTTCTTGTAACAAGAACATTAGCCTCATTCTTGAAGTAGTGTCAACTAGGCTAATGGAATCTCGCAAGAGGACCTAGGACCTTGATGGAGATGGATATTTATATAATATTTACTCTATCATAAATAATATTTTTTATATTTTTTTATTTAATTTTTCTAGTTGATCTTCCCAAATATTCATTTCCTTCAGAGTACCTTTACACCTTTAGGGGAAATTACTAGTTATGGTTTTTATTGATAAAGGTCTAGTAAGTTAACAAAATTGTTTCACAAAATAAATGTATAAAGGTAATTTATATGTAAAGTGTAGGGAAAATCAGATAAGATAACTAAATCACCTCATAAGAAAGGTAAATTATATGTAAAGAGGAGGGAAAGGTTAAGTAAGCACACAATCACCTTATAAGAAATGTTCTTTATAAAGTTAAGTTATATGTAAAGGTAGGGGAAAACCAAGTAAGTTAACTAAATCATGTCATAAGAAAGGAAAATTATATGTAAAGAGGAGGGAAAAGTTAAGTAAGCTAATATAATAACCTTATAAGAACTTTTTTTTATAAAGGTAAGTTATATGTAAAGAGGAGGGGAAAACAGAGTAAGCTAACTAAACTTCCTCATAAGGAGGTAAATTATATATGTAAAGAGGAGGGAAAGGTTAAATAAGCTAACGCAATCACTTTAAAAGAAAGGTAAGTTAAATATAAAGAAAAGTGAAAGTTAAAAAAAAAACAAAAAAAACAAAAATAATCACATCCTGAGAGATCACATATCACAAAACTATGAGCCTCATTCTGAATAGACTTATTCGCCCAAAGATAAAAGCAAAACCACATTACAAACAATAAAATAGAACTATATAACTAGAAACAGATAATCCAAAATGACCAAAAAAATCTTAAAATTTGAATACACCCGATTTTCATTGCTGATGAGGAGGGAGGGTTGGGGCTAGATCACCTTTCCCACTGCTAGGGGATGAGGAAGGAAAAAAAGCTTCATGAACATGGGCTTCCATAGGCTCCATGAAGCCTTCCAAACACGCTAGAATTTCTTGGATCATTTTTTTTCCAGGTTGCAACGACACCATCCTATCATCATATGCCACTGGTTTTGTTGGAGGTCATTCATGAAATCGATAACCTCGTTCCTATCCTCATGCCGAACTCGAGCCATCTACTCCAATATTTCTGAAATCTATTGATGATGGCTTTCCAATAAATTGAAGGGAGGAGGCATCTCTATTATGTTGGGTGAGTGCACAATGGATTGATCAACCTCCTCCCCCAGGTCACGATTTTATTTAGGATGAATTGCTCCGTGGCCCCATAGATCAATGCCCCTATGGGATTGACCTCATTTCTGAAGCATGGAACTAGGGTGTCCCTAATTACACCAACAAACTAGAAAGTGCAACCCTTTGTGCTCCCTCCAAACAGTCACACCAACCCCGTTGTCAACACACCCTGCAATGTGCACACCGAGGAACATTCGAGTTTCTTGCACTTAACTCTCCACTACTAGAGGAAAATTGTTGCACCAAAAGATGGTGTCAACTCTCTAGACCACAAACCAAACACAAAATAACCCCCTTTGACACCCATATTATTGCCTAGGGAGCTTAACACTCGAGAACCTCTCCACTTCTCACCGTTGAACTTTTTGGTAACTACCTAAAGAAATTAGCCTGGCCATATGAACAAAGAAACATTCCACCAAGAAAAACAAACAAGAATTCTCCTAAGAGTAGGATAAATATGACTTAACATGGTATAATAAGTCATACGAGACCCCCAATTTCTCGTCCTTCTAGCTTCCCCCAAATGTTAATGGTTCACCCAAGCAAATACATTGCCACGTCTCAGGAGGTCTCACTTTGAATCTAAATCCCACATCGTATCATATTGTTCTTCCCTCTAAACATTACCACCTACACTAGTGCCGGCTGAAATCCCTCCGTTGTTCATCGCAGCTTGGGAGGCAGGGGATAGCACAACCAAAATTCCACCTTGCAGTAACCAATTCTCAAAAACTACTACCAATATAAGTCCCATTACCCTAAACAACCAACAATACACAAATCCAAACGCTCGCTTTTATATAACCCTCCACATCTCCAGAAGCATTGATAGATCTGTGCCGAGAGAAGCGTGACTGACACGTTACATTAAATTATTTGACACATGGGAGGGGTTGACGTGGCCCACACCAAACCCCTTCTACTGCCAGCTATGACCCCCATTGAAGATATATATATATATATATGGAAATCCTATCATAATTTAGTTGAAAAATTAACAGTGGGGATAATTATCACTGGTTGTTATCCGCAAATGATTTTAAGACATACTCTAGGCCCATATTTATTATGTTATACATAAATAAAGTCTTTACTACTAATATATATATTTTAAGTCGAGATTCTATTGATTCTTCAAAAAATATATACATCAGGATTATCATCAAAAAGCAGGTAGTCTCACCCCGACCAGGTTTGTTGACTACCGCATGCAACATATGACAAAAAAAAGGAAACTAAAGACATATTCCATAAACAAGAATTTTGAAGGCACCAGAAGACAAGTAACACAAATAGAACACTTGTAACCATGCTAATTTTCTGACGTGATTGAGGTTGGGTTGGCCGGGGCTATTCCAGAAGGAGGCAAATGGCGAAAAGAGCATTGGACATGCTCTTCGAAGTGAGCCATCCAGGATTCCAACTTCTCCACCTTCTCAATTAGCAGGTTTTGTCCTCGCCAGACCATCACAACTCATCCCCATACATGGCACTGGAAGTAGTGCATTTAATCCAAGTTAGCTACAAGTTCAACATGTTCCTCCCATCGGATTTGCTCTGTTGTTTCCAGCCACTCCAACAGGGATTGAATAAAATCTCTACAATTTTCTAGACAACATTAATGAATTACCCTTGAACCAGGCACCATGCGACCTGCACTCCCTTGTCGGACTGTGCTATCATGACGCCTTGCCCTGCCCCTCAACTGAGGTTGCAACGTACGACCCCTGCATCCATTTGCGGAGCCACCACGCCCTTGACCACCCCAAACCCCAGACACATTCCGCCATGAACACCCTACTATCTTGCCACCTCGATGAGCCCCTCACATATCCATGCCTAGTGCCATGGGCTGCAATTTAACTTCCTGGTCCCCTCAGCTAGCCGAGCTGGGCTTTGCTGGGAAGGAGGATCATCCTCTTCGCAGAGCTGGGCTTATGTTCACAAGACTAACAGTGTTGCGAAAAAATCAATTGACAGGGATGCATACAACACTTGCAGTCTTCAATACTCGCCCGTTCCTCACCAGCAAGGCCCACCTCACCCAATTCCTCAAATACCAGCCACCCAAATGGGATTGTATACTCATTCCACCCCCCGTGAAATAACGTTGAATGACTGCAGGTAACCCACCACCCCACAGGTGTTTCCACCACGGGCTCGGGCATAGAGAAACCCTATAATTCAGATGATCCAGAAATGAGTGGTGCAAGGGAAACACCCAAATGCCCAACACACTGAGGAGCAGCCCCCTAAACACACCAAAATTAATAAAAAACTTCAACCGCCAAGAACCTTACTCCTTTCATCCCCGTAAACACAAAATATACAGAATACCGCACAACAAAGAGTATGGAAACCCAATTATGGGCCCAGAAGCCATAGAGGGAGCACCACCTACATAACTTCCACCACACTCAGGCACAGTGTTGCCGGCGTTTCCCACTCCTGCCTCCAAAAGACCATTAACACAAAGAAGCCAATTCCAAAATACACCATAAGCCCTGGATAATCATCACATAGAAACTATGAATACCACCCTCAAAACATGAAATATGATAAATTACAAAGCCAAAATCTAGGGAAGGAGCGCCATCTCTGGGGTCGCCACCAGTGATATAAAAACCAACGTCACTTCCTTCTTTGGCGAGCTGAGCACCAAAATCATGCTAGGATCCTAAATGAAACACAAATGAACTCTCCATATGCCATACTCGGCCTTAGAACTTTTATTCCCGCGCTGGTCGAGGCAATGAAGGAATTCACACAGACGTCTTTACTCCCTCCCGTACGTCGGGTGATATGAGAGGAAAGGGAGGTTGGCCCCTGACCTGGTCGCCAGATGTTAACTGTCATAAACTATGTGGTGCCTCATGTGCCTAGTTCCTCACCCCATCGGGGAATAATAAAATAATTATTAACTTATATTTATTTTAAATATATATATAAATATAGGTTATATATTTAGAAAAATGCTTGTCATTTTGAAACTTCTCCACATATAGTTACTAGGATGGATTCAATGAAGAGGGTTTCTTGTAATTATTGTACAATGACTGGTATAACATTAGTTAAGTCGAAACAATGTTGATATATTAATGATGTTTTAAGTCATTGTAGGAGGTTTAAATGAAAATACTTTGTTTACAAGTTCAAGTCAATCAAATTGCAAAATCATTTTATAATTGAAATTTCTGAAGATTATAATATTTAAGTTACAAGTTCAATTTTAATCCAAAGTTGTTATACTTTTTTAGTAGTATATTATCAAATGTTTTGTCGTTTCCTCATAGAACTTGAAGTTCAAACTATGCAAGTTAATGGTGAAGTTACCATTATCAATACATGCTATACTTGATTACTCATATACATGATTACTCATAATATGAGAGGAGATAAGCTCAACTAGATAAATAATTTATTTTTTTGGGTTATTTTAATTGTGAAGTTTATAATTTAGATATTATAACATTAGTGACATAAATATTCATCAATATTGGTGATTTTGTGGTTTACATGCTATATATGATTACTTATAATATGAGAGGAGATAAGCTCAACCAAATGTGTAATACATTTTTTAGGTTATTTTGGTTGCGAAGTTTATAATTTAGATATTATAACATTAGTGATATCAATATTCATTAATATTGGTGATTTTGAGGTTGAGAATTAACAATAAATACTAGGAAATTATTATTTTTTAGTTATTTAAAATAATGGTAGAGGAATGATTTTTTTTAATTAAATCTAGCAAAAATTTAATGAATTTGTAAGTATTAAATGTTAGCACTATATAAGGTATTTAAAAATGTTAAATCCATTTTTGTAGTGAAATTAATATTATCTATTTAAAATTCCAATTTTAACCAACTTTAAAAAGTTAATGCTAGACTTACCATATAGATTAAATGATTGGTAAAGGTGGATAGACATCAAAACATTTACCAAGAATTAATATATGAGAAACATATATACATTTAAAAAATATGTAACAATATTCTTCACCGTGGAAATTCACCCTATTTTACCATGGAAATTCTTAACTAGTAAATAGAATTCCGTACAACACCATGGGCCAATACCATGGCATTCTAATGCCACATGCCCAAAAAAACCATAACTCATGCTAATATAACATTTTTTAATTAATCCATTTAATTAAAATGGCAGAAAGTGCATAACTACTTTTAATATAAATCTCAATCTTTGCTTTCTAACCACAACTAAGAATATTATAGAATATTTCATGGAGGTTAAATCCCTATGATCTACCTAATAACTAGCAATTGCACCGGGGGTGCAAGGGCACGCTGAAAGGAGAAGCTGTGAATTATGTTGTGCTACATGTAAGGATATATAAATCTTCTTAGAATTATAGCTTTCATGCTATATTTACTACATGGACCTTATTTAATTGAGATGGCCTCAATATATAGCAACTTATCTATGTACTTATGGTGTTAGGGTAAGACCTTAACATGTCATCACAATCTCAACAGGCTACCATAAAATGAGCATAAAAGGTCATCCATTCAATTAGATAACATCATGCATTCCATCACATTATAATCATAAAAAATCATAAAACAAAGAGAAACACATCCCAGTCAATGACAACACAGTTTATGGTGGGAAAAACCTCGAGATGAGGGTAAAAAGACACCCTCAATTATAGATAATTAGACTTATCTCAGCCAGTCTATTGTAATTATCATCAAAAATCCCCCCCATAATTTTTACAACAATGACTTCTCCCAATAGCATCAAAACATATATGGCTATCTTACTACCGATTACAACATATAATATCCTCTCTTACAAATACATTACATATATCTCCCCCAATACCTTTCTATTTCTGATATATATGCATTTTGTTAGCTTGCTTCATCTATCAGATAACCAAGAAAGCCCCTTCTTGTGGTTACGTTATCCATAACGAGGATATTTTACTAGTGGTTGGGGGTCTCAACCCCAACATTTCTTCCCTAATTTACAGGGAAAACGGTGGAAAAAGGGGACAGCGAGCCACGTTCTCATCCAACAAACCTCGCCACCATCAACAGACACCGACTCTTATCTTTGAAGGTGTCGTTTCTTGAAAATATTGCAGTAAGGGTGAGATCCAATCTTTCTTGTTCCTTTTAGCATCACCTGATTCAAAGATGAAGGACCCACTTTGGAGAATCGATGTGGATGACCTGTTGTTTATAATCAACTGTTATTAAGTGCTACTTGGGGGAAGGGTGCAAAGAGCGAATGCAGCAGAATCGCTAGGAAGGGACTGCTTCGAGTTTGGCCCTGTAGCGATTGAATCTCGTGTTTTTTATTCTGAAGCATAAATTACTTTCCCTATTTGTTGTGTGAGACTAGAGATTGTTTGTCATGATTTGGAGCATTGGGATTAGATGCTAATTTAGAGAATGAGTATTTTGGGCTCCAGGGAATTAATGGGCAGTGTAAAGTCTAGACTTAAATCAAGAAATTGTTATCGTGGAACAGCACTGTAAGTTTGATTGTCTGGTATGAATTCTGTAGTACAAGAAAAAATATTAATTGTTGTTGTCCGATTGAATCTCTCCTGTGAAATTGTATTAATTCCATTTTTTACCATGCAATCTGATTGTGGCAGGCATTTGATGTCAGAATCTATAACAGAATTTATTTCTTTGTTGATTCTCTGTGTACATCACCAACATTACATGCTATAATTCACAACATTGAAGTGAAGTATCATTTTGTTCATGATCAAATTGAAAAAGGAAACGCACAGGGGTAGCTCTGTGAGACAACGAAAATTATCACAGATGTAATGATGAAGGTTTTAATTTTGCAAGAACAGCTTCAGCTTGATAGCGGATGCAGTTTTCTCTTGTTGAAAAAAAAAAGATAGCGGATGCAGTTTTACTCCACTTAACATTTTCATAATTTGGCTATGTGGGAATATTAGTAATAGGTAGCCAGGTTGTTTACATTGGAATAGGATTATGAGAACCGATCGTTTGAATAGACTCCAGAAATGAAAAAACTTGTAAAGCCAAACATCGTGCCTATTTGTATGTAGTTTAGCAAGTATATGAATCAGAAATTGAAATAAAACTCTCATTTCCAGTCAAGTCTGTTGTGTATACTTTGTTTTCCTCGGTTTGCTCTGTTCAGCTGTTGTCTTAGAATTACCTGATTTCCTCGGTTTGCTCTGTTCAGCTGTTGTCTTAGAATTTCCTGACCTGAATATATTTTCCTTTTAATATTTCAGGACTCCGAGATTTACAGGCGTTCATGACCACTGATGACACATATATAGTTTTTTACATTAAAGTCTATATTAGCATTGCACCTAGAGAAACGGGCTGCATTCTACAGTCTCGGTGGGGATGCAGTGATCCATCAATTCTGTGTGTCACAGTATATTGAATCTAGATGGTGGATTGTGTTTGAATATAGACATAGCACAAATTCATTGAAACCTGCATCAAATGGGGCATCTTTATGTGGATGGAAAATTTTTGAAATATCTCAGAATCTGACGAAAAATTGACCTGTCTCCTGACCGTCAGATTTCGGTCGGGATATTCACAGAATTTTCAATCAACATAAGTTCAGTATATCAAATGTGCACCTCGAGATTGTAAAAGCCATGAATTTCCTTCGTATCTCTCGAGCTACTAAGCACCAAGTGTAGGCCAACCAAAAGAAACCCCAACAAAAACATGAATGATAAGAATAAAAGTCGTACCCTTCGTTTCCAAGATGCACTTATATACGAAGTCCAATTTTGAAGAGAAATTAAATGTGTCGTTCCCTTCATCTTGTCTGCATATTTAATAAAAGAACAGAAAGGACTCTTGGAATTCTTGAATAAGAACTTCCAGCCAAAACAATAAGGGAAATGTTTCATTGCAGGTAATCTGTCAGGATTTTACTATAGGAACTCTCAAAAAAAACAACAGAACTTACATATTACTTATACAAAAATTGTAACGCTTGGCCACTTCATTAGTGAGGTTACTTGTCATATCCATTGTTTTTCCATATGCGAGGCTAGAGAATTGAGATATTAAATTTTCTTCGTTTACGGGCGCAATATCGTTTAACTGAGCCATAACGCCAAGCACGACAATAAAATCACATATCGCGTGTAAATATAGAGTTGAATTTCCCATTTCCTTGATCTTTGAATGCAATGAATGCAAGGTCGCAGAGGGATATAGCTATTTCATTTGAAATCGCAGATTTGATTATTGCTCTATTCGAGGACAAATCATTTATATTTTCGCAGAGCTGCCAAGAAAATCCATAAAAATTTGGGCTCAAGGGCTTGAAGGAGTTTAATATGGGCACTGACATTTTCAAGACCGCCTCCCTTGAAGCTTAGAAAATTTCAGATTTCTTCATAACGAGACACGACGACCCGGTTGTTGCTGCTGCTCTGGCTCTGTGAAAGGGTGTCGGGTTGAGGGCATGACTTGGGACGCGGGTACAGAGAGGCGTGTTGCAGTGGTGCGGCTAGGAGTCAGGCAGAGGCGCGACGCTACAGAGGCGTCAGGGCACAGAAAAATGAAAAGGAAAATAACAGCTGGTAACAGGGCCAAATGGAAGATTTTCGTTAGTTGGAGGAGGTGCCACATGTCTAAATTTTAGTGGCTAGAAGGGCGGTCAGAAAAGCTTCTCATTGGCTAAGGTGAACATTCTCTGCTCACCCCAAGCCAACAAAGAGAACGCCTTTCGGCGTAATTATTGATAATTAAATTAAAATCTGACATGCTTATCCATGTAATCATAAAACATTTAAATTTATTTATCAAATGCATGACATGATTACTTTCCTATTATCTACCAGCCTAGATCCATCTTTACTCCAAATCTACCAAGCACAGAGAGGGATCAACTCTCTTGAGATGCAAGCCTCTTTTAGAGTGAAAAGAGATTTAGCCCCTTTCTCGGTAGATCCAGAGTTAAGATAGATCTAGGCTAGTTCAAATCCCCCCTTTAAATCAGATATATTCCACATGAATACCATGGGTCCTCATAAACCTAGATCTCAAAAGCCACATTTAACTTGAGCAAGTCAAATTTATCTTAACTACCCAACAAATAATAATAATAATGTGCATTTTATTTTTTAAATTATTTTAGTTTGAATTTATTTTTATTTTAACATAGGGTTATTTTTATTTTATTTTGACCAAGTCAAAATGTTTATAGTACATTTTATTATAACATCTTTACCATAATTCTTTATTAATGTTTCATGATGACAAGATGAATTTATAATTAATACAATAGAGGAATATTAATTGTTGGTTTACTTGAATATAGGCTATATATATATATATATATATATATATAATTTTCATAGAAAATTGAATATTTACTTAGGGAATAGTGGTTGAAATGAAGTTCAAGCATTGAACATAGACTTTCTTTCTATATGATTATTTTTTTCCTAAATAAATTTATGGAAGCATTGCATTATTATTTAGTAGTGTTCAACCTTTTGAAATCTCGTAATGCTAAAAATGTGGAGAAATGGTTGGCAAAGTTATATATTTAAAATAGATCTACAACATTATACATGCAAATATTTTTTTTGTAAGCTAATGTATGGTTCCTTTCATTACCACAAAAACATAATTAATACATCATTCAACCCATTTCTTCCATCAGTGTTTACATGATGGTCTTAACCTGCCTAGTGGGAAACCAAGTATTTTTACCATATATTAGCCGAGTAATAATTCCAAAACTATAACAGTGATAACATTTGTAACCTGAATAGAGTGCATCAATTAGCTAAGAGTCTAAAGAGTCAACTAGAGTTGGGTCTCTTAAACTAGATTTTGGAGGGGTTGATGACGTAGAAATACATGGGAAATGGTGCTTGATCTAAGCTAGCCAATTGTCGATATGTTCCATGTGAAACCTCATATTATGTTGCTCCCTCTTATTGTTTGCTAAGTTAACGAAAATGTTAACTAGTCAACATGTCGCTTCATAAGGATTCTACCCATCAAAGTATTCATTTTCCAATAAAGGAAAATGGCCTCTAAATATTTCTTCCTACGACCCCTAGTATGACCAAGGTCCGAAATCGAACTCCCAAATTCCTTTAGGAGCTCTGATTCTGACATAGCATGGCGATCTCTGGCAGCGAAGTTCTCCAAATTTTGCAGTTCACTTTTGACATCCACAAGGATAGTCTCTTGAAAGGTTTCCGTTGCCTCTTTGGCTAGAGATTGGTCCTGGTTATGCCTCTGAGGGCCACAACCACCTCCCCCACCTCTATGTCTTTGCATCCCTTGATGTTTCATTTTAACAGCTCTACAAACCCTGATTCGACTCTTAACAAGACACATAAAGCAAGTCAAGAGGTTCTATTGTGGAAGAATCTGCAATTATCTAAAAATTATAGCCCAAATACATATACAGTGTTCTACCTCCATATGGGACAAAGATCAATAACTCTAGATAAAGAGTTGCAAACCATAGTTTTCTACAACCTAATTGACAAACAATTGTAAATCTAATGGTAAAGCCATGGAATTAAAACCCATCCCAAAAATAAATCCTAGGAGTGATGGCAAGGAGATAATGACTTTATAGGAGTCCCAGAAGAGATTGTAACCTTGACCAGAAGGACCCCCTTCTTTTTTGACTATGATAACAGAAGGAAAATACCTTCCCCTTATTACAATGAAAATATCTAAGAAATACCAAACACTTCTAAAGTACTCGAGAGCCCAAGCGATAAGCCAATTAAGCGTCACTGGAAATATGCATCCATATTGTAGACCAGACATTAAACCACATAATAATAACATAGAGAAGAGAAATGGACAAGATAAGAATGACCCCGAGCTAGATAAATGCCACATTTTACATGTTGAGGTTATTGACTAGCCTTCTGGTAACCAGCTTAGAGGAGGCCCAAAATTTTCCCTCCTCCAAAAGATACCACTCATGAGAAGACATAACCAACTCGTGTGGAAGTACCTTATCCAAGAGTAGTTAATAATTCCCTTTATCTTTCACTTGTTAGCAATGACGAGGGATACTGGTTCCCCCATGTTAAGAAATAACCAAATATTGTGCAACCAAGCCCATAAAACATTCTCCCTGTTCATATGATTCCAATTAAGGCGCCACACATAGAGGCATGCATTAGGGTGGCCACACCACCCCCTAAATTTAATGGTCGCCATTTTCATCAGATGTTGGGTGGTGCGAACAAAGGCCCAAACTCCCACTTGCCTCGAATCACACCCCATATGGGGTATTCATTCAAATATTTTATTAGAGTGGAAAGGAAAAACACATTTTCTCTATGGAATTGGAGTTTGAATCTACCAAAAAGGTTAAGAACAAGATCTCCAATCACCATTTTTGGATTTCCTTGATGACAACTTTCTTCTCTCAACACAAATTTGCAATGCTCCTTCTTATGACACTAAAAATAGTTAAAATCATTGTTGCTTTGTTTTTATTCCTTGAAAGAAAATATATTTATATTTCACTATGAGAATATACATTGTTTTGTCTACTTTGGATTGTTCAAAAAAATCTAAAAATAACTAAAATAAAAGGATATTGAACCCACTCCAAAAACTAGAATTTTTTTGACATAATTACATTTTTCTAAGTTTGATATTTATCTACCAGAACTATAACTTACATACTCTTTAAAATATATTTTCCATTTATAAATAATAATAAAAAAACAAACAAACAACATTTATCATTGGCTTCCATGTACCAATATTTGACCTCCAACTAAAAAAATAAGGATGAGCATAAAACTAGAAAGTGGAACTCCACTAAAAACAAAAGGATGAGTATAAAACTTAAAGTGGAACTCCATGGCCTTGAACCCTTGGATATGAAGGAATTTAGAAAAGGCAAAAGATTCATTGAGAAGCATAAAGGCTTCTTTTGAGAGTTTGTTAGCTTTTTTGTTTAATTTTATAAATTTGTGAGTAAAGGATGTCCACTCAAAGTCTTAAATTGAGTCATAGATTTAGTTCAACATGCTCTGAAGATGCACTATGTGCACCTTGTTTTTTGATGGCCCAATCGATTACTACTTTAGAGTCTCCCATGACCTATAGTTTTAATACCCTCAGAAAGTTAAAGAAGTAAAACAATGTCCATAGAGCACAAAACTCAACTTTTGTGTTTGAGCCACACCTTGGTGTGAATCACACATAAAAGAAATGGGAAGAATTTAAATAGAGAACCAAACCTATCCCACATCCGGGGGATTTACATTAACTTGATCCATCAAAGAAACCTTAGGGTATCGAAATACAAAGTGGGCACAATCGTCAAGTGAGGCTTTGTCCTTTTGGTGTCGCATTTAAATTCTCATGTGATTTTCTTTTCCAATCCTACTGCCACTTCTACTAGAATTTTATTGTCTTGAAATAAGATTAAATTATGCGCCCACCAAAATAAATAAATAATAAACCATGGAAAGGAGTCAAAAGAAACCATACATGTGTCTAATGACCAAAATTGTACATTGTGTTCCTAGGTCGACTTAATATAGCTAGCTTTTGTACTATATGTTTTAACAATGGAGTTCCACATCAGAGCCATAAATGGGTAAGAGAAAAAGATATAATACACAAACTCGAAGTCATGTCTACATGAAGAACATCTATTGGGGACTACCCAAGCCCCTTTTAGCCCATTGTTCCATGTCAATAATTTTTTTCTTAATGTTAACCATAATAAGAACATTAGACAAGTCAAAACATGGTTGACATCTGAAAGATGTTGGAAGCCATTTTAGAAAACCTAAATGAAAATACTTTGTTCATAAGTTCAAGTGGGCGGAAGCGAATTACTTGAAGCCAATTACAATCCAAAACCACAATCAGCCTCGACTGTCAAAAACCATAAATTGTGTGAGGACGAGAATGTGCCAAAGTTTGAGACATTTGGATTAGCGAGGAACTAGTAAAACCATAATATTTTTCATAACCATATGGATAAGGTACCCAGGTACCACACTCCATATACTAACAATGGATAGCAAAATGAAACCCCAATAGGTTCAAGGATTTGTGGTGCAGCTAAGGGTAAGACTGCCACCAATTCGAAGGATGGACCAATCCACGAGTTATGTAAGAATAACATGAAGAAAATTGACTCCCAATGTGAAACAGAAGACATACCGTTGTAGAGATGGTAACTAGACAACAAAAGACTACGAGACACACTATTACTGAACTCTCTAACAAATAATGGCACAACCCTACTATGACCAACCATGTAAATAAGAATGTAAACAGACCACACGTGATTGTAGCATAGTCAATTAATGTCCACCAAAGAGAGCATAATGGTTTCACCTAAAGGTTGTTAGTCACAAAACCAAAACCTTTCTGCTACCCTGAGGCCATGGTGGAGCATATATAAATAGGGACAGACATGAAGAATCCAGTACAAGGAGTGAAAATTCCCCATGAAATATCCATAATGAAATCGAAGTGTACTTCCAAAACCATATCTCATCCATCCCAAGACGCTACCTCAGAGTAAGCTCATAAATGAGCTTTCTCCTACTGTCATAAAAATTCCCTTCCACATCTAATTTGCTATGGGAGGGACGATCCATTCTAGATAAGATAAAATGAATTAAGTTTTTGAAACCATTGATGTAAGCAAAACCCCAATCTCCCATCTCCTAACAATTAATACGAATAGACTTGGGTATATGTTCCATGTTATACGAACCGATAAAATTCCACACGTGGCCAATGCGGAGCCAGGCTCTATCACCGAGGGTCGCTACCTCTATCACTATACAAAATACCCACATGCAAATAATTACTCCTACCGAAAAACCACAGCCGCGACGAAACCTTGTGCCTCGTACCAAGAATCTATTGCTATGAAAACACCCCCATATTTCCTTCCCACCTTATTTCCGTCCCACCACGTGTGAATGTGTATAAGGTAATCAAATTAATCAACAAGTATTTAATATTACTCACCACCTCCTGTAGGTTCCAACTACTAATCAATTTATCTACCGGATGACCTAGTAATAACTTGCTTACACAATGGATTACTATCTTAGAATCACCATGAACCTGAATTAAATGAAACCCTTCTCTAATATCTATTTCAATGCCTTTCTTCAATGCAAAAAATTATGCAAGGTTGTTTGTTTCCATCCCATAGGAGAAGGAATAAACATGAATGGGATCTGATTTCTCATCCCTAAAAATCCCTCCAAAACCTGCATCACCTTGGTTACCTTTTGAAGCTCCATCAAAGCTCAATGTGATGAAATATTTTGGAGGGGATAACGAACTCTCACAAGGGATTCTACGACTGTGAGCCATGGGGGGGAAAGTGGCAACAATGTTAGCTTGTATATTGAGTCCCTTTAGAATGAGAGCCTCGTATTCATCAACTTTCCAGTCCCCCAAAGTAGGAGGGGACACCAACACCATTTCTTTAATATTTTTAAGAGTAATATCTTGCAAAGTTTATAGAGACCTATATTTCTCCTCAAAGATTCTTATATTTATCTCCTTGCACAAATTCCATAGAGAAAAGGCCAGAGCTAGATGCTAGACTCTCACTATCACTGGATGTTTAAAATTTTTCCCGAGCCAATCACCTAACCATTTTTAATGTTTTTTTAACTCGGTTAAGTGCACCTGAAGATTTGTTGGAAAAACTCCCACAGTTTTTTGGTAGAAGAATATAGTGTGAAAATAAATGGGTCCTCAAAGCCTTTCCTTCGAAGATGATACCAAGTTAATGAACACCCCCAAGCTATCAGCCATAAAAAGGGTGAAATTTTGGGCCAACCACTTTCCTACCATAGTCTTTTCCACAGAGTAGTGCCTTCATGTGAGTGAAAACCTACTATCAAAGAGTAAGCTTCTTTTAAATTGAATGATACATTTGATTGCCTTTCCCACCAAAATATTTCCTATTTTATAGAAACTTGTATCATTCTACTATGGATACTTTGATGGAATTCCTCCCATGGGAGAGAATCCCTTGAGT
Organism: Pinus albicaulis; assembly: GCA_034641835.2. NCBI lineage: Eukaryota > Viridiplantae > Streptophyta > Pinopsida > Pinales > Pinaceae > Pinus > Pinus albicaulis. The sequence goes on along the minus strand of CM076582.1, from coordinate 1,107,133,743 downwards.
GTTCCCAGTCTCATTTTGTTTTCCATTGTCTCCATCCATACTCCTTGGTAGGAGTTTCCAAAAGTACTCCACTTTGAAAGCTCCTTAGGCTTGTGTTAATAATTTTATAGGTTTTAGCTTCTCATTCCCTTCTAATGGTGGATATTTCTGCCAGGAATCCTCCCAAAAGGATGTCATCCTTCCTCGTCTAACCTTCCAGAATTCAAAACATTTCATCATACCCTTAGTTTCCTATTGCGTATTTGCGTGATTTCTTTCTTATTACGTATGATTATTACGATGGGATAAGATTATAGTTAATGTTGTACATGAGGATTATTTGTTGTTTTACTTGAATATATGATGGAAATTCATTTTGGTTTACATATGAATATAACTCACCTTTTTGTTATTGTCATAGAAAAATGGATATTTAGCCAATGAATAGGTGTTTGAAATGAAGTTGAATCATTGAACATAGACTTTATTTAAATAGGTTTCTTTTTTTACTAACTATATTCATGGAATCATTACATAATTGTTTAAAAATGTTCAACTTTTTGGAAACTCGTAATGAACCTCTTAACATTGTAGAGAATTTTTTGGCAAAGCTATATATTCAGAAAGCATGCAAATATTTTTATTATAGAAGAAAGGCACAAAGACACTTTATTTATGGAATTGTATTCTGAATCCACCAAAGGGGACAAGGACAAGATCTCTAATCACTATTACCTCATTGATTTTATAACGAGTCTCTACTCTTAGCACAACTTTGCAATGCCCATTCTTCCCTAAAAATAGTAAAATATCCTTGTTTCTTTGCTCCCCACACATAAGAAAAAATGGTTTACATTCCATTAGGAGAATATACATAGTTTTTTCCACTCACAATTATTCAAAAAAAAAAAAAAACTAATATAAAACAGGACTAAAATCCCACTCCAAAAACCAAACTTTCCTGACATAATTACATTCTTCCAACTTTGATATTTATTTAACAAAATTCCATATTACATACTATTTAACAACTACTCGCCATACATAATAACACCAATGATTATTGACATCCATGTACTAATACTTAACCTCCAACTAAAAATAAAAGGTTGACTATAAAACTTAAAAGTGGAATTCCATGGCCTTGGACTCTTGGCCATCAATGGATTCATAAAAGAGAAAAGAGTCATCAAGAAGCATTAAGGATTCTTTCAGGAGATCGTGAACTTCCTAATTCAATTCTTTTAAGATGTGAGTAAATAATGTCCACTCAAAATCTTGAATTTATTCACGGATATAGTTTAGTATGGGTTGAATATGCACTGCCTACACATTTTTCTTTTTTTTTGATGACCTTATAGATTACTAACTTAGAGTCTCCCGTGATCTATAATTTTTTCACCCTATGAGAGTTAGTGAAGTGTAACAACATTCATAGAGTAAAGAACTAAGTTTTGTGTTTGAGTCATGCCCTAGTGCATATTGCACATAGAATAGATGGGAAGTATTTAAGTAGAAAACCACACCTATTCCACATTTGAGGGAATTCCCTTAACATGGTCTATCGAACAAACCCTAAGGGTTATCGAAATCCAAAGTGGGTATAGTCATTGAGTGAGGATTGTTTCTTTTTAGGCTTGCATTTTAACTCACATGTGAGCTTCTCTTCCAAGCTTTCTACCACTTCTATTGAAATCTACTTATCTTGGAACATGAGTAAATTATGTTCCCGCCAAATGAAATAAATAGGAAAGCATGGAAAGGAGTTGAAAGAGACCATGCATGCAAATAAAAATCAAGCTTGTGTATTATCTTCCAAGCTCGGCTTACATAAAGAACATCTATTCGGGCATACCCAACCCCTTTTAGCCCATACAGTCTCATGTCAACGAATCTTTTCTTAATTCTAGCCATAAAAATATTTTTTCTTTCATTGGACCATGCAATTTTCAAATTTGATCCCACCACCAAGTATTTGAACCTTGAAAACAAACTTTAACTTGTGTTTTCTATCTTAATTTTATTATTTAATCGCCAATTAAGGGTTATTTAAACTAAGTCAAAGTTTCCTCAACACCATCAATCAATTTAATGAAATTTGAGCATAGCTTACCAACAAAACCTCTCCATTCTTTATCAAGTGTTCCTTCCAATCCTAGATTTTTGTTTTACTTCCAACCAAGCCTTTTGAGGTTTCCATGATTAGGTGCTCTGGCATAATGAAGAAAGAAGAGACCTTGATCATGCAAATATGTAAGGATATCATCTCATAGCTTACAATATTCGTCGACCTAGCCTAGGCAGTCCTCCCACAACATGAATTTATTTCCATTGCTTATATTCCAAACCATCCATTTGTTGATTAGGGGGAAGATTCCTGTAAATATTGAACAAAATTTTATATTTTTTCAAGGGATTTTGAATAATTATTCTATTGTTAGACTACCTAAATATTTTGAGGATATCACCCTGTCCCAAAGTGAATTATTATACATGAGTCTCCAAAGGTTTTTACTTGAAAGGACTTGGCTAAAAAGATAAATTTTCATTACTCCCAAATCCCCAAGCTCTTGGGATGCGCTATGCTCGACCACTTGAATAAAAATATTCCTTTATTATTATTTTATGGAAAAGAAAATGAAAACCTTTTTTCTGATTTTCATTAGGATCCCCTTTGGTACTTTTCCTATGGATGTTCAAAAATATGGAATTCTTTCCAGTACTAAATTCATAAGGACCAATCATCCCTCTCACAAGAACAATCAATAAACCTAGAAAGAAATGTGGGCTTCAACCTTTTGATATAACCATAACCAATCCTTGAAAGTGTAAGCATTTGGCTTTAAAACAAATCCTAGATATTTTAAATTGTCATCAATACTCTTCCAGGTGAATGGGATAAATCTATCCAACTACGTTTTCATTTCCTCATGTGGAAAGTTATAAAGAAGGTTGAACTTGATCATGTTTATCTCCATACTCTCCACGACAGTCAAGATATAGAATTTTTTTAAGCCTTGTAACTCGTGGGGAGATCTTGCACTGAAAAAAAGGACAACATCAACAAAAAAGCAAACAAGAAAAATTTCACAGGGGGTGAATTTTAATCCTTTTATCTCTCCCTATATTCTTTCACTACCAATTAGTTTGTTAATCCCTTTACTACTAGAATGAATAATAAAGAAGAAAATGGGAAACCCTATCTAAGCCCTCTTTATGAGTGGAATACTTTGGAAGGGGGAATTTATAAGGAATACCAAGGAGATCGAATAAATACAACACGTCATCTAGTTGAAAATGGAGATCCTTGTGCCCATTTTATACAAGACGGGTTGGAGATAAACCCAATTGACTTTTTCAAAAGCCTTATAAAGTTCTAGCATTAGAATGATTGAAGGAATATTAGTTGTTTTGATAGAGTTAAAATATTCTTAAGCTAGGGAAACCACATCATGGATTTGTCTTGTATATAGAAAAATAAATTCCTTCTCTCAGATTATTTCACTGAGAAGGGGCTTGAGTTGATTGGCTATGATTTTTAAGATGATCAATAATAAATTGATCTGTAGTCTTCAAAAGAGGAAGCATCCTACTTTTTTGGGATAAGGATTAGATGCATTAGGTCAAGAGACCCCATGATTTTTCTTAATTATTTGGGTTCCTACACCACTTTGAGAAGACATTATTTTATAAGTTCATAAATTCTTATGTAAAATTCTACAGTTAATTTGTTAGGACCTAGCTTTTTTCCCTTTAGGAGGAAATAGTGGCATCTTTTTTTTTTGTGACTTCAACATTAAAATATTTTTTCATATCCTTTGTAAATACCATTGGGAAAAGGTTAATCACTTTTATAATTTCTTCAATAGGGAACTGTAAAGGATCCTTAAAACGCTTGCCCAAAAAGGCCCTCCCAACCTATAACTTCTCCTTAAAGGATTTGACTACAATGCCTTCCAAGTTTGTAATTTCCCATAAGGTATTTAGATTTTTTTTGTAGTTAGCGTGTCTATGGAAATAATTGGTGTCGTTATCTCTTTCCTCAAACCAAATTGATTTATTTTTTAGTCACCACCTCAATTCCTCCTTGGCCAATAAGTCATGTATCTCGAAATAAGATGCTTAAGGTATTCATTTTATTCTCTTAAAAGAAGACCAAGTGAATTCCCTACAAAGAGGGAATTAATTTTATGCTTGGTCTCAAGGAGAATTTCCTAAGATATGATATTGTAAGCCTTGACCCATCCCTTTATGACTTCTTTCACTTTAGCTAAATTAACCACAAATTGTTGCATATAAGTTGATCTAATACTAGATTGTAGATTAGTTTAGACAGATGTGACTAGGTTTATGTAATATTCTTCTTGCATCCAAGAATAATTAAACTTAAAAGGGGAGGGAAGCTTCAACTCCCTTTTGTTCAACTTCAGGAGTATCATATTATGGCTAGAAATTCCCCAAGAGGCCACCCAAGATTTCAATAGCCATGGGACATCCATGAGGGCCTCTGAAATAAGGAACCCAACCAACCACTTTGTCACGGTATCCTCCCATTTTATACCATATCTTTATGTAGGGGTCAATTTGGAAGGTTCCATATTGACCAAAATAAATTCATATAGGAGGTGAGAAAAAAATACGTCTAAAGGGTCTCTACCTAGATGAGCTCTTCATACCTCCCTAAGCGAAAGGATGAAATTGAGATCACCACCTAAAATAATATTAGTATCAAAGAGGATTCTAGATGCAACAAGCCATTCCCAATAGATCCTTTATCGAAGTATGGGATATAAATGTTGATCACACAGAAAGTCACCCAAAATCATGCTCCTCCAACTACACTAGGATGCTATAATTGAGGGAAGAATATGAAATAGAATTATTATTTTGGCCCCATGCTATAATGAAATGTCCTAACATCCCATAAAATTCCAAAGAGATAAAGAATTATTCCTTTAGCTAGGGTGATATGGATTCCATGGTCTTAAAACCCAAGCACGTTGTTTATTGAATCATGATAGCATCTGGAGCACTTGCTTTGACAATACTTTCTATGGCTAGAAACTTTAGGGCACTGTGTTAGTGTCTTTGTGGCACTAGAGCACCAAATGACACCTCCTTAATAGTTGGTTGTTCCCTAAAAAATATCACAAAGATATTAAGTCGTGTTAATGGATAGACTAAAACAAAGTAAAGAAAAACTACCAATGGAAGTAATGCATGTAACAACATAAGCTTAAAAAATAAACAAACAAGAAAATACACTCAATGGAGAAAAAAATCCAATATGTCAATGCAGAAATACTCCCTTTATTGACTGCTGGTGGTAGAAGAATACAAAGCTAAAACACTTGAAGGGAGTCCTTTGAGCTGTGGAGCTCAAATACTCTCATTAAGGAGGTCCCTTTCATTGGTCTCTATGCAAGGCTTCTCCTCTCTCTCAAAAGTAGTGTGAAGACCCTCCAATCATGGTGTCCTCTTCCCCCACTAAGATGTTGGATTACTTGGAAGAAATATGGCCAACATGCTAGTTCTCTCACTCCTCTTGCTTCAACAGTTGAAATGTGGTGTTGCTCTGATAAAATTTTAGCCAACATAACATTGTATCATACTTTTTTCTTCCCGTGGCTTGCTTTTATAGAATTTTTTGGACTCATCTTCCCTCTCTTGGCCCAAGAGTGATAGTGACCCTGTTATCATGTTCTAATTTAAAATATTGGGAGAATAAACACAGAGGACAACATCAAAACCACTTTGGAAGCTAGGATCTAGCCCTGCCAGCTTCAGAGAGGGATCTCTCTGTATAATTTAACTTTTTTTTTAGTAGATATTAGGCTAGTTATGACTGTACTTGGTTGTTTGTTTGCTTTTGATTGGTTTGGTTTATTAAATTTATATATTCCCATTGGGCAATGGAGTCAAAAATATAAAACTGGATACTGCATCAATATTTAAAAGAGTTATCACAAGGCAAGCTAGGTTGCATTAACTGGATCCTTTAAGGTTTTAAATGAATTATGGAGATGGAAGAAAAGTGAATTTCAGTAGGGATTGAAAATGAATTAAGCATTATTCAATATGAATTCAGTGGAAAACATACAAATTGTAAAAGCAACCAGAATAAGGTGTTCCAATTAACATGTCTTGTTCATCACACTTCCTGTTTTACAATTAATATTTTTTGTTGCACAGAGAAAAGGAAAAACAGTGAAATAAATTAGTTACATGAGAAGCACTTTACCAATGAATACTCCACATGTATCCTGTAATAAGTCCTTTTATTATTGATTCCCCAGTAAAACGTGGAAAGTTACAATTCTCAGTAGGAAAAATATATTCATAAATCCACATAGAATACTTCGAACAATGAAGTATTTATACTAAATATTACAAATTTGATTATAATCAATGTTGTCTCAATATATAGTGTATTATTAGCCAAAATTGAATAATAAACTCTAAATTTGACAAAAAAAATAGGCTCGGTGGAGGTGATCTGGAATGTTGGCACTATTTTAGAGGAAACAGTTGCTGAGTTGACCTATTTGTGGGCTACGCTGGCTGTTGTGCTGGCTGATGTGATGGTTTCAGCTGACCTTTCTCATTTACTTTTTACTCCTGTAATTCACACAATTTATCCCATCAATGTTCATCTGGGATAGTTAACTGATTACCTTTCGGTAAATTTCATCCACTTCATTATATCTGGCAAAAGTAGGTTTTACCATGAAGATGTGGTTTACCTCATGTTGGGTGAAAATATCATTGCTCAGTGCTTCCAATAATGCTTTACCTATCATCGTGCCTTTGATATTGGAAAATTTGGCAGTGTCCCTGGAAATTTCACTCAGCCTTTTCACATAGTCTTGACGGGTTATTAGCTTATCATTAATTACAAACAGAGAAGGCAAACCTTTTTGTGTTAGAGGCTCAATCCTGCTGAAGAATCTATTCACTACTATCTCCAGATTGTGACATTTCTCTTCCAGCAGAACTATCAGGTTTTTCTTTGTGAGAATCTTCTTCACTCCTAAAATGGTCTTTTTTTTATCATCCACTCCCAAGTCATCCAGCTCATATTTGTTCTTGGAGTTTAAGAATTTAATGATGTTATTTGTTGTAACATTCATATCTCCAAGATTTTATTTGATGGTTGTGATGGCGTCATTTTCTTTCTCAATCAATTCCTTTTGTTCAGAAATAAACTGTATGCAGGGCCAGATTTCATTAATGGATTCAATGATATATGTCCAGATGATTTATTTGACTCGGCCCAATGTCTTTCCAATGGATGATTCTCTCTCTGACTTCTGCAACCTCTCTATCAGTTTCTGATCTCTATGTGCTTCAGCTGTATGAGAAACTTCGCTTCTTGATTTTTGGTCTTGTAACAGTTTGACTTGATGTTGAAGCTTCTTAATTTCCTCTGTCTGGATAGACAGATTCTCCACTGCCTTTGTTAATTGATCTGCACCATCTTTTGTGTTTGTTGTAGTAGCTGTAGATGTGGGGATGGTTGTAAGAGGTACAACCTCCAAAGGAAACATGGAAAGTTTTGCAGCCTGCTCCTTTTCCTTGATCATTTTCTCCATTTGTGTCTCCATCTGTCTCAATTGTGAATTTTTCTCCATGATGAGCTTCATCATATCCGACTTTTGAGACTCTGTTTCTTCAATATATTTGGTGAGAGGGTATTTTGTCGCTGACAGTTTCAGTTTTTTCCTTAATGCTACTATGTCAGCATTCTTCTTCTTTATTATCTCCTCTGCAACTTTTATGTTGGAAGGATCATATCCTACTCTGACCACTAAGTCTTCCAAAGACTTAATTCTTGTATATTTGGCCAGAGAAGAGATTTTCTCCATCTTTAGCTGTGACCGAATGTTTTCCAAATAAACCTGCAATTTAGACAAAATCATGGTTGTATTAGTTAAGTTAGAGGAAATCATTTCACCTATTTGCTTGTGCATATCCATTTGATCAATGGGATGGATGTCTTTGATGTCAAACTCAAATGAAGTTTTCTTGTAATCTATTGTTGTCTTAGGCTGTGAAATATGTGCCTCAAGAAATACCATTTGCATTTTACCTTTCTCAGAGTCAAATGTTGACAGCAACCTACTCTGAGAACTAGAAGTATGCTTCCATAATTGATTGTATGTGCTATTTTTCATGATTTCATTCTTCAGCTTGATTTCCCTGAATGTATCAAAAATTTTCTTCTATTTCTCTCCTGAGACAAATTTACTTGTCTAAATGGCCTGTTGTTGATCCTATGAAGTTGTAGAAGTAGTAGGAGAGAGAGTAGTTTGGCCACCAACTTGAGAGGATGTAGGTGTTTCCTTAGTGATTATGATAACCTCATGTTCTGAATATTTATTTGGATTAACTTTAGGATTGATTTTGGTTCTCTTCTTGTACATTATCTTGAATTCCTTTCTTGTAGTTTCAGTCATTGAAGGTGACTCTTCTTCTATTAGTATTTTTCCTGTTTTTTCCTATGGGATGGGAGTCTATGATGTGGAAGTAGAGACTAGCTACTCCTCAGCCTCTTGCAAAGTGTTTTCATCCCAATTCATTTGGTTCATATACTTCTCTATTTCTGGCCTATGAACATGTATGTAAGGAGTAGTCTTGTTTTCTACCCTTGATTTTGAAATGGTTCCTAATGGATCATGGGACCAGGTAAAACTGAGGCTGAAATTCATTTCCTTCAAAATTATGTCTTCTTCCTCCCTTGTTGACCATTTGTTGCAAATAAATGGCCCTATCTTTGTTTTGATTCTAAACAGACTTTTTCTTTGTTGATACAAAGTGGACTTCACCAGCATTCAACATCTGCTTTATGTACAGACTAAAGCAAAAATCCTAATTGGGAGGAATTTTGGAAGCTTGTAAGGAGAAAGGTCACAGATATAAATTCTCAATTTTGTGTAGTTCTGGTATAAATACCAGTCACCTTCCTTTGCTTGATCTGATAGATGTAGAATCCTTCTAATTTCCTCACTGACTCTTGGTTCAGCTGCACTGCCAAGAAGACTCATTGTTGGATGTACAAACAGTTCAATGAACTGTTTGTATGAATACTCCTTCTACTCTTTCATCACCATTATAGTCCAGAAGATGAATGATTGTCGATTGCCATCATCATCCAATTTTTGCATTTAAAACTTAAATTTGTCTCCCTAGAAATATAAAAACATGTAAACTAGAACAGAGGCGTATCTAAACACCTCTTCTATTTGAAATCTGACAAATTGGTCATGAATACTATCTAGTAGGAATTGGCTAAAATTGAAAAGGATAGATGGTTTTGAATCTGCATAAAATATGGAGAGGAAACCTATAATTGGCTCATCTACCCACTGGTCAGAATAGTGTCCAAGGAGGTAAGAAATGACAATGATTATTTGCTTGGCTCTATCAACAAAAATGGAGGAAGGGTAAGGAGGGTTATTTTTTGGAAATTGAGTATATTCAGCTAGGAAAATCTCAAGGGTTTTAGCCCTTTTGGAAAAATCTAGCTTCTGATACAATTCATTGAGGGCTTCTTGGAAGAAAGGGGTTACATTTTCTATAGAAGAGGCCTGCATCATTTTATCAATGGATTGGGCAGTGATAGTGAACATAATTTCACTTGTGGGGGAAATTATGGCTCTTTGACTGGGTATGTAGCAGTCCTGACATTTGCGGATGAATTCAGGGGCACTGTGGGTATGGGGGAAGATATTATGAGGTAATTTTGATTCCCACAGTCCAATACCATCTGACTTTTCTATATATTTGTCTTATAGCCATCAATACATCTCAAAAAGTTCAAATTAACAGAGGGTTTCATGAATTTTTTAGTCTCTGTCAGCTACAGCGATGTGGTCTAGATCAACAGAAGGATGGATCAATGGGTTAATTTGTTCCTCCTATATTTTCTTCTTGGGAGGCATGATTCAAATTGTTTCAGAGAATTAAAAGGCTTTAGAAAGGAATAGGTTTATCGGGATTGTGTAAGGCTTGGGATTGGCGAAGAAGGTGCAGTAGTCGCAGTGCTAGAATTGATAATGATCTCATGAATCGATCTAGAACTTTGTAAACTTGTAAAAAGTATGGAGGCTACAGAGAAATATGTAAGGTAAAGGTTAAACATGTTCAAAATGCATGGTTTTACACACAGTTTGGGCTTATTTCCGTTGATTGTGGCGCAGAACCGATATATTAACGATCTTTTATCTAATTAAATGCATTAACGGATGTTTTTCCATGGGAAGGGACGTAATATGCAATGGCCATATGCAACCTAGCATGAAAATCTTGGTGGGCGCAATGGATAGGTGAGCGGTTTCAGTATTTTGGGAGAAAGCAGTTTTCAAGGGGGGTATGAGGCGGTAAGCAGTTTAAGCGGAGGGGGGTGCGAAATGTGGAGGAGGCGCCACGTTGTTGTGGGCCCGAAAGTTGTAACAGCTTTTTTTAGATCCTCCCCCGGCGGTAAAGCTCGAATGGAGGGGGGGGGGGAAACAGATGTGGATCGGGGGCGGAGGAGATGATAGGCGGATAGATGATTCTAGTTTAAGATGATGTGACATGACGGATTGTCGGGTGGCGGCAAGTTTAATGGGAAATAAAACTTTATGATATATGATGATATGTCAAGTTTATTTATGCATCTAATTCATCGATGATATCCGAGATCTGTGGGCTGTTGATATATGACTGCAGTTTTTTACTCTATCTTCTTGGGAACTTATTTTTGTATATGATATTGATACTACATATTCGGCAGCTATTCATATGATTGTAAATAAACAGTTACTATTTCTTTTTGTATATTTTGACTAGTAAGTTATGCACCAAACTTACTGCGGCAATAGACAACACACTGTTTTTTTTGTAATATCTATGACTACTCAAGAAGTTAGTATTATACTTGCATCGTACTTGACAGCATACTTAGTAAAATGTAACATGTAATTTTTCTACTTAATGAAAGATTACGAATTTTTCCTTTGTGAAAAATTTATGCGTCTAACTTCTTTAGCCAAAAACTTAGGATAAAATCATATTATCCCTTTTTCTCTTCATATGCATAAATACCTTTGAAAACAAAAACTTAGGATAACCAATTTTAATTCTTTTCAAAGCTCCAAAAAAACCTCTACCTACCCTTGAATTACATTTATTTTTCTAAGCTAACATTTTTTCTTCTTTTTCTTAGGGTGCATTTATGCTAGCAAACCCACATCACTTTTTTTTATAAAACATCTAACATATTCTATCACTTATTTCTCCTATTGATTCAGATTAAACAATTGAATCAATTTCATTTTCTACCCAACTACGGATTTTCCAAGATTAAATTTTTTGGAAAACCTTTATTCACTAACCTATTTAACAAAAAATTCACAATTGTTCATTCATGATTAAGTTGTATGATTTGACCAAAATATAGTCATTGTGGCATTTTAAGACAAGTTGCACATAATCTTATTGGATTTTGACATAAAGAAAACTAATCTATCAGTAGTGGCATTTGAATTTGCAGCACTTTCAATATTATTTTTCTATTTTTCTTTTGTGGTGTTCTTATTTTCTTTTTATTCTTTTCAACTTTCTTTCTTTTTGTCTTTTTCTCTATACTCATTTTTTTGACATAACATCTTTTCATTTTCTTTTATATATACTTTTTTTGGAAATCATTTTCATATTCAAAATTATTTACTGTAGATTTTAACCCTAAACAGAAATTATCTACACACAAATCTTATAACAGAAAATAAACAATAGCGAGAACATAAAACATAAAACAAATAAACACAGATATTTTCCCCTGGATCCCAAATCGGGACGACCAGCTTGATTCTTCATTATATTCCTTTTAGTGTTACAACACATATATATACATGCCGAAGCATACATAAACCCTAATCCATTAACCCTGGACATAACCGTAGTTCCCTTGACCGGATCTACAAAAATACCAGGGGTCGAAAACCATCATACCCCAAAACCATGTGCAAAACCATGCACAAAACCATGGGCACGGATCGCCCACCGGAAATTAAGGACCAAAAAAATTTCGCCGAGGCGCTGCCCCGGACCCCGACAAGGGGGGCTACCGCCCCCCTGTGACCCCCCCGTTGCACCCCGCACATGATTAGTCATGGAAAGAATATAACACATACCCAACATTCTCCCACTTGTTGTTTTCTTTCCGCAGGGGGCCACAGGAGAGCTTAGTCATTGGCCCAATTATTCAACACCCATTGTTTCTCTACACCAAGAGAACTTCTGAGTGCTCACAGACTTCGTCAATGCATATGCAACATTCTTCAAAGTGTCCACCTTTACCAGCAACACCCTTTTAGCCTCAACCATATCTCTAACAAAGTGATATTGAACATCATTGTGCTTTGTCTTTGAATGATAAGCAGGGTTCTTAGCCAAGAAAATTGCACTTTGGCTATCACAGTATATCCTTATAGCTTGTTGTACCAACCCCATACTTGAACACAATCTCTGCAACCAAACTGCTTCCTTGCTTGCATGAGTGGCTGCCATGTATTCTGCCTCTGTAGTTGAAAGAGCCACTACAGACTGTCTTTTACTCATCCAACTGACTGCACCTCCAAATAGGCCAAACACATACCCACTTGTAGATCTTCTTTGGTCCAGATCTCCAGCCCAATCTGCATCAACAAAACCACGAATGTCCAACATTATTTCTAATCCTGGTCTTCCTTGGTAGCACAAGCCATAATCACTAGTGCCACGTAAATATCTGAAAACCCGCTTCACTGTTGTCCAATGCTCCTTCCCTAGGTTTGACATAAACCTGCTCAATACTCCCACTGCATGTGCAATGTCTGGTCTAGTACAGACCATTGCATACATCATGCTACCCACTGCACTTGCATATGGAACACGGGACATATACTCCTCTTCTTCTTGTGTCTTGGGACACTGTTCAGCAGACAGCTTTACACCTACAGGAATAGGAACATTCACCGGTTTACTATCCTGCATATTGAACCTCTGTAATATAGTCTCGACATACTTCCTATGGTTTAACCAGAGCTTCCTCTTTGCCCGATCTCTCTTAATTTCCATGCCCAAAATATAGTTTGCAGCACCAAGATCCTTCATGTCGAATTTGGAGAACAGTTGGGTCTTAAAATCTTGGATAATTTCTTTGTCATTTCCAATCAACAACATATCATCCACATACAAGACCAAATAAATAACACAATCACCAATTAATTTAAAATAAACATAGTGATCCTCCTTGCTTCTGGTGAAGCCAATTCCCCGTATATAAGTATCAAATTTCTGATACCACATCCTTGGTGACTATTTTAACCTATACAGAGACTTCTTCAACCTACATACCAGTTCTTTCTTACCCTTTACGGTAAAGCCTTCAGGTTGCTTCATGTAGATCTCCTCTTCTATATCCCCGTGAAGAAATTTTGTCTTCACATCCATCTGTTCTATCTCAAAATCAAATGCAGCAGCAACAAATAAAAGTAATCTAATAGAAGTAACTTTGGAAACATGAGAAAAAATATCACCAAAATCAATTCCCAGCACCTAGGAATAACCTTTTGCTACCAACCAAGCTTTGTATTTCTCCACCTTTCCTTCTACATTCATCTTCTTCATAAACACCCATTTGCTCCCAATGGGCTTCCTTCCAGCCAGCAACTCCACCAGATCCCATGCCTCATTTTTGCACAAGGATGCCATTTCATCAACCATGGCCTCCTTCCAGAGTTTTCCATCCTCTGAATCTACTGCCTCCCTGACAGTTCTAGGATCATCATCAGTTATAGTTAAAGCAAAATTTGAACAGAAAGCAGATGGACTGTACCTTTTTGGTTGTCTTCTTTCCCGAGCTGGTCTTCTCACAGCTGGAGTTTGTGGCTCTTCCTCTTCTGAGTCTTCTTCTGTTGTAGAGTCTGATCCATCCTCCATTAGCTCAAACTCTATCTTCTCAGGTTCCTTTGGTATGAATTCATGTTTAACAACATCTTTCACCTCTCTAAACACCACATCTCGGTTGTACACAACCTTCCTTGTTTCCAGGTTCCAAAGCTTGTAACCCTTTAAACCATCCTTATACCCAATAAGAATGCACCTTTCGAGTTAACTATCAACTGTTCATTTCTCCTTTGGAACATGTACATATGCATCACATCCAAATACCCTTAGATGTGAAAGAGATGGTTTCTTACCATTCCATACCTCATGTAGGTCTCTCAACACTAATAAAGGTGACATTAACGAGATAGCATGCGAGTCTCCCACTTTGCCTGCGCAGAATTCTTGTCCTAACCGGTACCACTTGAGCATGCTTCTTGCCTTTTCCATCGGTGTTCTATTCATTCTTTCTACAACTCCATTTTACGAGGTGTGTATGGGGTAGTGTTACATGATGTGCCCATACCACACTTCTTAGAACTCTTCAAATTCCTTCTTAGAACTCTCACATTATATATCAGCACCTTTATCTTCTTCTCTTGTCTGGTTTTCACCAAAGCCTTAAATTCTTCATCTGTCAAGACTTCAGATTTCTTCACGAAAATATATCCATTTATTCCTTGAGAAGTCATCTATGAATGAAACATAGTACACAGTTTTCCCGGTGATGGAGCTGACACGAGTCCAAACACATCCGTATGCACAAGGATTACAATATCTTGTTCGAGCCAAAGTATGTTGTAAGGAAAACACACCGGTCCCACTTCCCCCGCAACCACCATAATGTTCACGAAATCGAAATAGGGAGAAAAATTAGACATACCTTCTACCATACCATTTCTATGCAGTATCCAAAGGCCCTTCTCTCCAATATGTCCAAGCCTTTGATGCCATAACATGGTCTTTTCTCCAGAGACAGCTAGGCTTTCCGCTCCACTTTCAGGAACCACAGAACTATTAGACCCATCAATAAAATTGCTACCTTGTAGCTTGTACAGCGTTCCAGTCCGAACTCCCCGCATTAATACCAGTGCTCCCCGAACCATCTTGCAGCATCTTTCTCGAAAACTATTTTTACACCTACATCATCCATATTGCTTACAGAAATCAGATTTCTGGCCAATGCAGGTTTATCCAGAACACCAAGAAGTGTTCTAATCCTTCCACCTTGCAGCTTCAGCTTGACCTTTCTGTGTCCGACAACTCTGGCCTTCCTATCATCCCCTAGGAAGACATCACCACCATCATATTTCTCATACTCGCAGAACCACTCCCTATGGAGAGTGAAGTGAAAGGATGCACCTAAGTCAATCAACCATGACTCATGATCTACATTTGTATTTGAAGAAGAAGCCAAATACACATCCCCACCTTCATATGAGGTGGTTTTTGCCTCTGCAGAAGGAGCATCCTCAGATCCCTTTCCTTTTTCAAGAGCTTTAAATCTGCAGTCCCTTTTGTAGTGCCCTCCTTTCTGCATTTCCAACATACCTTTACAAACTTTCCAGGAGATTTAGATCTCCCTCTAGATTTGGATCTCCCACTCGAAACCTTATTCTTGTTTCTGTTTTGGGACCTTCCTCGTACAGATAAGGCATCTCCGTTCTGGCCCTCCATATTTCTCCGTCTCATTTCCTCCGACAACAAGGCTAAGACAATGTCATCAAAATTCAAGGTAGTTGTATTGCTACCTATTGTAATAACCAGACTGTCCCACGAGTCTGGTAGAGAACACAACAAACTGATGCACTTATCTTCATCTGAGATTTTAATATCAACAGATGACAGCTGACTTACCATAGTTTTGAAGGCGTTCAGATGCTCTGTTACCGAGTCTCCATCCTTAATCCTCAGGTTATACAGCTTTTTCCGCAGGAACAACTTATTCACCAGAGACTTAGATTGGTACAAAGTTCCAAGTTTTTCCCACAAATCCTTCATCGTAACTTCCCCAGATGCATTCAACAATACTGAATCTGAGACACACAACCGTATTGTGCTCTTAGCTTTCTGATCCAGTTTCTTCCAGTATTCATCTGACATTGTCGTTGGTTTAGTACCTGGATCTACTGCGATCCACTGATCTTTATCCACCAGCAAATCCTCCATCTTGAGCTTCCACAACTCAAAATTCTGACCATTAAATTTCTCGATCTCTATCTTTCCGCCGCTCGCCATCTTCTTTCACTGCAAGAATCAACCCACAGATCTCCCACTGAACAGGGTCTACCGCAGGCCCGAGCAAAAAACCCTCAGCAGCAAAGGAATCCCCTTGAAGCCAAAACTGCTTTGATACCAAATGTAGGTTTTAACCCTGAACAGAAATTATCTACACACGAATCTTATAACAGAAAATAAACAATAGCGAGAACATAAAACATAAAACAAATAAACACAGAGATTTTCCCCTGGATCCCAAATCGAGACGACCATCTTGATTTTTCATTATATTCTTTTTAGTGTTACAACACATATATATACATGTCGAAGCATACATAAACCCTAATCCATTAACCCTGGATTAGAACATAACCGTAGTTCCCTTGACCGGATCTACAAAAATACCAGGGGCCGAAAACCATCATACCCCAAAACCATGTGCAAAACCATGCACAAAACCATGGGCACGTGATTAGTCATGGAAATAATATAACACATACCCAACATTTAGAATGTAAAATCACAAATACAACATACTCAATCACCTTGAGATTCTATAAATTACAGGACCCTAACAGACCCAAGAGTAGAACAATAGGTTCCTTTGAGGGCTGTATATCTTCAGGGTGACCTCAAGTCGGTTTTCCTTGACTGACTTTGATAGAGAATCGACTCCCCAAGTGTGGGAAGTGGTCCCGGATAGTGAAATTTCACCATCCTTAGGACCGCGCGACTATCGAAGAAAAAGGCGCGCGGTCCGAGAAAAAACCCTTTGTTTCTAGTGCGTGGTCAAAATATTCTCACATAACCTTAGGAATTATTTAAATTTTTGTCCTTCATGTTGTGTTGCTGCTGGAAAATATTCATTTGTACGTTTTTCTTGAAATTTTCTAATGACTTTTGTTGTATGATTTTCCGGTGTTAACAACTTCCCCTTGATGTATGAGGTCTAGGAGGAAACGAATAACCTAAATACATCACATTTTCTATTTTGACTGACATTTTCTGTCACCACTTTGAGAGAGAGAGAGTAACTTGTTGCAGAGATAAGTAGGGGAACCCCTTGACTGAAGTAAAAAAGTAACTAGACTCTGTAGGAAATCTTAAGTGATAAAATAAGAAATGTTTGTACAAGGCGGGCATGTCCCTTGCTCATTATGATAACTAGTTAATACAATTTGAGATATATAGGTTCTATCAAGTCATATTGTGGTAGGTGACTTGCTACTGGTTGATGATGTCGAATGTTGATACCCTCAAGGGAGTTTTTTATTTGAACAAATAGGTTGAATGTGGTACCCGCATGCATTCTCTAGGTAAAGCACTTTTTGATGAGGTGCTCAATATATGCATGGGTCTCTGAATTTATGGAACCTCTCCTACATAATTGTTTAATCATTGTTGAAAAATATGCTTATCGATAACATGTCTTTGACTATCTGACAAAGTGTAGAAATTATGAAGTACGATAACACCTTGACATGAAAACTGGTGTTCATGTCGAATGTTAGGGGGATTGATGACATAAATGGGCGATGTTAATTCCCATTGTGCCATCTGAGGATGTTCCTAAAGTGGTGGGGAACCATCCAAGAAAAAAGTGCTGACATAAGGGATTAGGGTTTCTAGTGAAGTGGGGTGTAATATGGTGAGTTAACAATACATGATAACAAGAGATTGCCAAAATTGATGGTGATGGACAATTGGCCTGAGGTTGAAGCTGTTAATGCGAGTGGTGACATTCAAAAGAATTTCTGATAAGGGTAGCCCTAGAGTCAATAGGACATCCAAGGTGATTGTAAGTATGCACTGGCTAATGTGATTGGGTCTATTAAAGAAGCTACGTCCAAGGGTGACTAAGAACTTCCGCCAGGTATAAAACATACAAATATGGGTCGAAGTCTTTCTCCTAAAAAATATTTGTACGCTTTCCAAAAGAATGTAAAAATGGTTTGGATGTACAAACATGGAGATGGGTGCCCCATTAACATGGGTGATCCTGCCTGATGATGTGAGGAGAGTGTTTACTAAGGGTGGGGGCCCCATTGGTTGGTCTCGGTGTGGGGGTGATGAGGCAGATGAAATGACACATATGGGCTATGTTTGTGAGGGTTTGATATGCCAGATGTGAAACACGGTAATGCATTTTTGTTGATCCATTGTAAAAAAATTGGTGGTGGCCCAGGAGTGGGGTTTTGATATGTGATGAGTAAAGAAAAATGAGGCTAATAATCAATGCATAGAAATGGGATGGTTCCTGAGCCGGACAAGGTGGTCATAGATCGTGATAGCGAGTGGTGGTCGACAAATATGATGGGAGTCATGAGTGGTGAGGCTCTATCGACCGACTAGGGTGTTTATCATGAGAAAGGTGAGGTGATGATAAACATGGTCAAGTGAATGAACCCTATGGTGCATTTTTGGAGAAATTATGTTAGGATATGCAAATCTTAAAGGGAATCCTATCATGTTGAGTGTAGAATGATACATGCTCTTTTATATTTTTTGTTGGGGTGTTTTATCGAAGCATGGTGTTTTTGAAGTACCTGCAACATTTATGGCCAATACCCCAAGTGAAAGCATATTTTACAAACATATGCATAGTTTATGATAACATGCATTAATAACCAAGAGAGGGCGCGCCTAAGATGAGTTTTGGGTTTTGTGTCGGGCCCAAAAATGAGTTTTGATAGTAACTGAAACGGAGAGTTCCATGCTAAAGATGATGAAGCAATAATCCTTGTGTCTTTCGTGGTTTTGAGAATGGATGCTCCGGGATCTAGTTATGGGCTCTAGAAAACTGGAAAAAAGGGAAATATATAGGCAAAAAGGGCCTAATTTCAGTTTATTTGCACTATTGAGCTTGAGAGGTCAAAGGTTGTGATCAGAGTGTTTCTTGTTGTTGCTATCATCCAGAGCACCTGGGATAAGCGCAAAGAGTGTTAGGTAGGAGCTAGAACCTCATCCCTATACGACCTTTTAAGGTTATCTCTATGGAGCCCGTGCAGGCGACTCCAAGGGAGTCGCATGATTGATGCGTGAAGCTTTGAGCTTCATGTGAGGACCCCACGCAAGCACCTGTTGCAAGCGCAACTAACTTCGTGTCTATGTGAGACATAGATGCGGAGTCGTCACGTCTTCGCGTCTGTGTAAAAAACAGAGGCGTCAACCAAACATGGAGGTTGATGCATCTTTTTTCTGGATAGATACACGAAATGCACTTCTATTCAACATAAAGACGCATAGTATGCATGCCTGTAGTCTAAAGGCACACGTTCATACTAAAGGATTTTTTGCTTAATTTTTTACCTTTTTGGGGGAAATACTGATGATTTTTGGTGGCAGAAAATGTGGAGGGAGAGAGATTGGTCTACTCTTCGCACTGAGGTGGCACAGAATCTGGATGCTTGTGAGATCTTGGCGAGATGGGGGTTGATAAAATTCCTTGAGAACCCCTTTCTTAGATCTCATGATCAGTTCCTACTGTTCCATGTTGGGTGTTGGGACCGGGATAGGAAGATTATGGTTGTGCGTCGAGTTGAGCTAGCGATATCGGGTTAGTTAGACGTGTACTTTGTGACCGGTATTTTTCTTCTTGGGGAGGCACTATCTTATCCATTTCTGCATGGGGTGGTGAACATCCGTCACTAGGCTAAGGAGGAGACGCATTGTGGTCCTCATGATATTACTGAGGATGTATTGATGTTGCTCGAGTTTTGAGTTTGACAAAGCGTGCTTCTCTGTCGATGATTTTGTGTTTGGTGGGTTCAGCTTCACCCCATAGAGTATTAGGGCCACATATAGCGGTCCTGCAACAACTATAGGTGGCGCACTTTTTTGACTGGGCTCGCCTAGCTTATCGTGGTATGGTTTTACAGCTGCCGAAGGTGCAGCGGGGTCAAGCGAAGACCTTTTTCTATGCCAGCATTTTATGCAGTATTATGTATGAGCAAGTCATCATACTACGACCTTTTCTTGCGGTGCTACCTGGTCCTCTGAGGGAACCTCAGATTCAGAGATGGGCACCTGTTATGCCCTGGTAGGGAGGGGGTGCTGCAGGAAGGTATTGGAACGATACTATGTAGGAGTGGTTCGAGTCCAACCCCCAACTGATCCTATAATATCCGGATGTATTCTGGAGTAGACTTTTGGGGTGATACAGACATGAGTCTTCCTCAAGGTTATGCTTGGGGGTGAGCAAATATTACATTTATGTTTTCTTCATTTGAGTATGGTTTTCACATATATATGGATGTTTTTTTTATGATGACACTAATAGCATGTTTGTTTACTTGCAGATGCGGGTCCAATAGGTATAATATTGGCTTACCTAGTAGGCCATGATCCAAGGGGATGGGCGTTCCAGGGGCAGCCCAGACCCCATAGAGGCCTCGAGATGGTAGGCCTCCTTGTTAGTATATACCACCGGTGCCACCACCATAGATTGAGATGGGTGATCCCTTTGGGGAGGGCTCTAGTGTTGCTATAATGCTACTCGCACGCGAAGAGGCCACTGAGGCTCACACAGATGTTGCAGAGGATCGGTTACGAGATATTAGAGATTCTTGGGGAAGGATTGAGAGCCTTACCTGTGGGATGCCCACTAGAGGATTTGATGATTTGGTAGAGCTAGTTATGGAGACATTGAGAGCCTGTGAGCGGACTCATCGCTCAACATTGTGCCGAGTAGCCCTTGCTCTGGTTGTTGTTGCTCTGATTATTGCTCCTGGTGTGGACGTGGATCCACAAGACCCACCTGGAGGGTCTCCACCCTAGATTTCCTAATGTATGTACCAGGGCAAGCACCCATTATGAGGATGCTCCCCTGTCTTTTTTACGACATATTTTTTCCTAGAGATGAACCAACATACTCATTTTTATATACTGGGACACACATATTTTATATATATATATATATATATTCGAGATGTATTTTGAAAAATATGATTATGTTTTTATAGCTATTTTTATGATGTTTTGTATGTTTACGATAGGTGTTATGTTCATGATGGATTTTATATTTATGATGGTTTTTTATGTTTCTTATACTCGATGTTATATTTGTGATGCATTCCAGTCTAAGATATGGTTATCTATGCGATCAGCTACATGATTTTGATCTCTTGGTATATGTGTAAATGTAATGTGATCAAAATTGCAGGATAATCTTTGTGCATGCAGGTATTTCCTAAAAAGGTGTGCATCGCTTACTTGAAAGGTTTGGTTTAACTGTGATACCACCATCTAGGAATCAAGGTAGACATGTAAATGATGGATGCCTTGGAGGGAGGTGTCCCTTAAAAATCCTATGACATCATCATATTATTCTTGATTGTTTTTGGTTGACACGATACACAATCCATTAGCGAGGTATGGTGACTGGTCAGGGGAATATATGGTCCAGGTGGCAGCGGCTAAATTTTGTGACCATCGAGAGGCCCCATCAGCGAATCCAAAATAGTAGGTTGGCGATCGTTCCAACTGCGACACAAGAGCATGTTTTTAGAATAATTCCATGATGATTAGATTATCATACAAAATTATGGTGCATACAGATTCATTCTAGGGTACTAAGGCCCTTCCTTTATGGGTAAAATATTTTGAGATAGAGCCCATTGACAGGGTTTTTAGGCATGTCCCATATTTTGAAGTTTGCAACAAGAAACAGTGAAATTTGCATCCGAAAACAACAAGCAACACCTACACTAAGTGTGGGACCAGGAGATCCAAGTAGCGCCTACACCGATGTGGGCTAGATTTGGTGCATGTATATTTTAGTTCTCCCCTAATTAAGATGGACAATAAAATGTAATCTAATCTCAAAATACTTGAAAAATTTAACTGAGTGTGATAAACTCATTTGTCTCATGAATTTCGAGTTGACGGTAGTTGGTGAGACATGCTAAGTAATTCTAGTTGTAACAAATTTCGAAATGCATCGGTGCATTAGTTAATGCAGGTTGTAATCATTTTAACTAAGTTAAGTGAGTTAAACTCAATCGTGCTAGTTGTAACTGTTAGATACACTAATGAGAGATCAAGTGAATTAAATATTAATTAATTCACAATCGGTGATCTCACATGCAACTGAGGATTTACTATTATTATTTGCATGCATGTCAGTTCTAGTGGAGACCCAGTTGAGATGTAGGTGAAAGGGAAGTGTAACTATCAGTTGTGATATTAGCAGGCTACCCAGGTGTAGTTAAAATACCACAGAATGCCCATGATACTCAGTGCAGTTGAGGAAGGCTGAAATTCCTAAAGAATAGGGATTGCATTCATCAAAAATTGTGTGAGCAAGGCAGGCTGAAGACAGGCTGAGAATTGGCTGAGTATTGGCCCGATTTTGTCTGGATCAGTGTGAGACAATTAGCTTAATACAGGATGGCTCTTGTGAGAAGAGTTGTATGTAATTGTTTCATGATTCCTTGTGTAATATACAATATATGATAGAGGGGTTTTGAGCAGTAAGATTTGCCTGAGATCTTATCTCTGTTGTGCTTTGATTGATTCTTATTTGCTTCATGTGATTTGGCGATTGTGTTTAATTTCCGCAATTGATTTGTAGAAGTGATTCAGTATCTAGATTTAGTACATTTTTAGATCGGATTGAATCCATGATATACATATTGTTTGTATAATTTCTACATGGTATCAGAGCACAGAAAATCACAATAGTGAAGGAGGAGTTGATTTTGTGATTGGATAGAATTCGAATTTGTAGAAATACTTTCTTGGTGCTACAGTTGATTCAGGATCTAAATGGATTTAAATGGCTTGAGGTTGGAGTATTCACTCTAGGGAAACTCTAACTATATTTCTTGGAAGGACGGGATGGAGGAAGTACTCGAAGACAATGGTTTGAAGGAATTCATTGACAATGATGTTCCTAAACCCGTTGTGACAGATGTTGCAAATATTGATGCATGGAAAAAGAAAGTGGCAAGGGCGAGGAGGATCCTATTGGAGGGAGTATGAGACCACATTATCTCAAGCCTCCATGGGAAATCCACACCATATGCAATGTGGAAGGCTTTGACGGATCTATTTCAAAGAAGCACTGACCATAAGAAATTTGCACTGAAAGATAAACTCAGGAAGATCAAGATGGAGAAGGACGATACTATTTCGGTATACTTAACAAAGTTTGTCCAATGTTGGGATGAGCTTAGGAGTGTTGGAATAACAGTCGCTGATGATGATTCAGTGAGCTTGGCTCTCTTAGGACTTCCCAAGAGTTGGCACAGTTATCAAGACTCTGACAATGGAAGGTAAAATCTGCCATATTGGGAATGGTTGTGGTCGGATTTGGTGCAGGAGGAGTTCAGACGAAACACCAAAGATGGATCTTCATCTAAGAATGAAGATGAAGAATAGTGTGCTTTGGATTCCAAGGCGAAGAAAGGGAAGGGGAAGAAATTCCATTCCAAATCTTAGGCTGGTGAAGAAGGCAATGAGTGCAACATGTCCAGGGTGATGTGTTTTCACTGTCACGAGCATCGACATTATGCCACAAATTGTCTGCAAAAGAAGAATAACAAGAAGGTTGGAGGATATACAACTGGTGAGGCTTTGGCCTCGCAATTTGAGCTTGAATTCTCATTGATCGCATGCATGGTGTCAAGTGCATTGGGATCAAGGTGGTATTTGGATAGTGGTGCATCTTTCCACATGACGAGAAACAAGGAACTTTTCCAGTAGCTTGGAGGAGAAGGATCTCCAGATGAAAATTGAAATGGGTGATGATGGGTGGTACAGTGCTACTGGTATTGGTACCATTATCTTCTAGAGAGAGTCAGGTAAACCTTTTCAATTAAAATATGTAATGCATGTACCAGGCTTAAAGAAAAATTTAGTTTCATTTGCAATGTTGGAAGATAGAGGCTATGATGTTGTTTTTAGTGAAAGAAAAGTTTTCCTGCAACACCAAGAAACAAGAAAAGCCAAGAAGATTGGGATTCGTGTGAAGAATATCTATAGACTTGATGTAGATGTGATTTCTACAGAGCTTCCAACCATTGGGAAGTGTGAGAAATCCATGAAATTGACCCTTGAGGGGGAGCTGAATTTGCATGCAGGTGAGAATGAACCTCAAGATGTGGAGCAGCCACATGCAAAGGATCATGGAGTGGGAGCAACCACTCAAGCAGAGAAATTTCGAGCCAAATGGGCAGAGGGAGGGAATGCAGCTATACCTTTAGGTGTGAGGTGGGGTGACATGCAATAATAATCCCAAGAAGAAATTTGGGCAGGATCCTAGAGATGGTGTGTCTCATGGATCGAACCTGGCTACGAGGAGCCCACAGTACAGCAGTATCAGGATCAGTTAGATTGATGCAATCATATGTCAAGAGGACATAAATCAGAGTGACAGGTGTCGGATACTAGAGCGCAGATCAGAGTTGGCAGCAGTGCAGAGTGCATGGATGCAGATGTCAACAGTGCAGAGATTCTAGTAGGCATGTGCAGTAGGTACCAACAAACAGAAGACTCTGATGATAGATTCACTATACCGATTTAGTTGTTTGGAGGCTATTCAGTTTCGGAAGTGTTGCATACAAAGGTTTCATGTTCAAGAAACACTAGAGAAGTGTTGCATGCAAGAGTTGCATGTCGCATGCAAGAGTTGCATGTCGCATGCAAGAGTTGCATGTCGCATGCAATGGTTGCATGTTGCATACATGAGGTGCATGTCGCATGCAAGGACATTCCTTTCTTGTTGAGAGGGAGTGTTGAAGTTTGCAACAAGAAACAATGAAATTGGCATTCGGAAACAACAAGCAGCACCTACACTAAGTGTGGGACGAGAAGGTCCAAGCAGCACCTACACTAAATTTGAGACCAGGAGGTCCAAGCAGCACCTACACCAGTGTGGGCTAAATTCGGTGCATGTCTATTTTAGTTATCCCTTAATTAAGATGGACAATAAAATGTAATCTAATCTCAAAATAACTGGTAATAGTTAACTTAGTGTGATAAACTTAGTTAACTCATGAATTTCGAGTTGAGGGTAGTTGGTGAGGCATGCCAAGTAATTCTAGTGGTAACAAAGTTCGAAGTGCAGTGGTGCATTATTTAATGCAGGTTGTAATCAGTTTAACTCAGTTAAGTGAGTTAAATTCAGTTGTGCTAGTTGTAACTATTAGATACACTAGTGAGAGATCAAGTGAATTAAATATTAATTAATTCACAATCAGTGATCTCACATGCAACTCAGGATTTACTATTATTAGTTGCATGCATGTCAGTTCTAGTGGAGACCCAGTTGAGATGTAGGTGAAAGGGAAGTGTAACTATCAGTTGTGATATTAGCAGGCTACCCACTTGTAGTTGAAACACCACAAGATGCCCATGATACTCATCGCAGATGAGGAAGGCTGAAATTCCTAAAGAATAGGGATTGCATTCATTAAGAATTTCATGAGCAAGGTAGGCTGAAGACAGGCTGAGAATTGGCTGAGTATTGGCCCGATTTTTTCTGGATCAGTGTGAGACAATTAGTTGAATACATGAGGGCTCTTATGAGAAGAGTTGCATGTAATTATTTCATGATTCCTTGTGGAATATACAATATATGATAGAGGGGTTTTGAGCGGTAAGCTTTCCCTGGGAAATTATCTATGTTGTGGTTTGATTGATTCTTCTTTGCTTCATGTGATTTGGCGATTGTGTTTAATTTCCGCAATTGATTTGTAGAGGTGATTCAGTATCTAGATTTAGTACATTATTATATCAGATTGAATCCATGATATACATATTGTTTGTATAATTTCTACACCATCAGGATCTGACAAAATATATGCTCCTTTGATGAGACAATGTTTGACGATGTATGGACCCTTCAAAATGTTTCGAACTTCCCGGGTCCTAAAGCTTCTTGTGTGACATCACAGCGTAGGACTAGTTCTCCCTTAGTGAATGAGCTAGGGGTGATGTTGCGATCAAATGATGCTTTGACCCTCTTCTTGTGGGCTTCGTTATGTCAGAGAGACTCTCTTCAACTTTCGTTGAATATTTCTAACTGTACCAACCTTTGCTCTAAGGGCTTAGTATCAGTGAGAAGTTCAATGACTAAATGCAAGGTGGGGATTTCGCGTTCGATGGGAAGCACGACCTCCACCCCGTAAAATAATTGGAAGGGTGTGAATCCGATTGAGGCTTTGATCGTTGTGTCGTACACCCATAAGGCTGAAAAAACCATGTGGTGCCAATTGGTTTTGTCGTTGTTCACCATATGCTGCAACATTGTTTTGAGGACTTTGTTAACAATGTCTACCTGACCATTAGACTAGGGGTAGTATGGTGACGCAAACTCATGTGAAAAACTGAGGTGTTGGGATAGTTCTTAGAATTATTTTGTTTTCAAAATGTTTCCCATGGTCTAACACCAATTCCTTTGGGACATCGAACCATGTGATGACATGGTCATAGAAAAACGACGCAACAATTTCTGTAGAGTTTTTGTGTGTAGGCATGGCTTCTGCCAATTTGGTGAAATAATCGATAGCCACAACTATGTCCTTGTGGTTTCTAGATGATGTGGGGTTGCACGTCATGAATTTTATGCCCCATTTACAAAAGGGGCCGAATACGATGATCGGGTGTAAGGGAGCTGGAGGGGGTCACACCTTATGAGTGTAGAGTTGACATCACTAGCATCTATTGACTGCTTGGATTCAATAGTAAAAAAGGGTGGGCCAGAAGTAACCGAAATGTAGGAAATTTTGAGCGGTGGCCATTCCTGATAGACGGTCGTCACAAGCCCCACTATTACAATCTTTCAGGACTTGCTCGACTTGGTCATGAGTGTGTCATCGGCGTAAGATGGTGTCAACGCCTCTTTGGTAAAGGACGTCCCCTAAGAGGAGGTATCAGGCGGCCTGATGGTGTATGCACCTCCAGTTGTCACGATTGAGATGACGTTTGAACTTCTGATTTCGCAAGAAAAGAAGAAAATTTCCGTACCAAGGGTCTTTTTTTATCTCTAAGAACAGATGTTCATCAAGTAGTGCATCATTCATGGGGGATCCTTGGGTTCTTGTTGGGAGATCGGTGATGATTTCGGCAAGGATGAGTGCCTTTTTTCTTTTATGGGAGCTACATTGCAGATCATTCAGCGAGTGAGAAAATATTTCATGGGGTTAATAGTTGCTACTACAGTGGTGGTTCACAGGATGATATAGTGTCGAAGCTTTCGTACTGTGTGTACTAGGGATAAGGCTATTTTCTCTTCTAGCTCATACTTCAATGCAAGACCGACTAAGTTTCTTCTTACATAATATATTGTGTGTTCCTTGTTGTCTAGGCCATCCTGGACTAGAACCCCCGCAATGGATAAATTTGACGCGGATATATTGTGTGTTCCTTATTGTCTAGGCCGTCCTGGACTAGAACCCCCGCAATGGATAAATATGATGCGGATAGATATAGGGTGTAATCTTTATTGTGGTCAGGTGGGCTGATCAAAGGATTTGAAGACAAGGTGTCTTTTAATGCTTCAAATTATTTATGGGTCAGTTCATCCCATTGGAAGGGAATGTCTTGATGAAGGAGATGCAGGAATCCCTGCGCGCAAGTGGCATAGTCGGGGACAAAGCGTCGTAAGAAGTTGGACTTACCCTACAAGCTTTGTAACTACTTCAATGTTTTAGGAGGTTTTACTTCTTTGATCGCCTGGACTTTAAGAGGGTAAACTCTAATACCTTGCTAGGAAACAATGAATCCTAGAATTCTTCTAGCGTTGACGCAGAAGACACACTTGAGAGGGTTCAAGCATAGGTTATATTGTCGACATATCCTAAAAACCAGGTGTGGATCTTCCAAATGGTCAGCACACGTCTTGGACCGTACAGTGAGGTCATCCAAATAAGTGAGGATGAGATGAGCCAAGTTGTGAAAGATGTATTTCATGACCCGCTGGAAGATGGTGCCAAAGTTTTTAAGGTCGGATAGCTTAACTTGGTATGAAAAGGTACCCTAAGGAGTGGTGACAAGGAGTGGTGAATGCAGTTTTGTATCGATCCGTATGTCAAATATGGATCTGATTATACCCTAAAACCCATCCATAAAAGATAATTCCTTGTGACCAGCGCAAGTATGTATGACTTGGTTGATGAATGGTGTGGGGTAATTGTACTTTAGACAAGCTTTTTTCAGATCTCGGAAGTTGGTACAAACGCGGATAGTGCTCTATTTTTTCATGACAGGTACAGGGCTAGAAACCCAGGACGTGTAAGCGATCGGGTAGATAAACCCAACTTTGTATATTTTATCTATCTCTTGTGTGATTGCTTAAGCCTTAAATGGGTGTAATCTACGTTGTTTTTTTATGGACGAGGAGGGCGTCGGGCTATGTGTCAATATGATATTCCATGATGGTGGGACATAGGCTTGGCATCTCCGAGTAATCCCACGCAAATAAATCTTTGTATTCTTGTAATAGAGAGGTTTACAAGGCTTCTTCTTCTGGAGAGCATGTTTCCCCTAGGGATATTTCTTTGACCTTGCCTAGTTTTTTCGCAATATTCACCTTAATGGTAGGTGAAATATTCACCATGTTACCTTCCTTAAACGCATCAGGCACAGGGATGGGATTTTTGAACCAATATTATTTTCCTGATGGTAGGAAATCTTTTGTTTCAATGGCGTAGATATCATGGGTTGGTGTGTTTCTAGGCACGAATTATTTTTCTAGTAGAAAAAAAAAATGATGGTGCATGGCATCCTATGGACATTCATGTTCCATCATGGCCTCCAAAATATATTCGTCAAAGTGAAAAAGGATATCTAGGGGGAATTGGTTTGTGCAAGCACGTGAGGAGGGAATTCGTGCCTAGCACTGATGGTCGACAAAAAAGAATATGATTCGGTGGTTGATGCCTTAGAACCAGATGAGGTTGAGAAAACAGAGATAGGTTGGTTTAGCCCCGTCGATGATACTACTACAGGTTTGGTAGTTGTAGCAGTCTTGACACCAAAAAATGATGAGAAGACAACACAAATCATGGTTCCCACAAATGATGAGATGAATCGTATGTGATGCTTCATGTTGTCAGCATTAAGTGGTGGAAGAATTTATGTGATGGTTGGTTTGTACTGGATGAGCGGAGGTTCGTGTGACCTTGTTGATGTACAAGGGGCGAAGGAATCCTCCTCTGTAGGAAACTAGCTTTGAATCCTAAGATGTCGAAATGTTTGTAACATAGGGCATGCTTCTTTACCATGAGATTGACTGGTTCAAATGTCACACACAAGACAGGTACTCACTGAGTAAATAGTATGCGAGCCGATATAGCTCACAATGTAAGACGACAATGCTTGGTTGGGGTCGTGAGATGGTTTGTTTATGTGTTTTTTCCATCTTTGAGTCTTAGTATTAGCGTGATGTGGCTTCCTTAGGTGGTTTTGGTTTAACGTTTCTCTGGATGCTTGTAATTATGGAAGATATTGGGAATTATTCGTATGATGAAATTGGGAGCATATGCGACAATAATAAAAAGTGAGTTTCTCTTGAATGGAGAAACGTATTTGGGGGATAGGGGTTACTATGTGGAAAATATCAGCAAACCTAGTCAGTTCCTGACATTGGTTTCCCAAGTGGCTGGGTTTATTGCGTAGGTAACATGGGGGGTTAGGTTTAAACCATGCCTTATTGGGGCGTTTGGTCCTCCTCCCATATCTAGGTTGGTGATGGTGAAGAGAGGGCAGTAGGATTTCCATTGGATTTCTCTCTTCGAAAACACACAAAATGGTCCTAGATGCTTCATTCCCTTGAGATGTGGTACTGTCCGAATATTTTGAGTTCGAACTGACTGATTCAAATTTTCAGCGATGAACTAACAAATGAAATATAACATAGAGTGGAATCGAGGGATGTGAGGATAACGATGCACATGATGGTTACTTATACAGATCTAACATGTATGTCATCTGTGTCTGGATAAGTTTTTTTGGGAAATGTGGGTGATTGGATACTAGCGATTAAATTCCCTTAATTCGGGGCATTGGGAGATCAAATGATCAGGTTCGTCGCACAATGCGCAAACCGGGACATGAGGTGTAGCCTCAGTTTTCTTTCTTGGTGTCTGCATAGTTGGGAGTGTTGGGTATGAACATGATGCTAGTTCTTCTCATATGTATAAGATAGCTTTGGATTCTTCCTCCCCTATCTAGATTGGTGTTATGAATGGATCCTGGGAATTAGATTGCGCCAATGTGTATAACGCATCCCTATATCGAGGGATTTCATGGAAATGATGGGTATACTTCATGTACTCTTCACATATGGTTCATGCATGGTTGGTGTGTAATGCATTACCTTGGATGTTTGTGACCTTTTATCATTTGTTTGGAGTTGGGGTCATAGTCATTCTTTCAGCCTATAGAAGAGTTTTTAACTCGTCTAACTTTGGGAAAATGTTGGTAGGATGGCCAACTACGTTGCACAATGCACAAGGTGGAGATTTCCTAGGGACTATGGGAATTTCCACCTTCTTCCCTTTTTTCTTTTCCTTTTTGGTGGCGCCAGATGATGTCGCTATGGGGGTTTCTTAAGTTATGCTGGCCTTCGTAGAGGTGATAGGGATGATACCTGAGTTTCTTGACATGGCTGGTGGGACCAAATACTAGACCGGCATCGCGAGAGCCATGTTTGGTAATGTAAGGGTTGTCATGACTTGGTACAATATAAAAACAGGCGAGGGATGTAAGAAGGGGGTTTTGATGATGGCATATGAAAGAAAGTTGAGTCGGTGGTGATGATATTTGTGGTATTGGTCTCTGGTTCCTGACTCAGTTTGGTGTTTGATGAACTCATCATGCACACCGCAACTCCTGTAGGCACTGGAGCTTCTATTGATAACACGGGAGGTTCTCCAGTATAAGTTTCGAGGAGAGTAGAAGGTTTTAATTGATCGGGAGAAAACTCTGTGTATGTGGTGACCATCTTTGCATACGAATCTACATATGGTAGTACGCCATCAAGGGCAGTTACAATTTTCTTCTCATAATACGTGAGTTGGTCTATAGTAACGACTTAACCGTCATTGGGGAAAATTATTACTCTGAATACAGAGGATTCTACTGCGGTCATTGCATGCATGTAACTTCGTCGAAGAAGGATGTTATAGTCCAGTTTTTCATCCAAGACTTCAATGTCAATGAGCACAGTCTTACCAGAAAAATGTACTGGTATGTCTTGAAAAAGACCTACCGGGGCGAATGGGCACCCATCACATGCTCTAAGCATGATGTCATAGGGTTTCATTTGCGGTGATACTAACTCCTTCCAAACTGTTTTTGACATGATACATGTGGATGTTGCTTCATCCACGATGCAACGATGAATGGTGATGTTCCGGATTAAAACCAGGATTTGAAACGCGACTAGAGAAGGAAGAAGAGAGCTTGCTTTGTCTAGGTTGAAGACGATTCAGTAGGAATTAGAGGGGTCAATCGCGCCGAATGCAAAAATTAAGGCTTTCGGTTTGGATGGGAAATATTGTAGGACTTCTAATGCTGACATAGCTAAGGGAGACTGAGCCAAGTTGTCCACTATTTTGTAGTTGTGAGCAGCTTTTGAATTTTGTCTTGCATGCCTCATGGGACCTTTTACCATTTTTGGCATTGTATCAATAGGTACCTTAGAGATGGTCAATGGCACTATGGGTGCGCTCGTACTCGAGCCTGGTGGGTCGGTATCTGGGGGTGCTTCATAAGTTCTGTTTCATGTTTGCAAGAACAAGTCTTCTCCTGCCATGTAGATGTCACAATCGTTTTGAACGTTCCCTCTGGAATTTTTTTGCTAGGGTGGTTGATTTTGATGAGTATTAACCACTCCTTGATGGGGGAAAGGTTCTTGCATTACCGCAGGTGGCTGATTCTTCCCCCAATTGTCCCCTATTTTTCCCTGGAGTCTCTTCAACTCAGGGAACTCAGGATAGTGGTGGGTGTAATAACCATACTCCCCACATATTTCATAAGAATGATTAGTCCTTAGACTGGTTGTCTTATTCTGCCTTTGAGAGTTATTGGTTGGTTCTTGGTTCTTATTTTGGTTGCGATTTCCCCCAGCCTGTGTTCGCAGGGGATGTTGTTGATTGTTGCCCCCCTGTCCAGGGTATCCCTTTGGTCTATTCTTTGGTTTTTTCCTAACAAAATTAGGAGGATTTTTATTATTCTCCTGGTCATATGGTGGTCGTTGTTGAGCTTGGGAGGGTTGCACTAAATTAACCACTATGTTATTTTGTGTTGGAGGCACATTTTGTTGTTGTGTGGGGAAATGAGAGTATTGGTTTCCTTGTCCCTTATTGGTGTACGCATTCTGGGATGACTCTCTTACGTCGGTGTTCATAGAAGAGTATTGATTTCCCTGAGGGGGAGGGTATGGTACTCCTTGTAGGGGATGATATTGGTTGAACCTGTTAGTCACATTTTGAAATGGTGTAGGCTGACTAGGGTAGTATCTTGGATGTGATATATTCTGATTAGTATCGAACGTTTGACTAACAAAAAAATACGTCGGATACTGGTAATTTTTGTTAGGTT
This sequence comes from Pinus albicaulis, assembly GCA_034641835.2. Lineage (NCBI taxonomy): Eukaryota > Viridiplantae > Streptophyta > Pinopsida > Pinales > Pinaceae > Pinus > Pinus albicaulis. The sequence goes on along the minus strand of CM076582.1, from coordinate 1,107,101,088 downwards.
GAGTTTGGGTTAAGGACCTTATCAATCCATCAACGGATTTTATGCGCATGTTATCTCTCTATTTGTTTGCAGGTGTGGGGCATTTGGAAGGATATACTAGATATATAACTGGGTGTATATGATTTCTAGTTGTTGGGATTTACTAATGCCTTCTTCCTCATTACGCGGGGATTGCATTTCCACATATTTTGTAATTTCTGTTGTGAGTGATTTCAAAACAAGTCCAGGAGAACTCTATCATCGAAATTAGCTTTGCACAAGCAATGATGTTTTCTCCATTCATACATATGGTCTGATATGTGTATGGCGGGTGTTTTTCTGAAATGGGTGAGGAGTTCCATTCCTGAGTTGTGATGAATGGGGAGTTGGAAGAAAGTGAGGAATGTTTTCGCGAGGGCATTAAAGGTTCCATGTGACGCAGAAGGTTGTTCAACATACCATTTTGGTGCAGGCCCTATAAGGATGCGTTGAAATAGTCGTAGTCGAATGGTATCATCTATAATATTGTTCGACGAACACCACAAGTGAAAATTCAGGACATGGTTTCCTAGGTATTCCACTTGATTTCCTTAGAATTTTGGAATATCATAAGGGAGCTCAGTGGGAATAGCTGGAAAATCAAGGCCATGTGCTATTAGGTAATTCATTAGCTTACTTAGATCTGGTAGATTTAAATATGCTAATAAAGGTATTTGTGAGTTATCTGCCATCGCTAAATGATTTTGGACAAATATATGCAAAGGGTTCCTATGAGGGGAGGTTTGAGGAAGAGTACCCTAGTGGGTGATCCTAGGGCTATCGGGAGGAGTGGTATGCGGGATCCCCAAAGGGGTAGCTATGGGTGACCCTTGTGGGGTCATGAAAGGTGTAGTTTGTTGGGAAGGGATCCCCAATAAAGGAAGATCTTATATTGTGGTTATGTGTCATCCTCTCCGCCTGAATGGTGGGAGGCCTGACACACCTCTCGGCAATGGGGGGAGGTCTAAGAAAGTCCTAGATCGACAGGGTGCCTTGAGGTCCCCTATGGTGTCGATTAGTGTGACTTTATTTGTAACTTTTGAGGGAAGAAGAAGATTTTTGTTAATGCAACATAATCACATACATAAAAAAAAAAAAGCGAAAATGGAAAGTTAATTTTCCTTTAAATTAAGCTATGTGATCAATCAAGCAAAAAAATGTTTTTGTTTGTTTGTGTATGATAAAAATCCCATGTATACCTGATTGTACTTACCACTCTCAAAGTAACTGGGTCTTGCGGAGATATCATCTAATGGATACTGGGGCCAACTTCCCGAAATAACTGGAGACGTCTTCCCGCAGCCAAAGAATCAACTAAGGTAATGGAAATGAGGATCTAGTGTTGCCCGCACCATCACTTATAGGGAAAGGATGCCCTAAATTTTTTCCACTAAAGTACCTTCGTCCCACATGAGCATTTGAGTCTTTAGCTTCTTGGTAGTCAGTTACCAGCACCGAGCACTAGGTGGGCTGGGTAGCTCCAAAAAGTACCACATGCACTGGACCTAAGCCGAGCCCACTCTGAATCGTGTCTCTGTAATGCTCGGGAAATATTTTCCGTGGGATGATTGAAGGATTTTAAGCTCCCTAAACATTTAAGTTCTATGTTTCAATATGTAACATGACCATGGTGGCTTATTGGATGCCTACCCCCAATGGTCTTAACCTGAACTATTATTTCTTTTGTGGCCCCTATGGGGAGAATTTAGTGACTTCAAGTTATGATTGTTTTTATGAGTCTTAATTTTCTTTAGGGTGTGCAATGGTAAGCAAACGTAAGCTAAGAATAAAAGCCCCAAAAACTGGATGCCTTTTAATGCAAATCTTACCAATACTTAGTGTGTGGTTTATGTGAACAAACAAAAGTGTGATAATATGCAGATATGTGATGATCCTTTACTCTATCCCTCTAATTACACTACATGTTTTGATTGTTCCTTGCAAAAAATGAAGTGATTTGCGGATAATAGGTTGCTTACAATTCTCCTATTTAGACTATGTGGAACTAAAAGGGAGATGGAAATTCAAAATTCTTTGAGAAAGCATTCATATGCAAGCCCAGGTTCACCTAGAGGTGCAAGGGAAGAAAATATTACTTGCTTTATTTACTTACATTTGACCCTAGTCCCAAGACTAATGAAAATGAAAACTAGATTATTTAGTAACAATATTTGTGGATAATGGGCCGCTTACTCCACTTACTCCACTAATGTGATGTGCATAAACTTCAGCAAAATAGTTTGAAAAATATGTGAAAAATTTGGCCACTTACCCTTCTCCCTAATTAAGTTAGGTGTGTTTTTCGCAAAGATAAAAAATTAAAAAAAAAACTCTGATTGATCTACTAATTATGCTTAGCACAACAACTAGTCAAACTGAACAACAAAATAACACAATGTAGTGGTGGAGGAAATTCACTAGAGGTTACCAATCACTTGAAAAAGTAAAAATTAGATGCCTTTTTTGGCTTTCTGAAACACCGCTTGTATAATCCCCACACAGACGCGGAGCCACGTGTCTACCAGAGAAAAAAGTGTTTGATCGAGAACAAAGAGAAATGTTTTTCTTCCTAAAGCTCATAACAGGTCCTAATAAAAATTCCCAGAGAGGTCCTGAACGCCTTGTTACTGGTTATGCAGAGAAGAGGTCCTACAAAAAAGCCATTAAACCAAGAAAAAGAAACCAATGGAGTCTCCAATTCTGTGTTAGTGTATTTGTGGCACTAGAGTACCAAATGACACCTCCTTAATAGTTGGTTGTTCCATGAAAAAAATCACAGAAATATTAGGTGTTGTTAATGGACAGAATGAAACAAAGTAAAGAAAAACTAATAGTGGAATTAATGCATGTAGCAACATAAGCTCAAAAAAGAAACAAACAAGGCAATACACTCAATGGAGCAAACAAGCCAATATGTCAATGGAGAAAGACTCCCTTTATTGACTGCTGATGGTAGAAGAAAACAATGCTAAAACATTTGAAGAGAGACATTTAAGTTATGGAGCTCAAATACACTCAGCAAGGAGGTCCCTTTCCTTGGTCTCTTTTCAAGCTTCTCCTCTCTCTCAAAAGGAGTGTGAAGACTCTCCAATGGTGGTGTCCTCTTCCCTCACTAAGATGTTGGCAACCTGCTAGTGATCTCACTCCTCTTGCTTCAACAGTTGAAAAGTGGTCTTGCTTTGATAGCAATTTGGCCAGCATAACAATGTCTCATATTTTGTTCTTCCCATGGCTTGCTTTTATAGAATTTTTTGAACTCATCTTCCCTCTCTTGGCCCAAGAGTCATAGTGACCCAAGAGTAGGACAAGCGATTCCTTTGAGGGATGCATATCTTCAAGTAAACCTCAAGTCGACTATCCTTGACTGGCTTTGACAGAGAATCAACTCCCCAAGTGTGGGAAGTGGTCCCGGATAGTGACATTTTGCCATCCTCAGGAGCACACAACTATCGAAGAAAAATGTGCACGGTTCGTGCAAAATCCCTTTGTTTCTGGTTCGTGGTCAAAATTTTCTCACATAACCTTAGGAAAACTTTGATTTTTTTTTTTTCCTTCATGATGTGTTCTGCTAGAAAATCTTCATTTGTACCTTTTTCTTTACATTTTATAATGTATTTTGATGTATGATTTTCTGGTGTTAACAGACACCTCAACCTCACATGCATTAAATGATAAGAAAATCAAGGCATAACCCTACTCCAACCTTTCCCTACTATAAGGGCCTACATAACGATATATTGATTACCACTATGAATGTCATTTTTCACTTGAAGTTGAGCTAGAGAGAGGTGGGAATTATGTCCTACTTACGACCCATGGGTCTTTTGTACAACTAAACCTAGTACAATTGCCCCATCCTCGAGATTATGGTGAATTTGGAGGTGGTAATCATTGGGTATGTGTTATATTATTTGCACGATTATCCCCACATGCTATGTGTTGTTTCAGGCATAGCAGGGGGGTCACAAGGCACAAAATCCCCCTACGCAGGAGTCGAAGGAAAATTCCCCCCAAAAATTTTTATTAGGTGGTTTTTTGCTTCTTTGTTTGGCAATTTTCAACACACAATTTTTACCTTTAATGGTTTTGCAGCGCATGGTGGTTTTTCTCATTGATTTTTAGTTTTAGTTAAAGAAATAGGGTTGTATTCTAATCTATAGTAAATGGATTAAAAATATATGGATATTCTAGGATATATCTATTGTATTCCAATACTATATAAAATAACATATACTGAAAAAATGTGTTTCTTTTCTCAGTTTGGGTTTCCATAATAAAATATTTATGTTAATGTGTGTTTTCCATTGTATATTTACTATATTGGCTTTAAGGGGATGTTTTTGTGATTGAGGGGTTTTGCTCAAGCCTATGACATAGCCTATTATAGTGGGAGATCTGTGGAAACGATTATTGTAGTGAAAGGAAATGATAAGTAGTTTAAAGATAGAGCTTGAGAAATTCAATAGGTAGAGTTTTGAGTTGTGGAAGCTCAAAATGGAAGATTTTTTGGTGGAAAAAAATCAACATATCATCATGGATTTGGGTATTGCAGCAACAGGGATATTGATAGAATATTGGACCAATTTGGATCGAAATTCAAAGGGCACAAAACAATTATGTCTCTCAAATTTGTTCTTATTGAATGTTTCAGGAGAATCTACAATGAAGACATCGTGGAATAAGTTAAATACTTTGTATCAATATAAGTCCCTTGTGAAGAAATTGTTCCTATGAAAAAAATTGTATAGCTTGAGGGTGAAGGATGGAGACTTAGTAACATGGCATTTAAACACCTTGAATAATGTGGTTAGTTATTATATGTAGATATTAATATTCCAGATGAAGATAAGTGTATCAGTTCGTTGTGTTCATTACTAGAATTGTGGGATAGTTTGGTTTTTTCCATAGGTAGTAATGCAACTACTTTAAGTTTTAATGATGTAGTCTCACCTTTGTTATCATAGGAGATGGGATGAAAAATTATGGCAGTTCAAAATACATATTCCTTGTCTATAAGAGGATGCTTCCATGCTATAAATAAAAATAAGTCCTCAAGTAGGAGATCTATATCTAGAATAAGTTCTAAATCTCCAAGAAAATTTATAAAGGTATGTTGGAGATGAAAAAAAGAATGGCATTACAAGAAAGATTGTAAATCCAAAATTGTTGAAAAAAGATAAGGGATCTAATGATGCTCCTTCTACATAGGTGAAAACCTCCTCAGATAAAATATGGGATGTGCATTTGTATTCTTCAAGTATAAATGTTGATCATGAGGCATGGTTGGACGATTCAAACACATCCTTTCATATGAATTCTCGTGAGTGGTTATGTGAGTATGAAATGTAGGAATTTACAGGGTAAGTTCCTTAGATCAAACACCAAAGGACCCCGCTCATAAACGGATCATAGATCAGTACACCAGTGTTTGACATGGTTAAAACCCTCAAAAAGTGAAACAGTCCACGACCTGAGCCAATGCGGCCACTTAAGGAAATTTATTAATATAAAGAAAGAAAATTTACATAAGATTATCTCATAAACGGTCACCGGAGAAATGACCCTCCATGCTCTTTAAATAGAGATCATGGACTAATCAAGAGTCGGTAATACCGAGGAGAATGAATCGTCGGATCACTACATATCGTGATCATTGGATTATAAGTTACAGAAGTACATAGTAAAGAAACACACTTACCTAACTCTACGCTAGACCAAGTTATACTTAACTATTTCCCATGTGTCAAAATATCCTCACATCCCCCCTTAAGAACAACTTGGGATAGGATTGAAGGATTTACAAAGATGACACAATAGGAGAAGGAAGGAGGCATTAGAGCCTATCCCCCCTTAATGATAACTTTCCTAAAATCCAGGCATAGATCGAATTTTGGTAAACTTGGCTTCGGTTAGAGCCTTTGTAAAGATATCAGCGATGTGATCATTGGTTGAAAAATAGTGCACTTCAATAACACGATCATGAATGAGCTTGCTAATGAAGTGTATGTGTAGCTCAATGTGTTTCATGCGTTGATGTTGAACTGGATCTTTGCATAGCTGAATGGAACTATGATTATAACACCAAAGTGTAGTTGGATGTTGCTGATGAAGACCAAATTCGGACAGGATCTGATGAAGCCACAAGGCTTCCTTGTTGGCTTCAATAGCACCACGATACCCTGCTTCTGCCGAAGAAAGAGAGATGGAACTTTGTTTCTTACAAGACCATGTAATAGGTCTTTAACCAAGAGTGAATGCATAACCTGCAGTAGACTTTCAATCATCAGGGTCACCAACCCAATCAGAATCAGTGAAACCAATCAACAATGGAGATGCTCCTGCACTATAATGAATCCCGAACTAAACTGTACCTCGAATATATCTAAGTATTCTTTTAGCTGCTTTCCAGTGACTTTCATGTGGTTTGTGCAAAAAACGAGCAACAAGACCAACAACAAAGGAAAGGTTAGGGCGGGTATGGGTTAGATACTGAGGTTTTCCAACAAGTTGACATGATAAGGTAGCATCAACTTCAGGGGAAGTACAAGTGGTTGAAAGCTTGACTCCAGACTGAAAGGGAGAGGGGGTTGGCTTACAATCTTCCATGTGAAAGTTGCATAGAAGATCACAGGCATACGTGGATTGAGAAAGGGTATTACCTTCTTTGGATTGCAAGATTTGAAGACCAAGGAAATAATGGAAGTGTCCTAAGTCTATAATTTCAAACTTCTTTTTGAGGTTAGACTTCACATGGTTTATATGGTTGGAATCACTACCAATAAAAATAAGATCATCAATATAAAGAACAAGGATGATTAAGGACTTACACACTTTCTTTGTGTAGACAGTGTTGTTAGAATGACATCTAGAAAAGCCATTATCTAAGAGAATAATGATCAACTGGAGGATTGTATTCAGCATTGGATTCAAGATAAATCTGTGCAAGAATTTTTTATGTTCCCCTCTTTACTAATTTATATATTTTGGTGGGAAAGGAAGATTAGAAATTTTCAAGATAAGCTCATTCCACCTGAAGTTACAGCTAGTATCATTGAAAAACAATGTAAATAATTCACAGTGGAGCCTAAAAAAGAGAAAGCTCAGGTCACGCAGATGTCTCCTCTGGACAAAGAAATCCCATTGGGGTTTTTCGATGGTGCCGGTCTAGGTGTCCCTCTGAGGCGCAGAGCATAAGCTATTATTTATCTCAACCAAAATCATCATTATTTGTTGTGCTATGCTCAAGGAAAGAGATTGAATTCTAAGGCTAAGTTTGCAACTCTGTGAACTTCGCCTCCGATCTAGAATTTTTTACTCCCAAATTATCGAAATGTGCATTTATGCATTTTATTTTATTTTATTTTATTGTGTTTTTTATGTATGTTATTATAATTTATTTATTATTATTTTTTATCAGGGGATTAAGAGGTTTCAAATTTGTCAACATTGTTGTTTCACTCATATTCCTAGATATTCGAATTTACTTACATGGTATTTATCCCATATTGACTTTACTTGGATACGTTATTATTTCTCAAATGTCTCATGGTTTATTTTATTTATTTTTATTTTCTAAATTTTATTATTGGTTTTTAATCTTTAGTTTTTTATTTATTCAAATTTATTATGACATCCACATACAGGGATTTCCTTTTTTCCCAAGGAAAAAAACTGTAATTTTTATTGAGAGAATAAAAATTACATCTTGTAGACACACCAAGCGTGTATGCGATATATTTGTAGAAAACATGTCGGTCAAATGGAAATATAGAACGGAGTGGGGACGGATTATGCCAATTACCTTCAAATTACAAAGGAGAGGACGGTAAAACACTGACAAATCCACATCAACAAGACTTTTTACCCTTCCTTTTGTGCACCTTGTGCCAACCATCTGACATAGGTTCGATTGACACCAATGACAATGATCTCTCTGCATCCACTAGGGGGCTTCTTTATTTGAGTCAAAACTCTCTGATACATGAGCTCTTTTAGTGCCCCTAATCCCTCTGAAATATGCATGTCTACAAGAAGAGAGTCTTGTTGAGTCTATATAACCGATCATGTCCTAAGTGGTGAGTCTTGTAAATTTATATTACTTGGGGATTATGTAAACTGTTGCACCTGGAAATCAATTTACCCTCCTCCAAGTTAGCCTAGATAGACATTCAGTGCAGCTTTTAGCAAGATATCTGGTGGCTAAATAGAGGCTTCAAAAATGCCACAATATGGTCATCATACTAGAGGAATACTTGAGGCAACTCGATAGAATCCATTGCCCACAACATATTTGCAAATGATACTCCCCCGAGAGGAGTCATCCTCATTCATACACCTCACAATGAAACTCCCTCAAGAGGAGTCTTCCTTGTTCATACACCTCACAACAGTCATGTAAGGACTCAGTGAGACCATGTCCTGACTCAGAAACATCGAAAGTAGAAGCCACTAATGCGGTGGCACCTTTAGTCTTGGAAAAATGGACCAGAGAAACCCTTCAAAGTCGAGCAGAGTCGCGATCCATTGTTCCTCTGATCATCACCCACACCCGGGCATTTTTTATTAACAAAGTTTTCCCAAATGACTCAAACACCAAATATATTAGTATTCCCTAAATTATAAAATTGATATTACCCAGATACATTTTCTTTTTCTTTCAAATTTATATTTATTTTATTTTACTTTTATTTTTTATTAATTTTTATTGTATATCTAGATCGAAATTATTTTGTGATTTCCCCACAATATTTTTATATCCAAATACATTTTCACCCCTGATATATTTTATGGAATCCATAGATTTGTTTGTATATATTCAAAATGCATTTTTGTCTAAAATTAGTTTTTATCAGATTTTTAGGAACATAAATATGCACATGCATGGGTACGCACGAAGCTCCGTATTATGTACCTTCCATAATTTGTACAACTTATGATAGGAGGCAATAACAATATAAACACCACGATGTGCCTCCCCGCAATGCAGATGATATTAGGAATAAAGTCTCAAATCAACATTTTATAATTAATTTAAAATATGAAATCAAAGGTCATGATATAAAGAAAAAATTCTCAAATCAACGTTTTATAATTAATTTAACATATGAATTCAAAGGTCGTTGAGTGCTAACTTCCTGGAACCATATCTTAAGTTTTAGACCACCAAATTAAACAATAAATGGCCCCTTGGAAAACTATGAGTATGAGGAACCAAAAATGAGGTACATGTTGGAGGGGATTTGTTTTTGTAAAATTTATAATGAAAATGCTCGAAATAAATGAAATAAATTAGTGAACAATTTGATTTTTTTTTTACATTTTCACTATTTTTTATAAAGTTCATTATCTTCATTTATTATTAACTTTATTTATAGGATTTATTAACAAACAGGTATGGATTTAAATTGCTACAAAAGTAATTTTCCTTTTCATACAGAAGTAATTTTCAAGGGAAAGAAAAAAACAAACCCCAACAATTCTGGAGATTAAGACTATGGCTTTAGATAATCATGTGATGCATTTGTCATTAGGATGATACACATAAATACATTAATTTATTACTATTGGTTTATCTTAAACCCCGAAAATTCTGGAGATTAAGACTATGGCTTTAGATAATCATGTGATGCACTTGTCATTGGGATGATTCACATAAATACATAATTTATTACTATTGGTTTATCTTCCAAGAGGTCTCTTGGACTCCCAATGATGGTTCAAGTTCACTTGCAAGTTTCCATTTTAGTAATACAAATTTACATAATCCCCAAGGGTTAAGTTTGCAACAATTTTCTTTGTGATGTCAATGTTGTCCTTTCACTACATTAATCTTCTTCCCAAGGCATGTCTCTTGGAAAAGAAAAAACTTGTGATGACTCCAGGGTGCTTCCCATTCATCTGTCGAGAGTTACCATGACTTAACCTTCTTTCTTTGAGCTTTATAATTGAACTCATGATATAAGAAACAATGATCAGTTCCAACTTTTGATACTGTTATTGACATGATTGAGAAAATTTTAAATGAAAGTCGTCGTTTTGTTGCATTTCTGTGGTATGAGATATTTCCAATTCAGTATAAATGTGAATGAGTTTCATTCCCGTAATCTCAGATATTCTTCTGCATGTCCTTTCTAAGTAATGGATGTCATCTTATCCTTTCATAATAAGGAGTCTGTTCTTTCTACATCATAGATTACAATGCATCCAACCACACAAAAAAGCAGTTGAAAATATCCTTTAGAAATCTCTAAAATAAAGGAAATCACAACTGAAGTTGAAAGAAAGGCCCCAAAGTTTTCCCTCATCTATTGACCTAATTTTGGCACAAGAGGCTGGCAGTCATCAAAAACACAAGATAATCGACAGTGTGTCTTCCAATATAGAAGTGAACAACTCTTGATTGTAAGATAATCAGCAATGCCTCCTCCAATACAAAAGGGAACAACTCCTGCTCAGGTAGCAGCATCCTGATAGCTGCAGCGCCACTGGCCAAGGAAAGTTCTTGTATTGTACTTCAACACCCAATATTGGGGCTTTGGCATTTTCCATAACTCTTTTCTGAGAAAAAAGTTAGTAGTTGTATTGTACTTCAACACCCAATATTGGGGCTTTGGCATTTTCCATAACTCTTTTCTGAGAAAAAAGTTAGTAGTTTACTTGAGATCATGTAGCCTTATTTTTAGTCATTGTTAATGACAGGTCCAATTTTACTAATAATTTCTCAGCGACATTACATTTCTTAGCAAGAATACTAAAGGAATGTTATATTAGGAGGCCTGTCTATTTTAATAATTGGGAAAGAACTGTATCTTAAGATTAGAACCACCTTTAGGATAACATAGCAAGAAAATCTTTATCTTTAAGTATCTAGAAAATACTTATCTTTAGTTTCTAGTTTTGTCAAAAGCCTTTAATAATGTATTATGTATGTACTCACAAACAATACAAAGAAAGGCACAGTTTTGAATAAAGCATATTCACACTCATGCTTCTACTGTTTTCCCATATCACTACAACCAATTTTATAACAAACAACTCAAACAGCTGTTGCAACCAAGATGGCCATGCAAGGGAGTCAAAGCCATGGATTATACGTGATTGGAAATATCCTGAACCACAGATATAATTCTTAGCATCGTTGCATGAAATTGTGGAAACATGGAATAAAAACACATTCATGTTTGCAGGTCATGATCCTTTATGAACATGTAAAAGATACAGTTAAAAGATCAAAGGAAAAGTCATTTGGTCAATAACATGGATAACTGACAAGAAACGTAAAAATGGGACAATGGCATACCACGAGATGAACCCTATTTGAGGCACAAAGATCAGACGCTTATTTTAGAAATGCAACGAGACAAAAAACCAAAATACTGAGCTTCTTTTAAAAAGGTAGTTCCATTTTGCCTTTCAACTTGACAGCTGGGGCAGGAAAGCAGCGTCTTAGAGCACCACCCTTTGAATACTGCTTATCTAATCAAATCTCCTCATTTAGTGAAGAAATGAGTATGGCCATTGGAACACTTGTAGTGAGGAACTCAAGTATATGGGACTCTGTGTACTGAAATAACCTGGAAAGGAACGTTTATAATACAAGAAAGGTATGGTCATAAAAAATGTTGAGTATAGTGTCATTAACTCAATCTAACAGATCTGGTTCTTAGAAAAATCATCTTCCAAGACAGCTGGGGAAGGAAAAGCAGCGTTTTAAAGCACCCTCCCTTCGAATACCACCGCTTCTCCAATAAAACACCCTTATTTGGTGAAGAAATGAGTATGACCATGGGAACAATTGAAGTGCAGAATTCAAGTATATGGGAATATGTATAAGCAATAACTTGGAAGAAACATTTATAATACAACAAACGTATGGGCATAAAAAAAAATGTTAAAAGTACAATGTCATTAAATCAAACTAACAAATCTGATTCTCACAATAATCGTGTATACATAGCCGAACTGGGATCTTAAAACTCCAAACTGCTTGATAAAGTCTAGAAATATAATTTTTTAAGTTTATGGCACATGCTTGTGCCACATTTCAGGAAGCCTAAAAATATTTAAATAACAATAACATGATCACCAGAAACTGAACTAAAGAAAAACTGACAAGCTTTTTCCCGCCAGGTTAAAAGTAATCCCATAATTCATCATATTCTCATGCTTTTTAGAGCAGTTTGGTATCCAACCTAAAAACCAGCTTTATGGTATGACTCATACATAGACGCCTGTAGCTAAAAGCAAAAATAGGGATCCAAAACCCTGAAAACAAATAAGAAGCTGTCTTCAGAACTTATAAGCAAGAATTTGAAAATCACAAAAGAATTGAACAAAAATGAAATAATCAACTGCCCTGATATTCCAATCAATCAAAAATTAAGAAAAATCTTGCAGTAAACTAGCACCTAACAAATAACAAAGTTGAAAGTTCACAAAAGAAATGACAGGAAAATCTAGCACATACCAAGAAAACTGATGCCAGACCACTGGTGGCAAGCTCCCTTGTAAGACTACGGCTACGTTTAGAAGTAGTAGCTTCATAGCTGAAATCGTCAATTTAAATCATGGTAAGTAAACACTAACAGGCAAACTACTCTAAAAACTAAATACCAATTCATCATCAAAAATTCAGTCAAATTTCTGACCTCTAGTCTCTAAAAATATTAACAAAAAAATGCTTCAACAAGTCCCCGTGACAAGCTTGTGGTTTATATAGCTTGCACTTGATGAAAATTTAGAAACACCTATTACCAATATTCAATCACAAAATACGCAAGAGAATAGTATTAAAGTATTTGACATGCAGATTGAGAGTAAACATTTAACACAATGAATTGAAGGGAAAGAGGCAGAGTCAAAATCACCGATTGGCGATAAGTACAAATTTCAAATACAATTTTAAATTATAGGAAATAAAGCTTTTTTATCAAAAAAGGGAAGCTTTTTATCAGAAAAAAGAAATGGGCTTGCAGAATTTATATCGTGCTCACAGGGACATTAGGCTATGCTCTTATATTTATAGATCTTTGGAATGCCTTCCTGGAAGAAGAATGATCTAGAACATTTCCTATAAAACAATTAAAAAAACTTCAGTTAATATGTTGGAACGACAATCTACAGTTGCAAATCAGTAGTACATAAAAATGTATATAAACATATCTATACGCATTAATCATGGCATGACAAGTTGTTAATTTTGGGCAACTAGGTCCAAACTCCATGTTGCATTGCTCATATGATGATGATGATATTTTTGTTGGATTCCTCTTTCGGAGAGGTGCAAGATTGATCTAAAGATCATCTTGTTTGGAAGAGGAGAACTTATATTTTGATTTTATTTTCCACACGTGCAATTTGTCAAGGTCGGCCTGAATTGTAATGTAGGCTCACAAGTCCAACAGATGTGTCACACACCCTCATTGATGGATATAAATTGGAGAGACTTGATGCTCATTTGCTCATCATCTCATCACACACATTCCTCGTGACCTGATTGGTTCGTACAGCCTAGAAGAGACTTTTCTCTCTCCCACGTGTGAATATGGATGCCGGAAATATGGATGATGCCGGAAATCTAGATGCCAGAAATATGGATGATGCCGGAAATCTAGATGCCAGAAATATGGATGCGGGAAATCTGGATGAGGGATCCTTTTGTTGACTTGCGTTGACTGTTTTGGGAGCTGTCTCATGAGGTGTGTGTGACACTGAAGGAAGGCTGATCTTGTATGTGTTTGACTGAACATCCGGGAGGTTGGAGAGCTGATTGGACCAGCCACAGTCTTTGCTGGCTAGGGCATCCTGTTGACTGCTGTAACAAACATTTCTCTCTATCTTTGTTGGACAAGAAGAATTGTAAATTCTGATTTATTATATTGGCTTGTCTTATGTCGATCTATTATTATGTTCTATCAGCATTTACTTTCAATGATTATGTGATTGTTAATCTGAATTGGGCATATAAGAAAGATTGAAGTAAATTGCTTTAAGCATAGAACATACCACGGTTATCTAAATTTAACACAAGTACACATAATGTGAACTCTCCTTGCTGCATCCATGATTGCACTGCCTTCTAATTGCATTTGTGTTTTACTCCACCAAATAAATACCTCAATGATGCTTCTGAGAGCTTTTCACCTATTGATCGATGCCTTCTGCATTCAGATGTATTGTAGGGGACAACTCTAAAGGCGATCAAGTGCTAGCTTACATTTTTTCCCAAATGTTATTGCTGACTAATGTAATTTGGGCTTTCTTATTCTAAATAAGTGCCTCAATCATAATCCAAAAAGAGTTTCATCTCTTAATAGATGCCTAAGATGCATTGTAGAAGACGACTACCACTTAAAGGCCATCAACTGCCAGCCAATATTTGCCCAAATGTTATTGCTGACCATATGTAGTTTGAGCTTTCTGCTTATTCACATTTCAAATTTCAGAACTGTTGGGTGTGGAGCCTGATTATCATCCTGATTCAGAGGTCTTTGTTTCAGGCGGATGTATACCCCATGAACACTGTACACCCCTCCATGCGGGGGGTGCAGGGGGGACTTGTCCCCCCGTAGGGGTTCTGGGGGGTCCGGGGACCAGCAGTCCCCCGGCGGGGGTTTAGGGGCAGTGCCCCCGAAGCTAAAAACATATGTAAAATTGCCTTGTAAAATATTGTAATTTCGTAGTCAATCTGGGCCATTCATTAGGCGGATGATCTGACAATAAAAGTTATGTTTAAATTAGGGTTTTTTACCCTAGAAGGCAACCCCTCAGTTCACATGAGGGAATTGTATTGCAGCTGTGTGTTGAGTGTGTATTCTGAGCAGGAAAGAGAAAGGGGTACAATGTGAGAGAGTAGAGGATATTACAGCGAATCCCCTGTAAGTTGTGTCTCTTCATTTTGTTGGATAAAAGAAAGGAAGAACTGGTTGTTTCTCCATGGACGTAGCCCAAGTTGGGTGAACCACATATGTTTGCGTCTCTCTTGTTTTATATGTTTTCTATGTTTGTATTTCCGCATATTTTTATGTGTTTCATTGCTCTGTAATATATAATTTTCTAACAAGATCCAGAACCATGCCTCAAACAGAACCTCAGTAAACTCTATTTCTATTCAATTTCTAATTTGATACCCTAAGTTCTCTTACTTTACAGCCTCCAATCCTAAACCCTACACTAACCCTTCCAACTCTAAACTGAACTCCCCTAATTCAAAATTTAGCAGACTTAACAGTTTTCAGAATTTCATTATCAGTATGATTGCATTCTGTCATGTATGAGGGTATGGAACTTGCAATTAATCAGGAGCACCAAGCCCTCTACATACCTCAATGTTGGTGGCATTAATTGTTGAACTCCTTTGTCATGACCCTAGTAAAAAATCACTGATTTGGCATGTTAAGCTTTTTGTATTTTATTTTAATGCTTAGAGGGTGATATTGATGATGAGGATCCCAATATAGGCAATGATTTTTTATGATAAGTAGTTATTTTTTGTACCGTGATTATTTTTGGACTCTAAAGGCCATTTATAGCCTCTTTGTGGATGTATTTTTGGTCATAAATGGATTTCTCTGGGTGCTATTTTGGTTGTGTATGCACCCTTGCTATATACATGAGAAAAGGACTCCGACAGAGTCCAGCCTCTGATGTCCTCTACCAGTGGGCTTGTGCTATTTTGGTTGTATGCACCCTTGCTATATAAATGATAAATGGACTCCAACAGAAGGGGAAAAGGGGTCAATGTATGGGGCCCACTTGGTGAAGGGGGAGCTCAAGAATAAATAGGAGAAGAAGACTTCATTTGAGTGCTTTTGAACCTTTGACAAACAAACTCACCCAGTATGCTTGAGTTGTTGAGCCCTGTCTACAAGTGTTGATCAGCACACGAGATTTCTAGGGGGGAATCTCAACTCTTTCTTCGGCGGACTACGAGTGCCACCCTAGGGGAGCCATTGTTTCATTGTGGAGCTATTCCAGAGGGATTTCTTCAGGTGAATTCATTTTATTCTGAATCTGGAGTAGACTGGGCGCAGGAAGGGACCACTCACTCTTGAGGGGAGTGAGCTATAGAGAAGCACTATTTCCGGGAATTTTGGAGCATATTCCCTCGGGTCTAGCGGCATTTTTGCAAAGGATTGACTGGAGGTTGGAGGGGTTACACAACAGGTCAAGTTTACTTCTTTTGGGCTTGCGCAGAAGTGACTGGACTGTGCCTGTGCAGTCATTTGTGAAGTCCACTTGTTGTGTGGGCTTGATCTGGGGCTTTGGGGCTGAGTTTGCTTGGGGACATAAGGAAGATATTGGGTGAGATTACTCAACACTTTGGAGGTCCTGGGCAGCAGTATTTTCTGGTGGTTAAATTACCCAGCTGGTTGAGGAGCACGCCATAATTGGGGGTAATTTCAGAGTTTGGAACTAGGCCCCAACCCTTTCTGTGTATTTGTGGGTTTGTTGAGGAGAGGCCAAGGCTAATTTCTAAGAATTTTCTGAGCACTCTAGAGGGGCCAAAAAACAGTCTCTTTCCAGCCAGCAGTTGCAGATTTCCAGGGCCAGCGCAGAGTTTGAAGAGGAAGTGCTTCCCAGCATCTGGGCAACACAATTTCTCACCTGGGGTTTGTCAAGCTTGCTTTAGCAAGCCCAGGTGCACACATTCCATACAGATTTTGTAACTCCCCCTCATATAATAAAATGGCTCAGTTCTGTGCAGTTTTTGGCTGAATTTGTGGGTGTCTAACTGTATGTTAATTTTTATGTGTTGCATGTGGAATTTTGATTTGTTTATCACTGTTATTTCCTAGTAGGAATATTTCAAAAGCACACAATGTGCAATCATATTTCAACATTTGAAACTTGTCATCTCTTGCAGAAAGGAAAATATATTTTATTAGGACAGCAGTGCATCTCGTCACAAACTACAGTTTCAAATTTATAAATTCCACATCTGGAGTTCAGGTGGAGTGAACTAATGCATATCTCATTGACATTTTTTTAAATGTCTTGTATTCAGAGATATATTTACAAAACCAAAACCAAAAACAATGGCAGAAGGGTATATACATTCGAAAATCATATCCTCCTCCCAGCGCCATTAGAGCAGAAATAAATATGAATAAACATGTGCATCTAATTCATTGACATCTTTAATCAGAAGATAGCCTTTGGCCAACAGTTGCATATGTACCTCTTCCTGCTAATTACAACAAAAAGACTTCAGTGAACCAAACTCATGAGCAAATAAATGTCTGCACCTTAACCTCCAAACCAAGGTTACTTGGAAGCGGGAGCGGGAGCGCGGAGCGGGAGCGGGAGCGGGAGCGAAGTGCAGAGCGCCATTTTTAAAAGTTTCCGGGTCCGGAGCGTTTTCGGGAGCGTTTTTATATATATATATATATATATATATATATTTTATATTTTTTATATTTTGATGCATATATGTCAACAAAAACATGTAGAATGATGAATTAGACATAAAAAACATAAAAACATAGATTGAATCATATAACATCGATCATCTAGAAGTTATAATCTTCATCAACCACCACGCCCACGAGTTGGAAGCATACAACATATTGACTCTTGAGTCTCGCAAATCATCAATCTGAAGGTTTCAAGCTTTCAAAATTCAATATATAACATTTATATCATTGATAATTTGATATATAACATTTATCATCATTGATTTCAAATTTCAATATCTAACATTTATCATCATTGATTCATTGATTTCAAAATTCAATATACATTTATCATCATTCATTCATTGATTTCAAAATTCAATATATAACATTTATCATCATTGATATTATATAACATTTATCATCATTGATTCATTGATCACCATATAACTTTCATGAAGCATCATATTCATAATTCATAATGACTTGTAAACAGTAAACTCATAAATGCCAACTTCAAAGTTTCACTTTTCAAATTCAAACTTCAAACTTAAATTGTCATTAAATATATGAAATCAGAAAGAGTCAAGTTTCAACTGTTCAACTGTCAACAACAAATAGAAAATAGTAAACAACAAATATATTTTATTTGGCTGGCCCCTTGCCACGCCCACGAGAAATGTCTAATTTTTGTGAGCCACGAGGAAATGTTGGTCTTCTAGTACTCTCAGGAGTACCACGACCACGACTAGAAGGTGGAGGCTGGATCTGCAAAGGAACAATAGTGTGATATCGAGGAGTGGCACTGGCACTGGCACTGGCACCCGCACTGCTACCAGTAGATGGTGGGACTAGCCCTGTGTGTGGCAGTGCTGTTGATGCTTCATCATCATCCCTATAAAGTTCTGCTTCCAATTCTTCCAGATGTAACATGTCGTCCTCCAAATTATCATCCTCTGGGTTGTTGTCCCAGACTCTGTATGATTGATCCTCATTTTCCCGATCACAGTAATGGCTCAACAACCTCAAGTTATAATGCACATAAACCAAGCTTTCAGCTCGGTTTTGATTCAGCCTGTTTCTTCTCACATTGTGTATAAAGCTGTAGGTGCTCCAACACCTCTCTGCAGAAGAAGTGTTCACAACTTGTGAGAGAACTTTTTTAGCCAACTTTGGCAAAAGTCCCATGTCGCCATATGCTTCCCACCATGTGAGAGCATCAAATCTGTCCCTGTCTTCCATTGCATGGAAAGAACCAAAGTTAGCAGTGCAACTGAAGTATTTGCCTAATTCAAGGCGCAATCTACCACACTCTTCCCTGTCGGGTACCAATTTGTCCAATGCCTTCATATACCCCTCTTGTACCTCTGGATCTGTGTGAGGTTTCACCCTAACCCCACCTCCAGGTGTAGGTTGGCCCAACCAAGATGGAGAGTAATATTTTGGCGTAAGGATATATGCCAAAGCATGTAGTGGAACATTGAGTTTATTCCATCGTGCACACACACAGTCATGAATCATAGCATACAAGTTGGGATCATTATCCTTAACAATATCTTTTATTTGCCCCAACATGCTATCCATCTACTCATAAACCTCTCCAATCACTGGTTTATCAGTATCTGCAAAGCGAATCATGTTATAAATGGGCTTGGTAAAACTCACAATTTCCCTCATACGTGCCCAAAACAGATGGTCAAGGGCGGTCTCCTCCACATGTTCGAAACCTTGCCTGTCAACTATTGTTGCCGCCATGTCCTTTAATAGCTGCCAGTGTGGGCTTGATACCATTGCAGCCAATGACTCTCTTACCTTCAAAAGGCGCCTGAAGGTGAGGTAATAGCTAGCAAATCTAGTTTTTGCTATTTTCAACAACTCCAATTTGGAGTGAGTACGGAAAAGCCCATGGGTATTGCTATGATTTGTAATAAATTTGATCATTTTTTTACCTCTCTTGTACAAATCACCAGCCATTTGAATTGAGGTTGTTTGTTTTTGATGATATCATGCATCAAAAGGTTCATTGTGTGAACCAAACACCCAGACCAAAAAATGTTGGGGTATTTATCCTCAATAATTGCTCCTGCTGCCTTACAGTTAGCAGCATTATCAGTGATGACCTGTATGACATTGTATGGCCCAATCTTTTCAATTATATCAAGTAATGGTTCTGCAATGTTAATGCCGGTTTTGAATTTCTCTGAATAATCATAAGCTGCCAGGAAGACTGCACCACTAACCGACACAGCCAAAACATTTATCAATGGTTTTCCTTTTACATTGGTCCATCCATCAAAGACAATGGACAGCCCATGCTCATTCCACGAACCTGTCATTCTAGCCAAAGAATTGTTTATTTTAGCTCTTTCATGATCAAGACCCACGGTTCTGGCCTTGTCATACCCAGGTCTTTTGTATCCTTTGGGGGCATCATTAATGGCAGAAACCATTTCATGCCAATAAGGTGAGCGAAGAACATTGAATGGCACCCCACATGCATATAAAAACCGGTAAACTTTTGAATCCACATCATTCCTACACCCTTCGTCTAGGAAATCGGATATGGTTCTACGCCTTAATCCAGTGCCACTGCTTCCAAAACCACTGGCATGGGTGGAAGTTGAACTTGTTTGTCCATGATGTGTTGGAACTGAATCAACGAAACCCCTAGATCTTTTAGATGATCTCTGTAGGGCAACCCCCTCTTCCTTCCTATATATCTATCTCTGTGGTGCTGGCACAAAAGTACAAACTTTGATTCCAAGATTTTTAGTTCCATCCCCTGGCATTATCCCACAAAGGTGCCTTCTCAGACGGGTGTATGAACCATGGTATTGTTTATTGCAATGGGGGAAAATAAATTTAGTGGTTCCACCACCTTTCCCTCCTTCCATTTTCTGAACATATTTCCACAAAGGATATTGGTCTTGTTTAGTTGGGGATTCTATGTTCTCAAGGTCTCCACTCCCCACTTCCTCCTCAGCATAATCCTCCTCCTCTTCGGGATTTTCTTCAGATCCACCATAACCCTCCTCTTCATCCTCCTCTTCTCTGATTTGCCTCTTTCTTCTAGCACTCTCCAACACCATTATCACAAAGAAATGAACCAACATGAGGAAAATCCCTAGCCATATAGCCATGATGGAAACAAGTTTCAAGTTTCTAGCCTGCAAAACAAATGGAAAAATGCCAAATGGGAATAGGAAATGCAACATAGGAAAAAAACTATTCATTTTTTAAGTTTTAAATCCAATAAAATGCAACATTCAAGAAAAATTCAATTTTTCATTTTTAAACAATTTAACAATCTAAAATTCATCCTAGAAAATACTAAATTGGATTAGAAAGCCTACCTCTTTCTTGCAATTCTCCTGTCGGCCTTGCTCCTTGCTCTCCTGTCAGCCTTGCGCTCTCCTTGCTCTCCTTCTTGCTCTCTCTCTCAACTCAACAAACAATAAAATGTAAAATGAAACCCCCCCCCATTATAAAAAAATCGATTTTTCACTTAAAAAAATTTGTGTGCGGCGGGAAGCATTTTTTGTTCCGGGGAGCGTTCGGGAGCGAACGCTCCCCGAGCACTTCCGGCGTTTAAAAAACGCTCCCGAAGCGTTTTTTAAACGTCGGAAGCGCTCGGGGAGCGTTCGCTCCCGAGCGCTTCCTGAAACGCTCCCAAAAAGACAAGGAGCGTTTTAACAGGTTCGGAAACGCGCTCCCGAAAACACTCCCCTCAGGAAGCGTTTTCGGGAGCGCGTTTCCGAGCGTTTCCGAAACGCTCCCGCACGGAGCGCGTTTCGGAAACGGGAACGCAGGGGGTTTGAAGCTTCCCCGCAACCTAGCTCCAAACTATGGACGGTGCAGTGATTATTAGGCAGTGCCAAATTGCTATAAAATCAACAAGGACTAAGTATCTGGAGTCACCAAAAAGAGCAGCTCTCCAATGTGCCTTCCCCTTAAATTAAAGTTGAATGCTGATCCTGGATATACTGCCAACAGCCCCATGCTATGTTCCATTCCCAAAACATATTTACAAAAGCAAAAGCAAAAGCAATGGCAGAAGGGTATATACATTCGAAAATCATATCCTCTTCCCAATGCCATTAGAGCAGAAATAAATATGAATAAACATGTGCATCTAATTCATTGACATCTTTAATCAGAAGATAGCCTTTGGCCAACAGTTGCATATGTACCTCTTCCTGCTAATTACAACAAAAAGACTTCAGTGAACCAAACTCGTGAGCAAAAACATGTTTGCACCTTAACCTCCAAATTATGGACGGTGCAGTGATTATTAGGCAGTGCCAAATTGCTATAAAATCAACAAGGACTAAGTATCTGGAGTCACCAAAAAGAGCAGCTCTCCAATGTGCCTTCCCCTTAAATTAAAGTTGAATGCTGATCCTGGATATACTGCCAACAGCCCCATGCTATGTTCCATTCCCAAAACATATTTTTCTCATGGTGGACATAATTTTCACAAATTCATCGTGTGGAGTCTTAACAACCTAGCTTTGATACAATTTTAGAGATAATGTTTCAAATATGGATTGAATATTATATTTGCCTCCGAAAAAAACACACAAATAGGCCTAAAGGTATGCAATAAGCCCAACTGTAGTAGTTCAATACAACAGGTGCAAGCCCTGTTAGATAGTGAAATAGTGAAAGGAACATGACATTTCAATCACACTTGAATACATAATAATATGAATGATACAGTGATAATAATGACATCAAGTCAAGATTATACACAAACAAGATTCACCAAATAAGTTTATCAATTATAATTAGGTGTCCCACATAATTCTTTAGGTCCCTCATCGCTGATTAATAACATGTCTAAACCCAATGGACACACTCACTACATGTCTAACTTATTTCAATCTTTGGGTAGCCCTTCCTACATGTTAAAATACTCATGGATTCGTTGCTTAGCAACCAACCCTTTCCCAACCTAGACATAGCTTCTCCCATATAATTTGGCCAATTTGGGGTTTCCCAATTAACCAAATTGACAAGAAATATGGAGGCCTATGAAAAATCCATGAAAATACGTGCTAGCTACATGATAACATCACTACTAATTCTATACAATGGACCTTTGTTCCCAAATCATTTTATGGCATTTTCCCATTTGCTAAGCACTAGCGTGCATTCCCGTATGCTCATGCATCTCCCAAAGAGATCCCTAAAAACAAATGACCTAAACTTTTTGCAATAAAGAAACAAATATAAGTCGAGACATAACAGAGCATCAACATATATTTCAACAGCAATTAGGCTCATCTATGAAGATTTGATGAAAATGCTTTTTGGCATATGCATGACCATGGAATGTCCAAATTTAAGGAAATCCCATACATTGGGTGTTATGTAAATGCATCTGACTTCATTGCATTCACTATCTTTGTTGTTTGGCTTGTTTGGTCTTTTTTTCAGGCTTATTAGGTACATAAGGAGAGTCTAGATCTGCCTACTTGGAGATCTATTCCATAGTAAATAAACTTGTTAGAATCGTAACACTCAATAATATTTAGCATAAAGTGAGACAGGTGTAAGAAATCAATAGGTGCAGAATTACAAAGTTTAATCATATTACTCTCTTGACGCACCATTGCATGTATGAATTAGTGTTGAAAAAATTGGGATCGGAAAAAAATTGGTGAGGGTCCAGAAAACATCTTCTCAGAAACATTGGCAAAAAATTTGGCAAACATTAAAAAATACAAATATATTAATTATTTCAAAATCGGAAAAAATCAGGAAAGGAAAAGATCACAATTTTTTTGGGCCGAAAAAATGACGGTTTTTCAGCATATCACGTAAATATTAGTGAAATTTTCAATTTAAAAAGACTGAATTTTGAATTCAGGAAAATCCAGAAAAATAAAATAAAATACAAGTTAAATTAAAAACAAGAAAACAAAAAAAAGAAATTAGGTAGGTCAAATGCCATAAACACTTGTCCTACAAAGCAAGAAATCATCGAAGCACACATAGCAAATATAGGATTTTAGTTTTTACAGGTAGATCAAAACATGTAATCTGTCAAGGCTCAAATTCCATAGAATAATTGCAAAAATGTAACAACATGAATGCAGCACATGACAGATAGATCCCCACAGACAAAAACCCATGCAGCCAAGCAGCCAAAATATCCCAAGACAAGCATTAGCAAAAAAACTAAAACGAAAAGTAGAAGTGTAGCAGACCTATAACTAAGAGCATACCAGGTGCAAAAAATCTGCCCAAAAGACCCAACATTGACAAATAGAAAGACAGTTGTTTTAAGCCGGCAGCATAATAGACACATGGAGAAACGACGACAGACCTGACAAATCACCCATCTTTTACAGCAGATAAAGACCCATGAAAAGGCATCTTCGCTCTTCAAGTTATCATCTCAAAAGTTGGGAAACAATCATCTAAGGCCTTTTGTTGTATTTTATATTTTAGGAAGGCTTTCGATTTTGTGCCCAAGGACACTCTACTTCAGAGGATGAATGACATTGCCATCCTGAGTCATTCATTAACTCTATCATGACACTCTATGAGATAGTAATGGCCCAATTTTGAATGGCCCAGGGAGTTAAAAAGGGTTCCCTCTAACCAGCTTTATTTGGGATCTAGATTGATAGCTTTGAGGAGTTGCTCAAGTAAAACATATATGATGAGGGGTGTCCTCTCCACCAAGTCTTGATTACATCTCATCGTTGATGATGGGCATTCCCTACACCATGTCTTGATCACATTACTGTTAGAAAATATAACTAGGTTCAGTCTTCGTAATGATCTTTGTACTTATGTCATTGTACATTTTATGTGAAAGCAAAAAGAAGAAAAAGAAATTTATTACTATTTTTATTTTTATTAGTTAAGCATGTTCTTCATGCTTCTAGGATTTGTTAGAATGTCCTATTTGGACTTCTTGTAAAGAAAAAGAGAAAAAAAAAATCTAGATGTAATTTTGGGTCAAAAATGACTCTAGATGTCAAGTCGACCCTGCCTGTCAAGTCGGCCCTACCCCAAAAGACATGTCTATTTGAACCCCTCTGGACAGTATAAATAGAGGATGAGATGAGCCCATTTGGGTACACAATTCACTTGATTGATTCTGAAATTTCAGAGAGCCTGTTGAGATTTTGTGCATTTGGGGTAGCATCAGTTGTGCTCTAGCTCCCAAATTTTGTGAAGGGACTAGAGTACACTTGATCTACAAGACCCAGAAATTGATTTGGGATTTTTCATCTAGCTTAGGAGATATTAAATTAATTAATTATTTTAATGTATTTCCTAAGTTAAAACTTAGAGAAGTTAAATAATCAAAGTGAATTTAATTAAACATGTGATGAAATTGTCTTAAGTCACATGGATCAAGCTTTCTTTTAATCTTAGCCATTGATTCAAGATTTGATCATGGCCATTGGTTTCCCAACGAGAAAAGTATAAAGGAAAGGCTTGGGGTCATTTGTAAAGATATACAGAGGCAGAACACCGAAGCTAAGCTGAGATTCTACGGCAGGGTTTGCTAAGAATGCTCAGAAGTGTTTCAGATGCAGAGAGGGGAATTTAGGCCAATGGGATGATCTAATCCTGGGGTCTAGAATACACAAGAGGCAGAGATCAGCTCAAGGCCACCGCAGAGGAGAAGGGTAATGCATAAAGAGTAAAGATTCAGAAATTTCCACATGGTATCAGAGCAATTAGGATCTGGGTCACCACGTGAGGCCGAAAGTTCCTGTGCAGAAAACGGTAGGCTTGTGTAACAGTGCGAAGGGTTGTTGGGTTTTGAGACGGTTACGCGGGAGAGAAGATTTGGTGTCTCTGGATCTCTAGCAAGCCCATGCAATCATACGCGGCGAAAGCTGCGGCTTGGCTTTGGATTGAGGTGAAACAAACTGATGGTTAGATCTAAATGGCTTAGATCAGAAAAAGCTACATTGAAAAGTTGGTGCAAAGTGATTGAGAAAGATGCTAGTAGAGTTTAAAATTCTGGCCAGTTTTGAGTTTTTGTACTCGCTCGTGACAAGAGCGGGAGGAGGTCCTTTATAGAGTTTCTGACAGACTGCCACCCACATGCCAAGGCTTGGAGTTTGCAGTCAAGATCAGAAGAGCTGAATCATGATTGATTTGGTAGATTTCCCAAGGAGGAAATCCTTTGTAAAGAAAGCAGAGAAGTTGCATAACTTTCACCAAGCTAGATCAATTTTCTAACAAGAGAAAAGAAAGTTAGGCCTGCTTCCGACGAGATGGCTCCTCATGGTATGATCAAGGTAGTGGATGGCCTCTCAAGGTACCAGTTTGGAAGGCAAGGATCCTGATAGTCCTTGAGGCATACAATCTTAGAGACCATGCAGAGCAAACTCTAGCCACACCGACAACTCCGGATCTCCTTCGGAAGCATAAGGAGGTTGTTGGGCATGCCAAGCGGCTGATTATGGATGGAATCAAGGACCATATTGTACCACACTTAGCGAAGAAGAAGACAGCGAACGAGATGTGGAAGGCCTTGATCTCCCTATATGAGGGAAAATCTTTCCAAACAAAAATGTTGTTGGAGACTCAGATGAGGTCATTCATGATGTCCAAGGGAGAAGACATGGAGCATTTTCTCTTCAGATTGCAGTCAATCAGAGATCAGCTGACTGCAACGGGTGCAAAGGTGGATGATGATGTGATAGTCGGGACTGCCCTCAATGCAATCACAAATGAGTGGGAAACCTTTGTCCAAAGTATCTTGGGCAGAGCGAACCTCCCAAATTGGGACAGCTTGTGGTCAATTCTGCGTCAAGAACTCCGCAGATTCACCAAGAGGCAGCACAGCTCTGGATTGAGCAAATTGAAGCAAGAAGATGAGGAAGATGTAGCCTTGGCATCGAAGAAGCAACCAAAGAAGAAGGTCTCTTTCTCAAAATCAGAGTTGTTTAATGTGGTGATAGGGGTTGTTTTGACGGTGTCTTTGGAAGAAAAGACGAGGAAGCACATCTTGTCTTCCGAGAGCGAGATGATGCAGTTGGGAAGTGTCGGTGAGTGCTCATGAACACGGAGGTGGGGTGTGACATGGATATGTGAAGAGCTACATAAAGTAAAGGCGGAGTCATGACGTCTCATCTCTTGGATCACATCTGGCCTCACATTAAACCACAAACAGATGTGGGGACAATAGGAGGCATTAGATTATCAATTACAAATACAGGCAGTGGCGGAGTTTAGGAGATATTAAATTAATTAATTATTTTAATGTATTTCTTAAGTTAAAACTTAGAGAACTTAAATAATTAAAGTGAATTTAATTAAACATGTGATGAAATTGTCTTAAGTCACACGGATCAAGATTTCTTTTAATCTTAGCCATTGATTCAAGATTTATCATGGTCGTTGGTTTCCCAACAAGAAAAGTATAAAAGAAAGGCTTGGGGTCATTTGTAAAGATACACAGAGGTAGAGCATTGAAGCTAAGTTGAGATTCTAGGGCAGGGTTTGCTAAGAATACTCAGAAGTGTTTCGGCTGCTGAGAGGGGAATTTAGGCCAAGGGGATGATCTGATCCCGGGGTCTAGAATACACAAGAGGCAGAGATCAACTCAAGGTCAGCATAGACAAGGAAAGCTGCAGTAGCAAGGACAGCGTGATTTTCAACAAGAAACCCTCAGAGGGTTACGCAGAGACCCTAAGGGGCAGCGTAGGGCTTGCGTCACCCAATCTGGGGTAACGCAGACCTTTCGAAGCAGCGGTGAGAGTCAGAGGGGCTTCAGAGGCTCACGCAAAGGCTTTCAGGGACAGCGCTGGGGTTTCTAGGCCCTAATCTTGGCTGACTTCTGTAAATCCCGTTTGAGGGTGTGGATCAGTCATTATTTTGGCCCTAGATCAGCCAGTGAGTTGTAGATCTAGTATTTCTCTGTCGGGTTTTCTAGATCTGGAACCCAAGCTTGTTGTATTAAGAAAATTCGTAATAATAAAACCCTCCAGCAGCCAAAGACCGATTTTCCTGCATTGGATTTTTTTCAGGGACTATTTGTCCAGAAATAACTGTGTCACTTTGTCTATGTGTGCATGAAATTGATCTAGATCTGGATTGGTGGAGATTTGTTATGTGTTTTGCTTCGATTTTAACTTGAACTTATACAGTTAATAACTTGTCTAAGTAGGAGGAGCATAACAAGATTAACAGTAATAATTCTTGCATAAAGAGTAAAGATTCAGAAATTTCCACAGGGCCGAAGTCTAAAATTGAAGAAGGGTTTGTAGAAGTTTTGCCTTATGATATCTCTTCTTGAAGATTTGTTGTTGGTCTCTTGTTATTGATGGATTTGTTGTGCAGAAGAAGGGTTTGACTTGGCATCTAGAAGGTTGGCATCGATCTTAGATATATCACTTTGATTTGAATCTACAAGAAGAGATTTTTTTGGGCTTTCCCCTTGGACGGGTTTTGCCTAGATCCTGTGTTCATTGTTTTCTTGTGATCTTCATGTTTATGTTTTTGGTAATTGTTTGATGAAAGAACATAATAAAGATTAATAAAAGGCCAACAAACTTCACAAGCAATTATCAAAGAAAGAGAAATCTAATCTAAATCGTAAGCCTCCCAATTTCTCAACAATTACTTCTATTCATTCATGATGTGGTCCCCTTAGCATTCTCTCTCTAAGGCTCATAGAGACAATTCAATGCCCCAGCCTACTTTTGTTGTCATCAACAACTTGTGGTTAACCTAAGCAAGAATAAGGCAATGGTTTTTACCACCTCAAAGAAGGCTCTCTCCAAGTCTCATTTCTTCTTCACAATGAAGCCAATTTAGATAAACATGCTTTGAACTTACTTGGGACACTACTTTATTGGTCCTATTTTCATATTTTGGCCAACATCCCAATCACAACTCCATAAGGGGCACATCTTCATTTGTGCATGAGTGTTACTATTTCCATAAACATTTTCAAGATATAACTTCAAAAATGCATCTGCTTGACAAGATTGTGAGCTTGTTGTTCTCTATGGCTCTTAGGCTTGGGGGGGCAGCGTAGAGCCTACTAATTGAGCACAACTGGAGAACATACGAGCCATTCTAATATAGCACATGATCAATTACAAACAAAGTATTCCTCAAAACATTATCAAGGATAATTTTGGAGTGCACCCCTTTCACCTCAAGGGCATATTCAATGATATTTTGTCTCCCCACAAGTTTTGATCTTTAGGTGACCCTTCCTCCACTTGTATCAATGAGGTAAAGCCTTCTTTCTCAAACAACTATGAAACCACCCAAATATATGACATGTTAGATAGGCATACTTGCTCCCACACATGAAAGGGCATAATCAAATCCCAACTTTGTCCTTATAAATAAGCACACATCATTAGGGTTCTCTCCTCCACTAAAACTCATTGACCTAGGATGTTAGGATACCTTCAACAAGGAGCACACATATTCCCACAAGAATAATCCAACCTGGCTCTCTTAGCCTAGGGCATTCTCTAGAAGGCATCCCCAGACTTTGTATTGGCACCTTCATAGTGGTTAACAAGGCAATAAGCTCCTCTATAGATTCTAGTGCAAATCAATCTTTTCTCTTTCCATGTAGGATTGGCCTCTTTTTCATTGACTAGGAGCTTACCTTTTGGGAGCTTTCTATATTTATTTTACATTATTTTTATCTCTACGTGATGCCTTTGACACTCCCAACTTGCAATTGTTATTTGATGCAATTTCAAGTCTTATTGACCTTTTTTATCATTTATGGACATTGATATAATTTATTTCTTTCTTTATGTCTTCCTTCCATATCCCAAGAAAAGAAGTGCCCAATGGATTCAACTAATTATCTAAATGCTCCATTATATTTTATGATTAGTAAACCTTTTGGTGGGATACTATGATGTTGGTAGACACTTTAACACATCATTAAAGATGATAAGGTAGGAGTCTAATGCATACCATTTCTCAAGCTTAATTCATGATAGCACCCAACCTTTCTTGTACAATCAACTTTGAGTCATTCATCAATGCAATCGAACCCAAGAAGTCATTTAGTGCTCTAAATCAATATCCCTTCTCAAAGGAGCATGTTTTAAGCAATGCTTCATTACTAAAGCTATCAATCAATGCCTCGTTGCTAAAGCTATCAAGATAGTATCAAGAGTGAAGACCCTATAATTGAGTAGAACCACTTCTAAAAGCTCAAACAAACAAAAGAAGGATTCATCAAACTAAAGGATACCAAGGATGTGCAATTATCTCAATAGCTTGAAAAATATTCTCCTAAGAGATCCCCATCTAATAATGGTAAAGAAAAAAGACATAATGTAAAAGGAAAAAAGTTTCTCCTAGTGAAGGTTGAAACTTAAGTTCCGCCACCTAAAGCCCAAAAAATCATGTTGTTCATCAAGAATGAGAACAAGTTTGCTCTTGAGTTTGAGTCAAAAAAGGCATGAAGGTAAGTCTCTAAAGATTGTGGGTATTGTAGACGCACATCCACAAGCAATTCCACATCCCCATAAAGGTTCTCAATCCTCATCTCAAGCATCATATACAAAAATATCAATTTATTTTTAAACCAACAAACTTGGTTGATTCAATGGAGAAACATCATCAAGAGAAAGATCCATCTTGCTTTAAGGTCCAAATATATGGCTTTCTAACAAAAAGGGATATCACAATTTTTTGGTCAATGGTTAATGTTATCCCATTCTCTTTGGTTTGAGGCCTCAATGTCAAGAAACTTACCTTTCTTGATCATTGATTAATGTTATCCCGTTCTCTTTGGTTTAAGGCCTCAATGTCAAGAAGCTTAACCTTTCCTGATAGGTTTGTCAAGGGCTCAAAAAATTTACAACTACTCCACTAGGCAATAAAGTCTAGCAAGAAAAGTTGGCACAATATAAGTGGAACATCTCAACCAACAATTGACCTATAACATTGGCTTCATTATATATGTTTCATGTTTTCATCCTTATTTGGCGAGTTACAATTTACTCGCAAAGAAAAGGCACACATCATAAGAAAGGACCTTGGAACTTTTAGTCCTTATCATGTTGACAATTGAACAAGACATAAATTCCAACCATGCATGTGAGCAATTAATTTTTGTATTAGAAGTATGATCCCTTTAAGGTGGTTGCAAAAGAGTTTCTTTAGAGTTTGTAGAAGTACTAGCCAATTCAAGTAAGAAGCAAAGTCTTCACACAGTCGACACTACATAGTGCCAATGCACATGCTCAAATTGTCACTGTAATCCCTTGGTTATTTTGAGAATGATGAGGCCATCATTGAATTTCTTTACACAAGAGAGGATCAATTGCCTCCTAATCACAAGTTAAAATTTAGCATGTGACTTTCATCTCATGGACCCTTTAGTTTAGAGCATGATGCATTTCAACTACAACATAAACACATAGATATACTTACATGGAAATACAAGGACATGGAAGGCATGGTGTTTCCATCATTTAACATGACATTGTCTATAATCTTGGAGATAAGACAATTTGACAAATGTAAATGCCTATGTCCCCCAATATACCTTCTCACTCAGAAAAAGAAGTCCAAAAGTTATTGTCCTTGTAAAATATATCCAAAATATTTCACAAGGTTAATGACCACCCTAAATGGGCAGCAAATATAGTGATAATGGTTAAGAAAATACTTTGGGAGAATTAGCGATACAAATGACTCACATTTGGTCGAGTTCAAAAGGTTAACTAACTATTCTAAATGGGTAAAACAAATATCATGTTAGTGGTTAAGAAAATAGTATGGAGGACTTAGCGATCTTGAATAACTTGAATAATAGTGGTTAAGAATCATTGAGGCCCCAAAAGAATTTCCATGAGACAATTTAAAATTCTCCCACAACGAACTCTCAAGAAGGAATCTCTAAAGATTTGTTGACTTGGACCTTAAGCAATTTCCATTCCATGCAAGAATGCCACTATTCCACATTCGACAAAACATGCCAATCCAAAAAGCCATTTTTTGTCGTTTCTCATGTTTCCTTATACTCGTGTATGTTATACTATGGTCCTTATAAATTTAAGGCCCAAAAAATCACATTAAGAACACAAACACAACTGGAGACAAAAGAGAGCAACAATCATTTCAACAATAAAAACCAAGCTATAGAGTACAAGTATATCTCGATCAAGGATCGACGGAAAAAAATTGGCATGTTCATGGTGGTGAGCATTTTCATGTGAAAGAGAAGCTTGCCCTTTTAGTGGTACAACCATACTATGAATGAGTCCAACTTTGCTACATCCAAAACCTCTACCATCTAGTGTTATTAGAATCGAACTGGAACAAGCTAAACCAATTGGTTCAACAGTTTTCGAGGGAAAACGGGTCTGAACCAGTGTCCAGAGCAAAAAAAGGTCAATTCAATACCAAACCACCCAGTTCATGTATGGAACCGAACCAAACTTTTTTCACCGAACTAGTTGGTTTTGTACAATGCTACCAAGGACCCTTTGATCACATTTAAAAAAAACAATAATTTATGAGTGGGAAAGCCTAGTATTAGACCATATTTCCTTACTAATGTTATGCAATCAATGATAATGTTAAATTCTTAGAGTAAAAGGATTTACTTAATTTTTTAGCATTACCATTAATTGACTCAGGATGTTTGAGAGTGGTTCCAATTTCATTGGATTTCATATGGAGAAAGTAGAATTTTATATCCCACTCAAAATCCAACGGACTTGACAATTATCAGGATCTCAAGATTGGGGGGATTGCAATCTTTCCACTACATTTTGTCATGTATGAGGACATGGAACTAACATTTAATCAAGAGTGCCAAGTCCTCTATGTACCCTGATGTTAGTGCCACTAATTGTCAAACTCCTTTATCGTGACCCTGCTAAAAATGTATCCATCACTCACAAAATCTTGACTTGGCATACTAATCTTTTTTCTATCTTATTTTACTGCTTTAAGGGTGATATTGATGATGCAAATCCCAATACAGGCAATGATTTTGTTGATATGTAAGTATTTGTTGTAGCATAATAATTTTTGGATGTTAGAGGCCATGTAATGTCCCAAACTAGATTTTGCAATAATCTTCACAATTACCATCGAGGCATTTTAACCGACACTTTGCAAATGACAATGATTTTCTACTAATTATTAATGTAAGAACATTGTTACATTTCGTCAAACATATTGCATACATTGTACAATTCAACATGAAACCTTCATTTGACAATAAGCACAAGTAACAAACTCGGCCTTATTATTTTAAATATGAATCTAAATATACATGAGAACCTATTCAGACACCAGCAAGATGGCACAAATGGCTAAAGATATAAATGGATGACAATGACCTCTCCAATGAATTCATCGATGCCCTGATGAGAAACCTGGATGGCTCCTCCATATACCTATTCAGATTAAATCCACAAATTTACACAGTGAGGAATTTGAGTGATACCTCCTTCAAGACTAGCTAGGGTGGGGGTCGTTCACCGCTAAAGGCTAGTTATTTTGATCAACTAGGGTGGGTAATTGCTCCACCAAAGAAGATCATGCTCAGGGTTATAAACCCTCAAGCAAGCTCCAAGAGCCAAATTAAACAATCCACCGAATATCCAGACATGCCCTACAAAATGATCCTGAGCTCCCTTTTTAATCTTTCGTCGTCCCAACACCATGGATAAGTATTCCATGGATACCAATACCATGGGAAAGTATTCCATGGGTGCCAATACCATGGGTACCAATACCATGGGTACCATAACCATGGGTACCAATACCACTGGCAAGTAATCCATGGGCACGAATACCATGGGCAAGTAAATACATAATAATGTGACTTTATAAAGTTCCCTTTGCTCTCCTGACCACATTTTAATCTAATTAAATCAATCATTTCCCCTGCAGTGATCATTAGAAAGGGGACATGACAGTCCTCCCTCTAAAGATTCCTTGTCCTCAAGCAATGCCATAAGTTGTGTATCAATACATGGGTCCCAAATGTGCCATTATGTTACTCCATACCGTTGTACTATCCAACCATCAATAAATCCCTCAATACTTGGGTCCCAAATATACCATGGTATCATTTGGCCACAAGTGGATCTGTTGTAGTGTGAATCGTCCCTCAAAATCATCCTTAGTAAATCTGAAGGGAAAATCTCCTCATGTACCAATGGGGGTGTCACAACTAAGCTAATCATCTGCTCCCCTAGAACCCAATCCACTAAATGGAGAGCATTCTCACCATACCATGCCCGACATTGTGTCATGCCAATGCCATCCCACTCAAAAAGAGCCTACCAATGCACACTGGAGATCTTGCTATCTTGGTCACTGAGAGTATACCTAAACATCTCATGGGGTTTGCACACTTCCTTGCCAAACAATCCTTCCCCCTCGGCTAACCTGTACTCTAATGGGATCATGAAAGGACGTGTGAACTCAGTTACTCAATCGAATATTCTATCAATGTAACCACATCCCTACACCTCTAGTAGACCTATAAGGTCCACCGTCCACAGATACACTTGTTGGTTCTGGATCTAGATTAGGTAAGTCCTATAATAAGCACGATGAACAATCATGCCTTGATTTGTTTTGCTGACAAGTCATACACTCCATCTCGTCTCCTGGTATAACACCCTCGAGGCCCTCCCCATAAAACCTCTCTCTGATCTGACTATAAATGTGACAATCCTCAGGATGAACTATCAAAAGTGAAGTATGGACCACTATCATAGTCATGTCCTTGAGTGTAGACTCAGGCACTAAGCAAATGATGTTGTCCTCTACTATATACTCATCATAATGTAGGTGCCATCCCTCAACTTATAGGAAAACGTGTTCTCTAAATGCTCCATCCCCAAGTGGAATACCCAACTATGCATATTGTTGGTCTCATATATAAAATCCCTATAACAATGTCCTCCATGCTCTCCATAAACTTGACAGTGCGCCCCACCACTCTATCAAAACATCTATCTAATCTTGTTTCTCGTGATATCTCACCCCGACTAATTCTAAGAATTCATTGTTGCATCAAATGAATCTTGTACACCTTGTCAAGCTTTGTCACATGATGACATGATCCATAAGAATCCCATTTCCCATTTGGGATTTTGTCATCCCAAATATCCAAGGGCTCCTATTGTGTTATACCTCTAACTAGAAGTATCCTTCCAAACATCACTAACTCAGTGGGATACCAACTCATAATCTCTCTCCATTCCATCTAAAATGGACTTCTAAAATAGGATGTAACAACAAGAATGAAATAACTTTTAGAGTCCATAACCTCCCACGAAATGTGTCTTCCATCATCTTTAGTTATCAACGACTCTTGAAAAAGACGTCGGGGATAAATGCTAACACAAGGAATATTCCCACCATGTTTATATTGCACCACTCTGCTTTCAACTAGAATGCTCATATATTGAAGCTTTATCTTTTGATCTTAGTCAACCTGTAAAAGCAATCAAAAATATTTGGTTCCTTCTTCCTCCTACCAACTCACCTCCCCACTATGCAAATGTGGATTCATGGTATCACAAGCCTTGTCTATGTATTCTTGAAGAGGGCTACTCCGCAGCTCTAGAGTGGGCTTCTTTTGCTACCTCATTAGAAACTTTTAATTGTTTCCCAACACGTGTAAGATTGGGAGTTGTCCTAGCACACATAACTCCAGGGAACTTAAGCTCATTGTCTTGTTGTATTATGGTGTCCTTGAGCATCTTTATTCTCTCCTTTATTTCTGGAAGGCCTTCTTTTAGATGTTTAATCCCTTTTTGAGTATGTTCCTGGTGGTTATCATTGGAAAGTCATATAGAAGAGATCGGGTAAGTGATACAACTATCCTCTTAATGGTTTGTGGGAACTGTATAAGATTGAATTTCCACACAAGACTCACCCATATCCTTTGGTTTGACCCCTACCAACTCCCCATCAAGCAAGTAACGTTTTAGCTCCCCTTCACATTGTTTGATAACATCCTGTACCAAGTTATAAGCAGTTGTAGAAGCAACCTACTTTTGTTTCCGGATAGCCAATAACAAAGATATGATGGGCTAGAAAATAGCATCACTTTCATCACACACATCGATAATTGTACCCATGATGATTCTCATGTGCTCATGAATGGATTTTCCATGGTTTTTGTTGATAACATCGATGAAATAATGAAACAATTGTAAAACAAAATCATGATAACCATAATCAAGCATGATAACACAAGACCTTACCTCTACCATTAATTTAGAATATTGGCCCTCTTGCCAAAACATGGATTGCCCACTTGATATAGCCACTAGAAGCTTCCCACGATCAGTTGAAATATTTTCCACATATCCCCCTTATAAGGGATTTCAGGAGTTGTGACCCTTAAAACTTCACTCAGACAATGTGCAACAAGCCTTATCTCTCCATCCTTATGCCTTAATAGCTTGTCCCCACCCACGTGAGTCACTACTGAAACCATAGTTGCTAGATTCAACTGAGAAGGTGGTTGTCCCACCATTTGTAATTGACTTGTCACTTCCTCTAATGAGCTAAGAAGGTCATCTTTGGATGGACACAATTTTCCAAGTTGATCTCCTACTTCAAAAAGTTACTGCAAAAACTCCATCAAGGCACTGAAAGTTGATGTTAAAAACTTGAAAGTAATCTACCTTCCACTATTGAACCTCATCAGACTCTTAACATACCCTTTAGACAAATAGCACACTTATCACACAATTTTTTCCGGGGATAAATGCGTTCATCAGAAAATTTGTATGTTGCTTATTACAGCAAAGACATCATTCCATATATTTGCACATTCAGAAACAGAAACACTTTACAAAGAATACATCTATCCTTAATAATTCTTCCCCATACTTTGCAAACTTCTTGTACGTGGTTGGCTCAAACTTATGCTACAAAATTATTGTTGTTACAAAAATACTATATGATATTTGGTAGCTCGATTTTTAATGAGTGACTTAGACCATTGGCAAGATTTGACTCAGCACCCAACTCTTGGTTGCATGCACTAGTAGTCGGTTCCTCAGGAATTGCGTATTAGTCTGGTAATGCCACGTATTGCTCGATCTCCTGGAGTGCAGTACGCACCCTCATGCTATTCAAGATTAACACCAAATCATTTCCAATCTACCCAATTGTTGGCACGCATTCATGCGCAAATTAATTTTAGCCATTTTCTCTGTTTCCTTGCTTTTCACATCACTGAATGGTGATACTGGGCTCGGCACCCAACTCTTGATCGCATGCATTATTAGTTTGTTCCTCAAGAATTGTTCATTAGTCTGGTAATACCCTGTCTTGCTCGATCTCCTGGAGTGCAATACGCACCCTCATGCTATTCGAGATTAACACCAGATCATTTCCAATCTACCCCATTGTTGGCATTCACGTTCATGTGCAAATTAATTTGAGCCCCTTTCTATGTTTCCTTGCTTTTCACATCAATGAATGGTGATACTGGGCTCCGCACTTCCACGCAGCAATCTAGGAAGTGTATCTCCGCCTTCAGATATTAACTCAACCAGGTTTCCTAACGAGTTCTTAGCAATGTGTTTTCCCCTGTGACTTGTTTCACACTCTCCCTAAGCAGTGCAATAATCCAAAAATCGATTCGACCCTAGATGACCCCACCACACAAACCAAACGCAAC
Source organism: Pinus albicaulis (assembly GCA_034641835.2). Taxonomy (NCBI): domain Eukaryota; kingdom Viridiplantae; phylum Streptophyta; class Pinopsida; order Pinales; family Pinaceae; genus Pinus; species Pinus albicaulis. Next base: position 1,107,064,035 of record CM076582.1, on the reverse strand, counting down.
CTTCGCTACTTAGAGATATATCTCATAATAGAAATTAAGTATAAACATTTGAGGTTTGAAGCCCTTATATAAACCAATTCGGAAAATTTATTTAGGACATTGACAGCAAACTTCCCGATTGGTTTGGATCAGAAATGAAATTGAAGGAGATGATGTTCTGCATTATTGCAAACCATTTTGACTGAAATGTTTTCAGGAGATAACTCTGACAAAAAAGGCATCTAAAAGACAATTACTAGTTAGGGGCAGAGAAAATCACAAATTATACGTTAATGACTAAATTTTATCTTAGATTTTGTTTAACACGTATGTAGCACATACTATATACCATACAGCTGAAATCATTTGCCAGCTGGAAGAGCCTAGATATTATAGATCATTATCCAGAGAAAAAGAAAACAGCCATGACTATGGAATGCAATAAGGAGTATGCCATTTTGTTGTTCAGTATATCTAAACTAGCAGTTGGACGTATATAATGAACGCCACCAACAAGTCAACAATGCGAAAATACTTTCGCTAGATGATTTCCAAACAAAACAATCCAGACAGGATGCTTTGGTCACTGATCAAATGCATCATTCTAGCATACACACTAGTCAGCATTCTTCGGTTACTGATCAAATAGCAACAGAATGCTATAAGACATTGCAGAAATTCAGATCCAACATCAAAGAAAGGGAATCGTTGCATTAACCTTCTGCAAGCATGTTATACCTAAAGTGGTCAATCAGTAGATCATTCACACACAATTCAGACATGACAGCGAGAACATGTGGGAAAATCCTCGAAAGCCTAACATACAATAACAAACTCAAATCCTAGATCGGTGCAATTCAACCTGAAATTCCTCGTGCAAGGTTTAACCCACAATAGTCCTTTACAAGACAAACTTAATCTCAACCGTGCAGAAAGGAAAAAATTGTGTAATGATCATGATTCAAGGCTAACCAATGCCTGCTACTTAATTAAAACTACTCTTGAAAAGGAAAATTTGAAGGGGAAAATTCTCATATCCTTGAGTTTCTAGGGCTTCTGAACAATTCATCGTAATGGCCTGCGAAGGGAAGAAAGAATATCTTGCTTACATGAAAAAACTCGCGGTGACGACGAGGCCAATGAGGAGAAGCAGAAGCGCCAAAGGTGGGTACCACCCTTCGGGTACAGGAGTGCTCAAGGGTAACGATGCCTGCACAAATGCAGAGTGAATATACACATTATGTATAACACCCTTTTGCAAAACCAAATAACTGAATCCTGCAGAATAAAACATATATCCGTCCTTACCATTGGAACTGAAATTGCCTAGAATCCACAGCCTCTTCCGCCTACTGATCTCAGCAGGGACGATTGCCTGTGCCACAGCGAACCTGGTTAGACAATATGCGATGTGAGTAAAAACATATGGAACATATATAGAAGATTCGTAGAAGACTTCTGTTACATTATTATATAAAATTTATAATTATTATTATTATTTTGTTTGTTAAAATTTTTATTTTGATATCAAATTTAGTAGTTATCATTATAATATTAATAGTATATTTAATAGTCTATAAACTAGATATATCAAGAATTTATGACTTAGCAGATTTTAGAAAGGTGGGGAGCTTCCTGTTGGAGTCTTATCACAATGGGTCAAAGATGTCCTTCACGAGATTTAAAACCAGGTGGAGGAGATAACATCTCATTGTGCAACTATTTGGTCTTCCCACGAGAAGACAAGTGAGAAATATTGAAACAATATACTTTTGAAATTTTGGTATTGTTACATTTATTAAATTATTAATAAATTTAAACACATTATTTGGGGCAGCAAGGGTGGGGGTTATTTATAATTTAATATGAAATATTGAAACCACATATTCTAGGAATCTTGGTATTGTTACTAAAAATTAATCTAAGGCCTTTGCTCTCCTATTAAGTTTTGAATTGGCTTTCTCTCTCAGTTTTCAAAATATGAATATCTTGGGTGATTCCAAAAATGCCATCTCACATCTATGTTTAGATATTAATCCCATTGATTCATCATTAAAATTCATTTTCATTCAGATCCAACTATTTTTCCCCTCTTTTTCTAAGTTAGCATTTTTCCACGCTCTTGGATCCAACAACTCTTTAGTGAACCTTCAAGCAAATCAAGCACTTCTACAAAACATTAAGATTCAAGCTATTAATCGGTAAAGTTCCACAATCCCAATTTGACTTTTATTTAAACCTCCTCATGTACCCATGAAATGCAGGTTACATTAGTATCATTTCATGATCATGCATGAGATGTTGTCCCCATCACCCCATATACTCTCATTACTCTATATTCCTCATCATAAACCTCCCCCGTGTAACACCCCAAATCGAAGTGTGATCTTGCATGCAGCAAGAGAAATGGCTATCTAGATGAATAATCATGTCCATGTGTAGATTTCATCCTAAATTGTACATGTATTTATGCGCCCAAGGTTAAGTATTTTGGGGTTCTTGTTCCTTCATCACTCTCCATTATCATCACCTTTGTTTGTTCCTTCCTCTATGTCATGTGTTTCCCTTTGATCTTTCTCACCATGTATTTCTCCCTCCTTGGCCTACACTGTCATTATGGCTATGTGTAGCATCTCAACGTTTAAGACGAATTTGGACTACCTAGAGGTTGATATCATTGACCTCTACTCCACCTCTCACTCCATACCAGTTTGTTTGGACATAAGTGTTGGGCATCATCAAGCTTTCATGTGGTGCTCCTCCTCTAGGAAATCAGGCTCAATTTCCCTGCTAGAAGTGAACTCCACTCTCCCAAACCTCAACATTGCTTCCCTTGAAGTTTCTTTTACAACTACAGGATTTATAATGTCTCCACTATTCACAAGTTTATTGCAAATGTTTTACTTTTACATATGTGTTTTAGTAATGTACCTCAAGGAGTCAACACAATAAGGTCTTCTATTAAATCACTTAATCTCTCCCACCCAAACTATGTGTTGAAATTTCATAACCTATTGTTTAAGTTTAACTCCTTTAAAAACAACTCCTAACTATTATAATGTTGTAACATTTACCCAAATATATTTTTGTTAATATGCTATAAATCTACTAATTCTTTAAAAAATAATAATAAAAATAGAAATTAGATAGTACATCCATCTTAAGTAACCATTATATTTCCAGCTACACACATATTATTTTGATTTTGAGTGAGTTTAATAAGGAGTGGAGTTGAAGGGTGATTTATGTCGATTTCAAATTTATTTTGATTTTAACAGTGTTAGGTAAATAGATAAAAATCAACTTAGATCCATTTTAACTTTTGATCTATCAGTATTAAGATGGATCGAATCTCTCCAGGTGCAAATCTCTTTTTGAGTGCAAATCTTGAGGAAACGTTTGTGCCTCGAGAGATTTTATTCCTCTCAGTGCTTAATATATCTAGAGTTATGATTGATCTAGGTTGGATTCATTTTGTGTGCAACCACACAAAATTTGTTGAACATGTGATTAATATAATAATTTTAAATATGTTAAATATGTTAAATATGTCTAAGATTAATCTTATGAGTTATTTATCTTCAACATCTCATGCACATTAGACCTATATTTGTATTAACTACTAGAATTCTAGCATGTGACTCCTCACACACATGATGCATTTGAACTTGTGCCAATTGATAAATCCTATCACAAAATTTTTGATGTGCAATATTTATATTAGCGAGAGTTAGAGATTAAGCTTGGGAATAGATATAGTTTAAACATCTTCTTTTCATAGGATTTTCTTCTTCATTTTGTACTATGCCTAAGTTGATTGAATGTTTTTTCTTTGTCGACATACTCTTTCACTACAAGGAAAAGACCCTCTAGCGGATGTTTTTGAGGAACCCCTTATAAAAATACCCCAGACATCCATTTCTAGCGGAGGTTACTAGAGTAGAGGTTTTTGCGGATGTTTTTCGTCCAGTACACTTATCATCCTAAACCACACTAGTGCGTTCAATAAGAGAAAGCACCAGTGTGCACAAAACATTAGCACACCGGACATCGTGCGCTCCGTACACACTCGCCCAGTGCATCTTATTACTGTAGCGCATCGGTGTTTTACAAAACTTCCGCACTGGTGCATCATAAAAACTCGCGCCAAAATAGAAACCGCTCGGTGCGGTCTTAAGAAACTGCACCAGTGCGCCTATAAAACCCCGCGCACCGGAACATGGTTTATATATATATATATATATATATATATATATATATATATATATATATATATTACAGCAAAAAAATCGCATTTTTCACTTTTCTCAGTGCTCCAGAGCTCTCAAGCACTGGTGCAATTTATCCTTGTCTGAGTCGTCTTGCACCCATTGCATGCACTGATGCTATACATTGCCCACCAATCTCCAGCTTGAATTTTGCAAAACGGTGGGCAAATTTTCTTTTGCAAATTCTACAGCCAATATGTCTCATCGACGGCCAAATGTACAGGTATTTTTCTTGTTTTTCCAGGGCGGGTATTTTTGTCAGCGCACCGCATTCCGCATTTCGACAGGGTCAACGGTGCAGCGTGGTAAAAGACCGCACCGTTGACTATGTAATGATGTTAGGAGTTCGGTGCGCTGACCGAACTATACGCCCCGGGGCGTAGAGTTTAGTCAGCGCATCGCACTCCCAACACCGTCCATAGTCAACGGTGTGCTGAAAATTTTCAGGTGCACCACTGCCGGTGCGCTGAATATTTTATGGTGCACTGCCGCTGATGCGCAACAAAAAAAGACACACTGGTACCAGTGCATGCTTGTTTTTTGTGGCGCACCGACTGCTTTTTTTTTTCCAAAAAAAAATTATATATGTATATTTCTAAATACATGTCTCATTTAATAAAAAAATTTGTATTTAATATGTCAATCATTCAAAGACGTGAAAGGAGAGAAGAGGGGGAACAACAACAACAACGGGCAAACCAGTATAACATGGTTCGCCTGTGGGAGGCAAGAGAGAGGGAGAGAGATGCATACCCTCGCCCGATTACAACAGCTACCCAGGGGCTCCTAAGGCAAGTAGGCCTCCTCAAGTTCTATGAGGAGGCTACTTCCCTAAAGGGTCATGGTGTGTTTTTGAGACATCTTATCCGCAGGTGGAATGCCCACCGAAAAGCTTTTCGGGTTGGTCCTAACTAGTGGTATGTGCCCACTGAGGAGGACACATATTTCATTATAGGGCTATCGAGGAGAGGGGTGGATTTTCCCTCGTTCCCAGAGGTTCCACTTGGATATGAAGCAGGGAGTCAGTTGGTGTACTCCCAGAGATACATTAGCGCAGATACACTGTCTCCTTCAAATTTTCATGTCTCCGGAGGTCAGTTACATATTGGTGCATTTGGTAGTCAGGAGGTGATGTGCCTCTCACTTTTGATTTCGACCATTTCACACAACACCAGTGACGGGCAACGCATTAGTTTCTCGCTTCTATATTATGTTGATTCTTTAGTACAGGAGCCACGACTTGTCAAGTGGTCTGCCATTTTTTTTGCGACAGTTCTGTACAGCCTTAGATAGATGTGGTGCTCATGCACAAGGGAGGGTCAACTTCCCTTTTTCTTCAGAGCTTTTTTTTTTATTTTTTGAGACGTTTCCAGAGACGAGGCCTACTTTTGTTCGGCAGCCTCGTAGGCCGATGTTGGAGGCACGGATGCAGATGTGGGGATAGATGATGCCCAAGAGGGGCGAGACTGAGTTTTCCGTGAGGATATCGCATGATGCACTAGAGTTGCTAGCCATTGTTGATGAGCATACCTTCACTATGGTCCCATGTCCTTATGCTGGTTTGGATTGGCGAGTGTGTGCCAACATCCTCTTCACAGATGATGAGCCGCCAGATGATAGAGTTAATATTACTGTTTTATTTAAATTTATTCTAACATGTTATTTAACTTGTTTTATTAAATTGTGTAATGAAATTGTCTAATTATTGTTCTGCAGTTGTATATATTTTGCAGACATTGGGTCTTTTGATGGCGAGGACATGCCAGCACCACCACATGATCCAGGTGTGGATCCTGATGACGATCAGGATATGCCAGATGCCGAGGATCATCAGGAGGCCGGTGCAGAGAGACCTGCTCCTGCTGGTGCACCGGTACTGCCTTTTGCTAGACGCGGTAGGCTTGATAGCCGATTGAGGATAGAGTTGGGCGACCAACTCTGTGCATTGATTGTTGAGGTGGGAGTCAGGGCCACTATTATGAGAGACATACAAGCCCATGGTAGGCTGGTACATATGTGGAGAGGCATGATGTGTGACATGTACAGCCTGATGCGGCATGTCGTAGGATCTATGACCTTAGTTACGCGGCTGAGGAGGACCCTTGCACGTTATAGGCGTGGTCGAGATGTAGCACGTGATCGACAGTCCACGAGCAGTGTCGACGCATCATCTGATGATCACGATCAAGGGAGTGATCATCGTTCACCTTGCGTCACGCTAGATGAGCAACCTCCACTGGCATCAAGCAACAGTCATCATGGAGAGCATGCTGGACCATCAACCATGTCCAGTCATCACGATGATCATGAGCAGGCTGGACCATCGACTATGTCTAGTCATCACAATGAGCAACCGACAGTTGATCCTGATCAACATGTATCGACTGATCAGCTTGTCGAGGCTACACCATTGTTTGAGTAGGCCTCGACTAGTACTACTATTGATGATGTACCACCAGCTAATAGATGACATTTATATTACAGTTGTATATTTTTGACATTATTCAATTATATATATATATATATATATATATGGTCCATGTATTTTATGTTCATGTTGCATTTGTACTTAATTTACATGTTGGTGATCATCATGATGTGTATATTGTTAGGTCATGTTAGATATGTCCATTTAATGTGCAGCTTACATATAGATGTGTATGTGATAACAGTTATTTCACATGAGATGTATATTTGATGTTTGTGTTGTGATGATATTATATAATGCTAATTGTGTTTTGTTAGATGATCATGATCACGATGATGTTAGCGAATATGAATGTGTTTTTTAGTCAAATATGATGTTTGTACAATGGTTATCATGATCGTGATGTTTATTAATTAATTTAATATGATCATGATATTGTAAAAATGTAATATTTGTAATTCTAATTGTATGTAAAATTCTAAAATTGTAATTGTATTTGTATTAATTGTAATTGTTATATGTAAAATATTTGTAAAATTTTAATTGTTTTACTATGAAATGATTGTAATTGTAAAATTGTAATTGTATGTAAAATTCTAAAATTGTAATTGTATGTGAAATTGTAAAATTGTAATTGTAATTGTAATTGTAATTTTAATTCTAATTAAAATTGTAATTGTAATTGTAATTGTAATTTTAATTCTAATTATAATTGTAATTATAATTGTATTTTATTATGATCTTACATACAAAAAAAAGAACTTTATACAGTATGCCATTGTTTTTTAAATCAACATAATTGCAAATTATCAAGTGAAATATTGATTTTAACATTAACACAATGCAAATTACCAATTGATTCAAAATATCGAAAAACCCAACTTAAAAGTATAAATATTGATGATCAAATAACACATGTACCATATCACTCTTGGTTCTCATGATCACACTCATTATCTTCCAGCTCGCATGGCATGATAACACTATTGTTCTCAACAATATGTTTTGATCTAGGGTCATGTCTCAATACGAACCACCAATCCCTATCCAACACAACTGGGTAAAAAAACACCTGGTTGCAGTGTTTGGGGAAAACATAGGGCTCCTTAGCTTCATCCCTCATCTTTCTAGAGTTGATACATATCAGCCTACTATCACGATCTTCCTTTATATTATTTCGATCAAAGGTGTCCCACCACTTGCACCTAAAAATAACACATTGGAAAGAAGAGAAATCCACTTCAATGATCTCTTGTATCTTTCTGACGTAACCTAACGTCCCTCGTACTAGGTTTTGATCACGGTGGCTAGATCGACTAGATTGATCGAACTCGACTTCCACTCCACAGTCTTATGTGATGTTTCCAGCATTGGCATTTTCTGTGTCATAGTGTCATGTGTCTTATAATAACCCAACAGTTAAAATATGAAATATAGATGTCTTATAAGTTTCAAATGTACATATAAATTAAATAGATTATTACCGAGTTGCTGCGCCCAATCCCTACGTTTAGCGCATCTTCTTCAGCACGCGGGTAATGACCGATTGCATCGTATTTCTCTCTGACTTGGTCAGTAACCCAACTTTTGGGGCATATTTTTGGCATATTTTCTTTTAAATTATTGGAATAAGGCACACTTCTACCATTCAACCGTCTGAATTATTTCCTGTCACTATCTCATTTCATCCTCTTTTGTTTGTACAATGCGACCCACGGTTATGTCACTTCAGAATTGTAAAGAACGAATTTATTGATTGCTTCGATTTCTGCATTCCATGATGAAATCAAACCGACATTATATAGTACATCGAGATCAAAATATACATTATATCGAAGTTCAACGTGAATATTTACTTTGTGTAAATTTGAAAAATTATAAGTCGCTTACTCTTTATCAAGCGCTTTTTTCCACTGGTTTTGAGAAACTCCCCTTCTCCTTTGTCTTCATCAGTTTCATCGTCCCAAATCACCACACCTGGTCTATTGTCGATCTGCTTGATGTACTCACTGGCATAATAGAAAGACTCATACGATATGTACCCCTCTGCCATAGACCCCTCGGGTTTTGCCCTTTGTCGAACAAAACCTTTCAATTTCTTCATGTACCTATCTAAGAAGAACATCCAATGACAAGAAACCACCCCAACTAATTCAACCTCATCTACTAGGTGGATTAGAAGATGAACCTGCAAGTCCATTAAACTCGTCGGCAGTTCCTTCTCTAACATACAAACAATCTCAACTAACTCTTGACACCACCATGGAATGCTAGCCACATGAATCTCCTTTGACATGATCCAACGTACAAATGCAGATAATTTAGATATGGCACGCCCTAGGTTTCGAGGGAATTCATGTTTCACACACCCACGCACGAACAAAGGATAATGACACTGCAAAGCTATAAACATGTGCAATAATATACAAAATTAGTTATGTTTTATGATCCCTGCATGGGATAAATTTTATTAATATAACAAATAATAAAATAATGCTTTTGACACTATACATACTCTTAGAAGATTCAAATGGCCATGTGATTTCAACCCCGACAAATGGTCATCCACGGTGAAGCAGCGCCGTAGTGAAGACCCATATGAAGATGGCACCCTCACACCCATTATAACTTCCTTTTCCAAAGAAAGATCATCTTTTTTTTTAAATACACGGGACATCACCTTCTTTGAAATACCATGAATTAGAGGGACCAATGCCTGCCTCTAATCTTGTACTTTCTAATCGTCTTGGCCAATGTTTCTTTTTAGTTTTTGAAGTAATAAGATATTTCCTAACAACCAATGTGTCACTTTGTTTCGATGATATGTTCCTCCATAAAGAAGATGAAACATTTTTAAATATATGCATGGGATCAATAAGATCTTTCCTAACAACCAATGTGTCACTTTGTTTCGATGATATGTTCCTCCATAAAGAAGATGAAACATTTTTAAATATATGCATGGGATCTAATAAGTGTGCAATCTTAAGATGCTCCCAATATGGGAGGTTATAAAAGATAGATTTCCTTTTCATCCCAATGGACAATTCTCAACATATGTGTCGAAGAATTCTTGATCATCAAACATAGGCTCCCCATTTGAATCGAACATTTCTATCAACTCCTTCTCCTTCTCTCTCTCATATGCTCTAAGCCATTCAGTTGGTGTCGTTATTGGAGGCCTTTGGGTTCTCTCTTGTTTACCATTGACAGCAGATGTTGCTCTTCTGTAAGGGTGTTCTTCTAGGAGGAATAACCTGGAGCAATCATACACTGGCTTTGGTAGGTTCTTGGACCATCTAGCTTTCAGAGAAGGTCCACAACATTTACATCCAAAATATCCTTTTTTTACAAGACCTGCAAGATTATTGTATATAATTAATATGCATGGCACGTTAAAGAATATCATGAAGATCAAACAATTACAACGAATTAAATAACTAATATGTGAAAGAATATTGTTATGTCTATAAACAAATCAATAAATTAAACATGTAATTTAACAGATCAAACTCCTAAGCCTGGATAATCATGTGTCGTGTAAGCACATATGCCATAAACTCCTCTCTGTTGCGATGGGTCTTAATACATCGTATACATTTATTCCATCCCATAATTACTTTAATTCATCTACTAGTGGTTGTAAGTAGACATCCATATTCTTCAATTATCTTCTACCAGAGACTATGAGAGCCAACATAAGATGTTCATTTTTCACAGACAACCATGGGGGGGTATTGTTATTTATCACTACTATAGGCCAAACAAAATAGTTGGTGTTCTAGAGGGAATATGGGTTGACACCATCCATGGCTATGTTGAGTCGTAGACTTTGTATTTCATCCTTGAATTTTTCGGGCCATGTATCCTCTATATGCTTCATGGCTATTGAATCAGTTGGGATTCACATAACTCCAAACTCACTTCTATGTGAGGCACACCATCCCTGCAACATAGCTAATTATTTGCAACAAAAGAGCCTTTGAATCCTTGGGATTATAGGCATGTGCCTCAATATCTTAAAAGGAGGACCCATACGTGATTTACCCTTATTTTTTTATTTATCATACCTGTCATGCCCACATTTTGGACATATCTCTTTGTCTGCATATTCTCCTCTATATAGAATACAATCATTTGGACATGCATGATATGATATGTACTCAACACCCAACATTTTCAACAATTTCTTTGCCTCTTCGTAGCTACTGGGCAAGACATTATCACTCGAAAGAACCTTATCTTTTAATAGCCTGTAGTTGGTGATCATGGAAAAATATATTAACAAATGTACATTAATGTCGATATAATTATTAACATTCATAAAATTTACCATTTGTAATGTCCATAGTATTGTACTGATTATATTTCTCAAATTTATATAAGGGAGGACTTTATGCTAACTTACCTCAAAATTTCTAAGAAACATACATTCGACAAGCCAAACTTTGCTTTCAAGTTGTACAGTAACATCGTTGTCCCCAACTGGGTAGACTTTGACTGGCCACCAAGACCAAAGAAAGGGGTGGTGGAAGCAAATTTAAGGCTTTCGAAAAAGGTGTCAGCGATATGAGCATCATCCCATAGCTTATCATCATTTTGGAATGCATTTAACAACATTGTCTCCATGGCATTCGTATCCCTTAAGTAATCATCCATAACAACCTCTATTTGATTGCCTCCATTGCTAACTTGTGAAGAACTACTATTGTTGTAGTCATTCCTAATTGGTGAATCTGGACGTAGCAGGAATTGAATCGGTGGTTGATTCAACCATTCTTGGTATCGTTTCTCTCCGATTTTTTCTCTTAATTCAGTCTTCTCTCGATCTGACATTCTCGTGGGGTGCAACGGAAAATGGTAGGTAGGTCACTCATCATCACTATAATCCTAATAATTTTTTAAAAAATTATTTGAACATGATTAATACAAAATATATGATATCAATTAGTAACCACGTTGACAATATTGCATGATTAATTGGTTTGACGTTGAAATAATTACATTAATCAATATACCAAACAAGTATAATTATTACCATCATTGCCCTAGGATTGTGGCTAGAAGATACAATATTGTTACAATTGGCAGGGTGAAGCGGCTGTCCATTTTCATCTACCAAATGCACCTTGCGGTATGCTGCTCCTGATAAGAGCTTCCGACTTTTTGGAGCTAACGTTTGAATATTTTGTGCATCTGAACTCGATTATAAATCTGCTTGAACCTGCAAATTTGTATACATTATAAATTTAATTTAGTTGTGCACCATTGACATGGATAAAAAACATAAATTCAATTATATAATGAAAATATAAATAAAATCTGAAGTAAATATTATGTCTCGAGATGGATAGGGAGAACTCCGCAATGGACTTTGAGAAATATTATGGAAAGAGTTGGATTTTGAAGAATTGTCCATTCGATATAATTATGATACTTTCTCCCTGCATTTGAGAAAAATCAAGAATAAATTTTGGTGCACACACCTAAAAGTAATTTCGGTGTCTTAAAAATGGACTTCTTGTTATCGGTGCTAATGTGCAGATCACTGCACCGGTGCGTTTTCGTTACTGTGCACCGGTGCGGTGATATTAAGGGACGCACCAGCGACGAATAACCGCAAATAAAAAAAGAGCAACCCTATTTTCTTTAAATTGAAAAAAAAAAGTGGTATATTGAAAAATGGGTAGAAAATATTTTCGAAAATCTAATTTCATAACACAATTCTTTAAATACTAATAACTTTTCATTATTTCACTATTTTTGCAAAAAAAATCAGCCAGAGATCTGCAGGAGACATACCTAGAGCAAGAGAGCACGAGAGCACTGTGGAGCAACAAAATACGTTCGAACATAAGTATTTAAACAATCAGAATTCCAAACCTCTAGTGATTCAAAATGTGTAGCATAGAATTTCAAACGATCTTGTGATTAAAGTTTATTTTTTTATTTATTTTTTACGCAGTAAGAAAAAAAATTCAATTTATTTATCATTTTCAGAAACAAAATAAATAAATAAATAATCCATTTTTACCCTAAACTCTACATTCTTTTTGTTTCTGCCCTTTTTCTCCCTGATTTTGTGATTTTAGAATTAGGGTTTTTCATTTTAGATTTATAGAGTTTTTGTATTGCTATATATAGGCCTAAGACATCCAACCCACGAGACGACTTGCATAGTTGGATCCAAATCCATGTTGGCCCTTGCGTGAATTTTTGAAAAAAAAAATTAAAAAAAAAAAAAAATATATATATATATATATATATATATATATATATATATATATATATATATATATATATATATATATATAGATGCAGGCGTTCGTGTAACCTAGCGCATTGGTGTGCTGTATTATCCCAGCGCACCGCGAAAGTAATGTGATTAAAAAAATAAAAAATAAAATTTAATCAGTGCGCCATATGTAAAATATGGCCTTAATGCGCTATTTAATTACGGTACATCGCACTCTTCTTGTTTTGCCCACAAAAAAAAAAGAAAAAAAAAGTGTTAATCGGTGCACCATGTAACATATAAGGCACCGCACCAGGTCTCCTAGTTCATAGAGAGCACTGTATGGTGGTCCCTTGTTTGCGCATGACATTTATGCTACAAAAACTCACACTGGATGATTTTTAATATTTTTTATGTGTAAATCGGTGTGGTGGTTAACATGTAATGCACCGGTGCTCCTTTTTGACACAGAGCACCGTACAGTGTGCTATATTGTTTTGGCGGTGCATTTATAAGACCACTACGCACCGACGTCAGTGCGTATATCATGAATGGCACACTGGTTTCTTGAGATTTTTTTTTACTTGAAAAGTTGAAAATTTATTTATAAAATTTATTAATGAATGATATGGTACACGTTTCATATTGATAAAGAAATGACTCACAAGAGATCAAGTAACAAAAATACTTATAACACATCAAGAAAAACAAAAAAGGCAAGTTCTTTGTAAATCTTTACAAAAAATATTATTTTTGAACTATATGTAAGTTTAACTAATATGTATTGTTTACTATGTATCATGCAGAGCCACAAAACGACGAAGCTCGATAAGATTATTTCTGGCCTAGGACTAGAAAAGAGTAAAAGCTTGATGGAAAAATTGCAAAATGATGAATTAGGTGAATGAAAAAATACTATCGATCCAATATGAGTTTCTTTTTTTAATTTTCATTAATAATATATTTAAAATTATTAGATAACATGTGTCAAACAATATATTAATTCACATATGTTTAATGTTCTATAGGGACCAACAACTCAAAAAATGATTGTTGTTCTAAGAAAAGAAAAAAAATAGAACATGCAAATGAAAATGAATTGCTCCTTAGCTCATTTGGAGTGGTGCTAGAGGTTAGCGAAAGGGGGAAAAGCTTTTACAAAATTTTGAGGGATCTAGTGGAACGAATGTATAGACATTCTTTCCACTTACAATACAAAAATCAATCCAATGATTCTAAGGACCAAATTTTATCTAAACTACAGGAAGAGTTTCCAGAGAATTGGTCAATGAGACATGTCAAACTTTTAATAGCAAAAACATACAACAACAAAAAAGAAGGAATGAAAAAGTAATATTCCTTTAAATGTTTGTCTAGAATTATTTATAAATATCACTTTTGTTATATTTACTTTTCATATATCAATATAAAAATTAAATAGTTTATTGTCATGTTACATTTTCAGAAAGATTATGAAAATTTCAAAAGATGAGTGAGTTGATATCAGAAATATGCCAGTAGGAATGTCCAAAAAGGTGTACAAGGAGATGGTCAAAGAAATGGACAAAATTGCATCACAGGAGGAGTCATCTCAACAACAACGTGCTTCAAGAGTAATATGTAATTATTGAATTTTTCGATCATTAGGTACAATAAATAAACAATTTAGCATTAAAAATTAATTTTCAAGTAATTTCTTGCAGAAAATAAAAGAAAATGGAACCCATTCAGCGCATAAAATAGGACGACAAAAAAGAAAATGGTTGATATCTAAGTTTGTGAATAATTGTTACTTCCTTATAACAACTTAACTAGATTTTCTTTTTGTAATTTTTAACTTGTTTTACAAAAATCATTATTGAATGTCTTCAAACAGGTGCTAACATACAAAGAAGAACCATCAGATGAATTGATTGACATTGGGTTAAATATGGGTTGTGAGTATATGTTGGCATATCAGAAATTAATTGTGAAATTTGTAAGCATCTATCAATCTTGTTTTACTTAGCTTTGTATATAATTAATAGAACAAAAAAACTTTTATATTAAATATATGATTTGTTATGGGGTATAAAACTTGCAAGAAATAAAGTATGGAATGTTGCCAACAGATGAAATCTTGAAAGATGGCATACTACATGGTTTTGAAAGAATGTGTATAGTTCATGAGTCAATTGTTGCTATGGTACGTCATTTTTATTTATTTATTTACATTGATGTATACTATTTAATATTGCAATTTTCATTATTCTCACCAATGTATACACACTCATTACAATTTATTTTTATGTTTGTAGATGAAAGGTGAAGAAGATCAAGAAAACAATTAACATCGTGAACAAAACATTCCTGAAAATAACCCAATTCATGGAAGTAGCTCTAGCAGTGACAACAGTTCAAGCAAAGAATGATGATCACTATGTTTGGATATCAAAGCAAGGCGTATTTTTTGAAATATTTGTTTGTGAAATCAGACATTTTGTTTAATGTAATGGACATAGTGTCCCAATTGAAAGACAAAGGGATACCAATAAATGTCCCATTTTGCATGACAAAGACTCCATTTTATATATATATATATATATATATATATATATATATATATATATATATATATATATATGTTTTAATTTATTCTATCTACTTTATCCATCATTGGGAATGTAACACCACTAATTAAATTTATGGATGATTAAATATTATAATGAAGAGATGTGAAATTTGATGATATGATCTAACAAATTAATCAAAACATCACATTCAAATGCACTAATAAAAATTTAATTCATATGAATACTCTTATAAGATATGTGTCATCTTTTGATGAATAATGAATTTTAAAAATTCACAATAATTATGATATGATATAATAAATTAATCCAAATATCACATTCAAATGCATTAATAAAAATTTAATTAATATGAATACCGTTATAATATGTGTCGACTTTTGATGAATAATGAATTTTAAAAAATCACAATAATTGCACTGTCACAGGTCGATGTTTCTAAAAAATACAAAATGAACATTGGCGCGTGTCAGTTACTGTACACCGGTGTGTTTGTATGACACAATGCACCGACGTGTTTTACAACCTATAGACACCGCACAAATACCAATACCAATTATAAATCTCGGTGCATTTATGCGACACTACGCATTGGTGCGTTTATGTGAGTCTATGCATCGGGGCATTTGTACAACCTATGGGCACTGCACAAATACCAATACAAATTATAACAAACAGTGCATTTATCGAATATTGCATATCCACTATAACTCAATGTACAAGTGCATTTAGACAACCCATGGGCACTGCACAAATCCCAAGACCAATTAGAATGACCCCGTGCGTTGTATCACCAACACTGCGCCCTGGTGCGGTTTTATACCTTGTCGGCCCGGTGCATGCACCTTCAACCGCCCCTAGCCACCTTCTAGATGACACACACCAGTGCATTGACACCTTAGTAGCGCACCGATGAAAAAAACATCCGTAATAACCTCCAATCGCCCATTTTTTTATTTGTGTTGAAATTATGTTAAAAGCTCCGCCAAAACCTCCATAACCATAAATGGATGTTGTAGCAATTTTTTTTTTGACAATTTTGGCCAATATTATAACACTAAAAACCTCCTTTAGAACCTCTGCTAGAGGGTCTTTTCCTTGTAGTGTTTGTTGTTCAACTTTTGTTTCCTCTGTTTCTTGATGCTCTTCAATTGTCATTTTCTCTACCCATTTTTGTTGATTTCCTCTTCATTTTTCATTTTTCTTATATTATTTTCTGTTGACATACTTTAGTTGTCAATTGTTGTTTCATTCATTGTCGATGTGCTCTTTGATACCCTCTTCGATATGCTCTTAGTCATTTAATTCTTTAATTCATATGTTCTTGTTGTTATTCAATTGTCATTTGTTGTGGTTGTCTTTGTTGATCTATTTTTTTCTTCTCCCTTTATTGTTGACACTCCTAAGTATTCATTTCTTATGTCTTTCTTTGTTGACTTTCTCTTTGTTGTTCATTTATATTTAAGATGGATCTCAGCTGATGATTAAAATGAATCTAGTCTCTTTGTTGTTTATTTCTATTTAATACGGATCTAGGTTGATGATTATTGTAGCACAAAAATAAATGCACATCATCATGAATTACTCTGTGCATACACTAAAATCAATGCACACTATTAATCTAATTACTTTGAAAACAATGCACACCATCCATCTATTTACACTATATCATAAACTAATATCTACAATGAAATCAATGTATCTAATGCAAACGATCAAATATGATTAAAAATCAACATCTACATTGAAATCAATGCATCCTCAATTATCATATCTTATGTCTTTCTATATTGACTTGCTCTTTATTGTTCATTTGTATTTAATATGAATCCAATATGATGATTATTGTAACACAAAAATCAACGCTGGTCATCAATAATTACTTTGTGCATGTACAGAAATCAATACACACTATTAATCTAATTATTTTGAAAGCAATGCACATCATTCATCTAATGCAAACAATCAATGCATCTAATGCAAACAATCAAATAGGGTTAGAATTCAATATCTAAACTAAAACCAATGCATCAAGTGCAATTAATGAAATACAATTAGAAATTAACATCTAAAATGAAATCAATGCATTAAGTGCAATCATCCAAATAGGATTAAAAATATCATCTACATTCAAATTAATCATCCATTTCAATGAAAGAGCAAAATATTAATGTCAAAGTAATCTAAACTCGACTTCGGACCTTACATATGCCTTTAACCCTTTAATTTAGTGAAATTTCAATCATTTTTGGCATCTTGCTTTTTATGTGATTTTGAGACTTTGATGGCTTTTTAAATCTAACTTCTTACTCTTGTAAAAGCCTTATTTCTTGTTCCTTTATGATTAACAATGTTCAATATTATATAGTATTATGTTAAATATTATATAATATTTTAATTTTAAACATTGTAATATTATGTTTAATATTGTAATATTATACAATGTAAATATTTCTCTATCGCTAATTAATATTTATTAAACATTATAATATTATGTTTAATATTTTAATATCATACAATGTAAATATTTCTCTATCGCTAATTATTATTTAATATTATAATATTATATTTGATTAAAACTCTCTAGCTTAAAACATTAATATATATTAGGTCATATATATTTTAACATAATATTATATTGTTGGAAACTAGGATAATACATAGAGCTTGAACACATGAAATTCACATGGAAGCCCGTATGGGAGACAACCATGAAACTTTTTTCGATTTTAATGCAAATGCAAGCTCCAACTTCAATTTACATAAGATTTTGTAGGCACTGGCCTATAGGAGGCACCAACCCCCTTTTCTTTGCAAGCACCCACTTGTTGGAACCACCAACTCCCACATATTTTCAAGCACCAACCCCCTGATCTTTACAATTACCAAACTGAAGGAGACTCCAATCCCCTAATCTGCAAGCACCGACTTGCTTCAACCAATTAAATCTCTCTTTCATTCATTTTCATACTAGGATATATGTCATCTCAATTAAAACATCACTCTAACAACAATCTTTATTCTGAGATATGATCTTTTCTCAATAACAACCTCTCTTCCTTTGATTTTCTTAATTTAATTTGCACCAAACCATAACAACTCCATATCTTTGATATTTTTGCTTTCAACCTCTATTCAGTACACTTCAACAATATTTGACTCATATCTATAACAATTTACTCATAACTTATTCAGATCTATGTTTTCTCTTTTATGTAGCATCTCCAAAAATCAACAAAATTGCACTTATACACTCTACATAACACATCTCTACCTACTCTCACATACACAACTCCTTAATTTGACATTTAGTTTAGATTTATTTTCAATAACACAACTACCTCTCATTATTTATCAAATAACTCCCATTTTTTTGCGCGTCCATAACAGTTTCAAGTGTTGATTTGCATGAGAACTTCTCATTTCACATTGTTTAGTTTCTATTTATAGACAGAGAACTCTTTGTCTTGTTTATTTCGGACTTTGATCATCCCAACATTTAACTAAAATTTGGTGCTCAAACCACCATAATTCCTATCTCAACACTTGATTTCCAAGTTGCTTGATTCATATGATCGAGGGGTAGAACCAATGGCTTAAGCTCAAAAGGAGCTTAGCATAAGAACCAGTGCGATTTGGTCAAACAACTTTATAACAACTTTTCCATAAATTCAACATCTAGCCTTTTCGCAAATGACCAAAAACATGTGCATTGCTCGACCCATAACTCTTAAAGCTTGACTTCAAGAATCCTTTTGACCAATCATTGTAACCAAAGACCTAAAATTGGTTATAGAAGGTGGGACATTTTTCAACTCTTATGCGCTGAAGTCTGAGACCAATAAACCCCTAGGCACTCGCTACCAAACCCATCATGACCAAAGGTTGTGACCTCAGGCTTGTCGAATATTGGAGGTTTGGCTTGCTATAATACACCTCGCTTGCATTCCAATATCAAAGTCCCAATACTGATGACCCACAGCTTGATATGGGACCCACTTTGAAATCACCTACCACTGTGTCTGACAGCTCATCTATTGCAACAAATAAGAGCTTTCCACATGTCCACATGCTAATGCGTTCCTACTGCATGTTGCTTGCCAATTGTCCATTTGAGCCATCAAAAGTGTTGAAATTACCTATCATGTATCACCTTCACATGTTGCCACGTCATCAATATGCCATGTGTACTCCATTGTGTCATCCACCTGGCATCCACATCAATTGTACCATGTGTGTCAAGGTGTTTAGGTTGGTTTAATTCCTTGTGAAATAGGGTCGATGGCTTGATATGCCCTCAACCCACGGGTGCTAGCCTACCAACCCTTTCTGAATGGGGGTGATAATCAAAAGCTTTACTTCCTCGACCATTGACCTTTTAAGTCGTTTTAGTTTTTGGTGATAACCCTCCTAAGCTTTGTTACTACATTTTGATGTGTTTGTGGCTCGATATATGGTATGTCTATGGACGTTGTGGAGATTTCCTATCAACTAATGGTGGGGGACTTTCGTCTCGATTTGTTGCCTTGTTGACCCTTCATAACCTCCTTGTTGTGCGCTTGGACCTTCACAGCCTTCGGGGCTTTGGGTGTGTGACTTATGTTATGATCCCCCCTGAGCTTGTCTTCTGATAGTTTAATGGACTCTTAGCCCGATGAGTCCATGGAACCTGACCCAAGATGGAACTTTTCCTATACAACTTATACTCAACAAGCCATACATACACTCAATACTGCAAAAATGACATCAATGACAACATATTTAACAGATCCCCCTAAACTTGACATCAACAACAACATATTAAATAATATAAACCTAATATGTTAGTTGAGAATCAACCACATATAATAGTTATAAAGTCACAAATCAAACCCTAGCCATGTAGACCACTGCTTGAACTTTATAGCAGCTTAAACTCATCTGCATAATGGTATACAACAACTTGAACTCAATTGAAACTGAGAATTGATCACATATAATATTTATAAAGCCACAAAACAAATCCTAGTTCTTTTCATTGCAAAGAAATTTATTACAAATAATTCATTGCAGACCCGCATACTCAAACACGCAAAATCGAGTATTCACTACAAAGTATAACCATGATCCTTGAATCACCTAGCACTGTATGGCAGAATCTATAGCCACATTCCCATAGGATTCATTTAAAAATAAATACCATCACGGTGGAGCCCAGTCGAGGTTCCATGCAAAATCAATACCATCACCGCAAACTTCACCATAGAATAGTAATGGCTTTGAGTATAATTCACCATAGACTTTGTTGCAAATAATGTCTTTGAGATTCATTGTAGACTAATGTCTTTGATCCCGGATTCACTACATAATTCACTTATGAAAATATATCAATGCCAGATTGATTTATGAACTGCAAAACCATAAAATTTGAAATACCAATGCTAGAGTGAATTGCAATCCTCAGAACTGTATAATTGTAAAAGATATGGAATGACAAAATGGACTTGACCGTAGATGGATACTTTAACCATGAAAATATATCAATGGTGGAGTGGTCAATGAACCACAAAATATCTATATAGGTATTTAAAAACTACAAAATTGTAGAAGATTAATGCTCGAGTTATTATAAATATTGACAAAATAATATGAACTACAAAATTATTTAACCACACATGCAAACTTCACACGTGAAAAGATACTTTTTTTTTCAAAAGTACAACATTGTATATTCCATATGAGGAATATACGTCATATGAGGAATATGCGTCTATTGTCAATATTTTCGACATCTGTTATGTCACTTGTGAGAATCGAACTTGGGCGAGGAGGATTCTATTCCTTCCTCCTAACCACTCAGGATAATCCCAATTGACATACATTCTTATAATTATTCTATCACTACTAAATATTTAATTTCACGTACTTTCTCATAAATTTAACCTATGATTTTGTTTCTTAACAAATTCCACCACTTCTATATCAACTCATTTAATATAAATTAATTTTACGATTATAAATAATTAAACTAGTTTTAAATGAAATTTAAGGTGATAATAATTTGACTAGTAACTTAATGAAATCAATCACCTGTAATGAAATTGATGACTAGAAATAAATTAATTAGTTTTAAATGAAGTTCGTGATTACAAACATAATATTCAAATAACTAATCCACCACACCTAAATACTTAGGGAGTAGTAATTTTATTGTAAATTAAGTTGATGGTTATAAAGAGTTTTATTAGTTTTGTAGGGACCTTCTCTCTGATGTCATTCACACACATATGTATATTATTATTATTTGTTATAACCCAGCACAAGATAATAATAGCAACAAGTTATTAGATGCAGGAAACCATGCTCACATTTTTTTATTAACAATAAGTGGTGGATTCTAAGTTACTGAACTACGAGTAATATGCAAATGAAGGTTTCCATTTTTAAAAATAACCATCCATTAAGCAACCACATCCAACATGAGGATCACGTAATAATTAAATACACATACATTAACAATCCAAAAATTTACAAGTATTGATCATATATTTAACTTTTACAATCCAATAATTATATACAACAAACATGTAAAACTTTTTGAAAACAACAAAGATATCGTGCACCAAAGAGGAAGGAGTCTTAATCTTAGGTCTATTTATCCTTGTGCTTCTTGATGTTGTTTGCATACATGTGTGGAGAATGTTGCATCCCAAACAAATGTTGTAGACTCACCAGTTGATCTCCCAACCTACTTCTTGGGTACTCTTATTTCCCACAAACTCCTGAGCTGCAATGGGGTCGTAAAGTAGAGGAAGAACAATATCAATTGGAGGAGAGCACTCCTATCTCAAGAGTTTCCTCTCTAATGGCCTCCACTTCACCAAATTCACTATAGAATCAATAGTAATTATCACAATAACATTATGCAAGTCATCCACCATTAGGGAAAAAAGTGATCCCTCTCCCATAGCTTGCTCCTCTTTTATTGGAGGCTTCATAGGTGACACTTGTCACTTCATGCAAAAATAATTATTTTTATTAAACTAAATTATTTTTAAAAAGCATAATTTCCCTCACCCCAACATGACTCCTTATTTCTTCCACTAGTTGTCTCTTGATCCCCCTTTTATACTCCTTATTTTGTGTTCATTACAAAAGTCAACTGGAAGGTATGAGATTTGGTTCCCCAAATACACCCTAGTTTATCTCAAGTTGAACTCTTAGATGCAGGTCTTTGTGTTGTGCTCTTGTCACATGGAGGTTCTCTCATGAAATTAAATTTCTCTAATTTAAAAAAAAATATTACTTAATTTCACACACCACCCTCTTTTCTTAAAGAGTTTAAACTATCCTTGGATTAATGTTTCTAATTAACTCTATGTCCCCTTTCACTTTTTCCATTAGAACACTTATATACTTCATAATTTTAATACACATTATCTACCTAATATTGTCCAAACATGAGAAAGGTAGAGTTACTCAATTGGCTCAGTTTTTATACTTCTTCTTATTCTCCCTTTATCCCAAGGTTTACTCTTGATCTAATTACTTTAATTTTAACACCTCTCTTACTACGTGATGTGAACTAGTGCTCATCATTGTATGATTATAAACTTTTAATTTATCTTTTAGCTTTTTCTTCTTGACGTCAAGGGTTCCAAGTTAGTCGCGCCCTTCAAGAAATTCCATTTGAAGTTCTAAGGGTTTTATGTTGCTTGCCTTCGGGCATTCTCTGACTACAAGGGGAAGAATCGGGCACGATGATGGAGACCATTGTCCTCTCTTTTGTCTCCCTCTATAATGAGACGAATGGCGTTATGTATCAAGGAATCCACCTTGATACGCTTCCCCCAGTAAATCCTCGTAAAAGACCTAATCTAAGGTCCACCCTCACAACATCGTGATCTTCAAGCAAATGTATCCCAACATATTCTACCCTACATCATGATAAGAGTGCTAGTGGGTGAAATCAGGGATGATGTCCCACCACTCCCATGAAGTTCCATCTATATGTACAACCCCATCACCCATGTGTGAGTTGTTCAACCAAGAAACCGACCTTGTGTTTGCAACCACTAACATGTCGTTAGTAATCATGGAAGAATATTAATTTGAACATTAAATTTTGAAACAATACCATGAAATTCAATCAAACTAGAGATCGTTGACTCATCACATGCAAGTGCATTTGGGTGGTCTCCTACCACACTCAATAATCATCAGTAATATATGTTCATAATGGTAGTCATCAATATAACTGTGTATGTTAAATCATCATCACGACACAATCATTAACATAATTTCTAAATGTAAGAAAGAAGCTAATGTAAATAAGACAACATAATGAATCCAACGCACAATTACACAGTCATCAAACAAGCCCATCATAATAATTATTATCATAACATCAAACCCGCATAAAAATATTATCACATCCACTAATAGTAAAAGTAAAATAACAGGATCCTCGACTTGAGGTCCTCAAAGAATAATGTAAGAGCCCCAAGACTATATTAAGGCTAATGTAATATCAGGGTCAGTGAACCAAAGCGAGGCAATACAAGTTTTTACTTAAAAAAAAAATCGTTATTATTTATAATCTAATAATAATTTGACTTGTAACTTAATGAAATCCACCACATCTTATGGTTGTAAATAATTTAATTAGTTTTAAATAAAGCTCTTGATTACAAACATAAAATTAAAATTATTAATCCACCACATATTTGTTGGAACTCATGTATAATCTCTTGACGCGAAGATAGATTCCACAAGTGGGAGTAGTTGAGAAACAACATATAGAGGCAACAAAGCCAATGGGGTCATGCTTTCTAACAACACAGTACGTTGACAGTGGACTTTAATCGAAGACCAAAATGGAGGGACTATCAGTGAGTGATTTTTTTTTCCAATTATTGGGATTAATCATTGCAGCTCTAGTTCTTATTGAGTTTTTATTGGTGGACATCAGTAAAGCTCCCAAGTCTATCAAAATCTAATTTAATACATTCCATCAGAGGAATAAGGTATATTGTGTCTTAAAACTAGTTGTATCTCATGGCATTGTATGTTTGGTAGTATAAGTCTATAACATTAGCATAAAAATATGGTGCACTATTTGATTAAGCATTTCTACTATAAGGGACCTTCTACAATTAAATTGTTTGGATTTGGGATTATAATCTGAAAGTGTTTTGAAGAACGACATCTAATAATACGCCTCTCCTAATAGTGAATATGTGTTGCTAACAATGGTGGTTTTTTTATACAATAGCAAGAAGTAATGTCTGATGGATCAATGGAAGCACCTAGAGGTTTAGTTGGTAACAAAGGGATTATCAAAGGTTATTAGGTAAGATATCTTCGTAAATATCTAAAATTTAACACCAAAAAGACACTGGAGAAGATCATTAATTCGTCTTTGCTAAGGTGGTATGCAGACAAATCAGAAGCTAAAAACCCAAAAGAGATAGGTCTTGAAGGCGAGATGAGTTGGAGGGGTAAAATTAAATGGATATGTGGATGTTGCTGGATGAGATGCAAATTATGGCGGCTTAGATGTTGCTGGTGTTGTGCTAGTTGTGCATGAACATAAGAAGAACCATTATACATAGGATTGCAGGAGTTACACAATACAATATAGGGGACCAGTGAAGATTTAATCAACTAAGATCAAACATGATAAGAATTTTGAATATTCAGGTATACATGCTTTTGATCCTAGATTTCTCTATTGAATGAACTTGGATTGTGCAAGGGTCGTTGGAGGGGGTCTGGGGGAGGTACATGGGGATGAGTAATTAAAACACATTTGGTAGCTTACCAATCAAAAATTTGAATTCCTTCAATTAATGATCCTAGAGGAGTGAAGACGAAGAATTCATGAACATAGTCTTTTCAGATTGCATCTGACAACGATGGAGAGTTTCCTAATTAGGGTCGTCGTTGTTCCAACTAGGGGTTGATGATAATATGAGGAAGATCTATAAAAATACTAGTTGATTAGAGGAATGCATGAATTTGGCCAACTTTGGTAAACCGTCGTACTAATGTAAAACCCCGAGTGAGGAGTTTTTGGGACCTGGATATTTGATAACAGGGGTTGGACCCCAGTTATGGCAAAAAAAGACTCTTCCAAGTGGTTGTAATAAAAGTTAATTATTGACTCGAGCTAAAATTTTTACTATCGTTAATGTTTAGGTGATCTGATTGGATATTGACATAAATGGTGGTGAAGGGCCCAACTTATCTTGCATATCCAGTTATTTTGGTGGATAGTAGATATCTATTATTTGCTCTTTTCACCAGTCCTAGTTGGAAATCCCAAAACCTTGGATTAGAGGCTTTGATGAATGTGGATGGAATGGATAGTCAGACACCAATGGTCGAGCAGATTTATGATGTGGAGGATCTTATTAAAATTACTATTGCCACCGAAAATGAAAGTGAGATTTGTAGGCGGAACAATATAACAACACAACCTGCGCATAAGGAAAAAGGAAGTGTGGAGCCACAAAATACCTGCTCTAAGCCTGATGTAGAACTTCGTCGCCACCCAAATGCTGGAAAGCATCCCCGGAGGAGGAAGAAAAAACTAGTTAAAGAGCAAGAAGAATTTCAACCAGCTCACAAAATAGAAGAAAAGATAGATCAACGACTTATAAATTATCCACTTTGAGGGGGTAACCTCCTTTAAATTACATAAATGAACAATTCTTGGATGATTCAAATGAAAAAACCTCCTTTCTATATATAGGAGTCTAAGGGGTCACAATATAATCAGAGTTGACATAACAATAATAACGTAAGGGCACAACATATAAAAATAGTGGGCTTCTATGGGGCACAATAATAAGAATCTGGGGACTACATGGGTACAACAATAACAATAAGGGGGCTACATTAACAATAAAAATAAGGGGATACACTAGTATTATAGGGACCTAACATGCCCCTCTCCATCCAAAAAGGCATTTTCCTCAACGCTTGAGCAGTTCTGGATGCTTATGTATAAAATTCTCATCCTCCCATGTGGAATCTTCAACGGGTAAGTTCTCCCACTTGATCAGATACTCTGAAATTGATCGATTTCATAACTGTCGAGTTCTTGCTTCCATGACTTCTTTAGGGTCCAATATGATTTTTCCTTCCTCGTCAAGTTATGGAAATATTATTTGAACTGGGAGCTTGTCACCTATAACCTTATTTAAGCATGAAACATGGAAAATTGGGTGCACTCGAGAAGATGCAAGAAGCTCCAATTTGTATGCCATAGTACAAATCTTTTGCAACACCTTGTAAAGACCCTAATACTTTGGTGATAATTTATTATCCTTATTAGCTTGACTGAGGGACATTTGTTTGTATGATTGTAGCTATAAAAATACCCAGTCCTCTACATCAAAACTTCTTTCACTGCGATATTTATTTTCCTGTTGTTTCATTTGATTCTGCGCCAAAGTGAGGTTATCCTTTAAGAGTTGTAGAACTTATTGTTGATGCTCAATGTGATCTTCCACTGCTTCAACCTTAGAATTTTCTCTTAAAAATGATGTGATGGATGGTGGATCATATACATAAAGTGCCATAAATGGGGTCATTTTTGTTGTAGTATGGAAGGAAGTGTTATACCACCATTCAGCCAGGGGTAACCACTTGGCCCATTGTGTATGTTTATCAGATACAAAGCAACAAAGATATCCTTCCAAGCATTTGTTCACTATCTCAATTTTCCCATCAGATTGAGGATGATAAGATGAGCTATGAGCTAACTAAGTACCCATAAAAGAAAGTAATTGCATCTAAAAATTTCCAGTGAAAATGGGATCTATGTCGCTTAAAATAATTTTTAGGTTTCCATATAGATTTTGAATTATTTCCGTAAATGCAGTAGCAACTGTAATGGCTTTAAACGGATGAGATAACGCACAAAAGTATGAATACTTCATAATTTTATCAACTACCACCATGATGACACTCTTTCCTTCGGACTTGGGTAAAATCGTGATAAAATCCATTGAAACCTCCTCCCAACGTTGACTTGGAATAGATAAAGGTTGTAATAAACACGAGGTCTTAATTGTCTCAACTTTATTTTGTTGGTAAACCAAACATTCTGCCACAAACTTTTGAATATCATATTTAAGGTCATCCCAAAAAAATTCCTTCTTAACCCTGTGGTAAGTTTTTAAAAATCCTGAGTGCCCTTCTAAGGGAGAGGTGTCCAATTCCAAAATAATCTTTTGTTTGAGTTGGGAATTCTTACAAATATATAAGTGATATTTGTACCATAATGAATCATTTTTCCAACTAAATGTATCAGATGTATTGGGATCTTGTTGCAACTTTTCAATGAGTGCCCACACTTCTTCGTCATTCTTCCATTCATCCCTTGCTTCGGTTATCCAATCTGGTTGGATAATAGAAATGAAACAAAGTAATGCTTCCACATCCTCATCCTTTCTTGAGAGTGCATCTGCAAAAAAAAATTGCTTCCCTTTTTTGTAGATGTTTTCAAAGTCATAACTCAATACCTTTGTGACCCATTTTTGATTTTCTTTCGAAGATAACATTTGTTCTAAAAAATGTTTAAGACTATCATGATCCATTTTTACCTTGAAGTGTCTTCCCGTTAGGTAAGGTCGCCATTTATTAAGTGCATGTAGTATTTCCAACATTTCCTTCTCATAAATAGGTTTGTGTAAATACTTTCCTTTGATTGGATGTCTTTCAAAAGAAATGGGTCTTCCCTCTTGCATTTAAAAAACACCAATTCCATTTCCTGAGGCATCACATTCCACAATAAAGGTTTTTGTGAAGTTTGGCGTAGCTAAGACGCTGCTTGGCACATTGCCTCTTTAATATGTTCAAAGCCTTAGTTGCTTCTCGAGTCCAAGAAAATGTATCTTTCTTCAGTAATGTTGTTAGAGGTTATGATATTCTCCCATAATTCTTAACAAACTTGTGATAATACCTTGTCAACCTGGGAAATCCTTGCAGTTTCTTTATGGTTGTGGGGATTTTCCATTCCTTAATGGCTTTAATTTTGTTAGGGTCTACCTTAACACCCTTGTGATATGCAATATGACCGATATATTCCACCTCCTATACTCCAAATAAAAAATTGGAGGTTTTTTCATATCTCCTCCAACAGTTTGAGCACCATCTCAACACATTGAACATGATCCTTCCAAGACTTGTTGTAGATTAGTATATCATCAAAAAATACTAACACAAATTTTCTAAGGAATGGTTTGAAAATGGAATTCATCAAAACTTGAAATGTAGAAGGTGAATTGGTAAGGCCAAAAGGCATGAGCACAAATTCATAATGACCCTCATGATTTCTAAATGTTGTTTTCGAAATGTCTTCAGTCTTCATTCTTATTTGATGATATCGTGAACGAAGATCCAACTTGGTGAAGTAAATTGCTCCATATAATTCATCCAATAATTCATCAATGACAGGAATGTGAAATTTATCTTTAATAGTGAACTTGTTGAGCTCCCTATAATCCGGACACATGCGTCATGATCCATCCTTCTTATACACCAATACTACTGGAGCAGAGAAAGAACTTTGACTAGGTTGAATTATACTGACCTCTAGCATTTCTACAACCATACCTTCAATTTCATTCTTTTGGGCATATGGATATCTGTAAGGCCTGATGTTTGGAGGAAAAATTCCTGGAATCAAATGAATAGCATGATCATGATAATGAATAGGTGGGAGGTCTTTGTGAGTCTCAAATACCTTGTAATGATTGTCCAAGGCTTTTTGGAGATATGGAGAAATAGATGATTTCGATGTTTGAACCTCTAGTGAGCATAATTGTCCAATTACGCCTTGTTGTTCTTTCTTTAAAATAATTTTTCATGCCATTAGAGTTTATTATCTTTCCTGGTTTTCGTGCGATACCCCTTAATTCAAATCCTTTCCTTCCCAACAAAAAATTCAAGAAAATTTCTTGAAAATTAAAAGATATTGTAACCAAAGACTGTAACCATTGGACTCCTAGTACAACATCAACACCACCCATTGGAATGGAAAGAATTGGACTATTCAATACATATTATCCCATGGATAGCTTGATATTTTGAAACTTTCTAGAGCAATTTATAGTTCCTCCATTTGCAACCATCACTTGACACACTGGTGTTGGATATAAGAAGGAATTCAATTCCTTCGCTATCTTACAATGAATAAAATTATGGGTACTACCCTAATCAATCAACACTATTACCTTTTTCTTCTTCATATGTCCTTCTATATTGAGAGTTTTAGGAGTGGTAATTCTTGCCAATGTATGACAAGATATGGTCAGATTCATTTCTTAATTCTCTATGGTTGGTTCCTGGTGTATATCCTCTTCTTTTGACGTTTCTTGTTCCTTTTCTTCCTCCTCTTCACAATCTATGTAAAATAATTTATTCTCAGCACACTTATGACCTTTATTGTATTTTATATCACAACTATAACAAAGCCCTTTTTCTCTTTTTTCCTCCGATTGTTGTGGTGTCAACCTTGTAGGTTGTGGAACATTAGGAGCAGCAACACTTCCATATTTATAGTTGTGAGTGGTAGACTTCCTTGTTGCCATAATTTTTCTTTCCAATTTTATTTCCACCATGAATGCCTTCTCTAATGAATCAGGTTCCCAAAGGTGAACCTCATGTTGGATGTTATCCTTTAAAGTCCCTATGAAGACATCAATCCTGTGCTCCTCTAGAATATCTTCTACCTTGATATTCAATTTTGGAAGTCCTCAATGTGCTCTGCTATTGAACCCTTTTGTTTGAGATTTATCAATAGGATAAACAAGGTGTTGCTATTTGTATCCTCATAATGTGTTATCATTTCCTCTGTTAAAATTTACCAAGTGACAAGTGGTTTATGAGAAAAAAGCCATCGATACCATACAGACTGATTGGTTCTAAATATAAAGTTGCAATGTGTACCTTTTGTGAGTGTTGCACATCATGGAGATCAAAATATTGCTCCATTTTTAGTATACATGTTACTGTATCTTTGCAATCAAATTTCCTCATATCGATATTTGGAATGTGGTGGTTCTTAAACCCAACATTGGAGTCTCTAAAATCAAAATTCATATTCCTTTTGTCCTCATCATGATTTTCATGGATTACCTTGTCACCACTGGGAAGCCTTTCGTGCAACAACTTTGTCAAACCTTCCATGTATGCTTTCAAACCATCCATCTTAGTTTCCATGCCATCTATATTAGCTTCCATGCCATCCAGCTTAGCTTCCATTTCTTCTTTTAAACCATCCATGTCATATTTGGCTGCTCTTTGTGAGAGGGAAATTTGTTGCACTTGGTCCCTTAATTTTGATATATCACGTTGCAATTCTTCCTCTTCATGCGTCATAGTAGAGGTTTCTGAGGGCTTAATGGGTGTAGAATTATTATTTTTGGAGGCATTTTAGAACCCAATACTGATATATGTGCTTCAATATGCCCTTGGAATCAGTTCAAACTGATTTTTTAAACCAAAGTTATGCAATTTTTTTTTAAATACACACCTTTTTCTTACTTTTAGGATATCGACCTTGAAATGGTTATAACTCTATAATTTTGGATCTCCAAGGTTTTAAATTTCATCCAACCCCACAAGTCAAACCGATATTGGATTCTCCGAGAAAGAGTTATGGTCGATCTCCCACGATGACCTGATTATAATTGGTCAATAGAGCAAACTTGTATGGAATTCCACGTGTAACTGTTTATACCTTCAACCCTTAAATTTCTACACAAAAAACTACAGTCTGTGCACTTTCAGCCGATTTTTATAAAATTCAAATCTGATGCCTGAAACGAAAGTTATGGCGATTTTCCTTAGGTCACTTGTTTGAGACTGAATTTTGGAGCATGCAAAAACCCTATCTTCCTCGGATCATATCTCTGAAAATATAGTGAACCGAGTTCTGAAATTTTTACACGATGTTCACCATGATTTTAGATTAACAGGGTCGAATTTTCAGTTTCTGAAGCCTTGTAGAAAAAAAAAAAGTTATAGTGAAATTTCCATGATGACCTGTTTGAAGAAGCGAAACCCTAGAATCCAAAACTTTGATATCAAATGTTATGCAACCAACTCACAAAATAGAAGAAAATATAGATCAATGACTTTAAAATTATCCATTTTGAGGGGGAAACCTCCTTTACATTACATAAATGAACAATTCTTGGATGATTCAAATGTAAAAACCTCCTTTCTATATATAGGAGTCTAAGGGGTCATAATATAGTTAGATCCAACATAAAAATAATAATGCAAGGGAAAAACAATAAAAATAGTGGGTTATTATGGGGCACAATAATAACAATATGGGGTGGGTACAACAATAACAATAATGGGGCTACACTAACAATAACAATAAGGGGATACACTAGTATTAGAGGGACCTAACATCGAGATATGTAGGTGGAACACAATAACAACACAACCTACGCATAAGGAAAAAGGAAGTGTGGAGCCACAAAATACCTACTCTAAGCTTGGTGTAGAACTTCATGGCAACCCAAATCCTTGAAAGCATTCCTTAAGGAGGACGAAAAAACTAGTTAAAGAGCAGGAAGAAATTCAAAAGCTCATCACGAGGTTGCACATATACTCAGATAATGTGCCTAGGTTGAGACAAATAGTTGTAGTTTATTGGTGGGAGTATATAAGGATGGTTGATAGCTAGATGAAGGACTAGATCGACAAACGTTGGTCTACGATTGTCGGATTTCGCCCAAAATTAAGTGTATTAATGAATGGGTGGTTTGGGTTTCATTTTATGAAAGAAGAGGATGTAGAGAATATTAGAACTATGCTTTGGTTGAAAGGAAAAGGATTCGTAGTTCTTCATAAATGGACTATTGGGTTTGATCTTATCAAATAAATACCCAAGATAAAGTACATATAGATGAAGTTACTTGGGCTAACTCTGGAATTATGGTAAAAAAGTCCTATCACAGGGATTGCCAACAAAATTGGAAAATTTCATTATGTGGATGAGGGTTGTATTGGTTTTCTTGACAAGAGAGTGGCTTGGGTATTGATCGAAATTGAATATGCTAAGGGGCTATCGGAGGCTTCAAACATTTATTGGGGAGCTTTATCAATAAGAAACAAGTATATTTTTGGGGAATTCCATTTAGATTTCTGGGATGTCATGAAGTAGGGCATCTAATCGTAGAATTTCCAACGATATTTGGTGGGTCACGCTCTTGAAGGAATGGTAGGGTGTCTTGGAGAAATTATGCCCCTCATTTTGCAATGAAGGCTCAAGGAGATGCAGGGACTAAAATTGAAAATAATATGCCCACACTTGAGGAAGTTCTTATCGGAAACATCCCCTACAACATTCTAGAAATGCCACACTCGGAATTGGGCCTTATGGATACTGGAGGGGGCTCATGTCAAAATACTTCTTGCCACATAGCATATGTTTTAGACAAGAGTAATATTTTTAGAGCGCCCTCCTAGAATGCACAAATGATTAAAGGAAAATCCCCCTTAATATCTTCCAACTTGAGGCTTCCTCCATCCTCCTCTACTCGGAAAAGTGGATTACTTGGTGATTTCTTGTCGCCTTCTTCAGAGAATACAAACTTGGAGAATATGGTCGGTGATGATGTGTCGAGCCTTGAACCTCTCACTATCAAAATATCCTTTTCTTGTTGAATTTGAGCAACAAATACATGGATATACCAACAAAAGGAAGGAACCAAAACAAGAAGATTGCCAATTGTATCAACAAAGGAATGGATCTAAATGAACATTTCTCAGAATCAGTGGAAACTTCCCTGTACCATTCTATTGATCTGGGTTATCCTATCAACAGAGATGGCTCTAGTGATAATGCTGATAAGCGGGACATTAGAGAAAATTTCCCCATTGCCTCTGTTCCTAGATGAAGATAATTTCATGCAACATTCGGGGATTGGGTTTGTCAACTTCTCAACGAGCTCTAAAAAATATCATATCTATAAATCAACTTGCGAAGGTCTTTCTTCAGAAGACGTAGATAAATGAAGAGAAAGCTCTTTAAATTATTATGAAAATATGCCCAAATTAGGTTGTATGTGTGACGAGTGCATGAGGGACCTTTGGTGGCTTGGATGCAATGTGGAACCCAAATATTTTCTCCCTCAAGGCGTAAAAAATACTTGTTGGTATAATTATAAATGGTTTTTACAAGGGACCTCTTTTCCAAGTACACATTTTCAATATATATGCTCCATATACCAATAGAAAGCAATTTTGGCAAAAGGTGGAGGATTGTGAGATTTTGGATTTACATTCAATAATTTTAGTGGGAGGTTAGAATTTTACTTTGAACCCTAAGGAGATATGGGTCCAGAAAAGCAATATAGATCCATTGACAAGTTTCTTCAGTTCGTTATTCTGCCAGAAAATGTACAGGGATATCGTTTCATGGCCTATAGGTTGAACCTAGAGAAATGGTCGATGTGGTGAAGAATACATAATGAAGCGAATGGATCGTTTCCTTGTCCATTCTTCTCTATACACTAGGCTAAAGTATCCTAAATCTTGGACTGCACACCTACGATACTCAGATCACAATGTCATTTTTATGAATTGGATTGGTGAATAGTTACCCACTTCCCTTCATTTTAAGTTTAACCATGTGTGGCTGCAAGACAAATAAATTTAGGATCTTGTTATAACATCTTGGTTGAAGCCAGTGGAGTCTGGCTCTAGCTAAAGGATGGGATTGGTGTCAAATAAGTTGGGCAAGTTGAAAGTTGAAGTGAAAGAATGGGTCAGAAAAAGGAAATGGGAATTATCCAAGGAGCTATCTAAAAATGAGAGGGATATCGAAATCTGTTGGATCCTACATTTGTTAGACTATTTACTGAACAAAGAAAGAAGATTTTAACTGACCATATATGAAGGAAGAAAAAATCCTTAAAATTTAGGAAGACTAATGGAGATTGAAAAGCAGAATGGATTGGATTCAAGGCGGGGATAGAAATACAAGGTTCTTCGACATGGAAACCTCCAAGATAAAAAGTGTTAATTCGATATGGCACATTCGAAATCAACATAATTATATACTCATGTTCCTGAAGGACATACAAAACGAGGTCTTACAATATTTTCCCATGCAATACAAGGAGGCTGATACATCAAACATTGAGAGTCAAATGGAACTAGCAAGCTTATTTCCCTGCATGGTTGATGCGAATGAAACTAAACACTTGGATGAACCTATCTCTGTAGAGGAATTGAGAGGTGTGTTAAATGAGTTTTCTAAGGATAAAATTACAGGGCCAGATGGATGGTTGTTGGAATTATTCCTATTCTTTTTTTAGTAGATGGGACCTGACCTAATTGCGATGGTGGATGAGTCTAGACTCCGGGGAACAAAACATGTGCTATTAATGCTTCCTTCATTACTCTGATTCCAAAAAATACCAATCCTTCCAAGTTTATTGAGATAGACCAAACTCGTTATGTAATGTGGTTTAAAAAATTATTTCCAAAGTTATAGCTAACTGAATCAAGCAGTTGCTACATGAGTACATTTATTTGGATAAATATGGTTTTCTTGCAAGAAGGAGAACATGATATGTTGTTGGGATTGCACATGAGTGCATACATTCCATCAAAAATAGAAAATTGAAAGCATGTTTGTTGAAGATAGACCTTATCAAAGCCTATGAGAGGGTCGATTATTATTTTCTGAGGCTGATCCTCCATAAAATCAAATTCCAAAGAAGGCGCGTCAACTAGATTATGGCTTGTGTCATGATGGCCAACCTAATAGTAGTGATTAATGGGGTTTTGACATAATTCTTCAGAATTGGTCGAGGGTTGTGCCAGGGGTGTGCCCTTTCCCCTCATCTCTTAATTCTAGTCAGGACGGATTGAGAAAGGATACGTGGCTAAGGAAGGGTAAAATAATTAGATGTAGGTTCACTAATAATAACAAGTTGTCTCACTTAGTGTTTGTCGATGACGTACTCAGCCTTGGGGAGTCTAAACTTTCAGAATGGAAAACCTTTTTCCAGATAATGGATAAATTTGGTAAGGAATTTATCTCAACAAGAATAAATCTCAACTAATTTCCAACAATATTTTGGATGAGGAGGTTAAGAATATTTTTGAAGTCTTTGGGATCAAAATCAGACCCCTGGCAGGTGGGTTTAAATATTTGGGTTTTCACTTGAAGCCCAACAATTTCAAGAAGATTGATTGGAATTGGATTTTAGAAACTTGTGAAGAAATTAATTTTGTGGGAAAATAAGTGGCTTATGTTTGGTAGAAGGTTGGTAATGGAAAAGGATGTCCTCTAGGGTATTTATGTTTATTGGATGTACTTATTTCATCTCCCTATGGCTTTCATCCATTGCATCAATTCCATAGTAGCATATTTCATTTTGTATCAAGCTATAAGGAAAAATTTCACATGTCCTCTCTAGCGTCCATTTGAAGACCTGTTGAAAATGGGGGATGGGGTATTAAGGAAACTAAAATATCGAGCTTCACCCTGCTCACCTCAAATATTTTGAGGGCCTTTATGGAGCAAGGAATCTGGAAAAACATAATTAGGGAGAAATATGTCGACAATGCTAGTTTGGAGGATTGGATCTTGGCTATAACGCTAATGAAAAGTAAGGCCTCCTTTGTGTGGCACAATTTGATGAAAGCTAGGCATTGGATGTTTTGTAACCTCAAATGGGTTGTCGAAAATGGTAGCCAGATCCTTGTATGCCTAGATGTTATGCTTGGAATGGAGGGTTGCCATTGTCTATCTTTTCCCATCATCCAACACCTAAATAGTTGAGGTATATATTATTTAGAGCACATTAGCATTACAATGCCTGGAAACTTCCCCTCAACCTAGTGGATGCATGCGGATGAGATATATTTGGAGCTAGAGTTATGCTTTGAGTGGGAGTCCTTCCAATCTCACCTCATTCTGGCTGGAATCACCTTATCTGATAAAGAGGAAAAACTAACTTAGGGCGGGCTTTCTAAGGGATGTGGCATTTATGTTAAGGAGGCATATGGATATATCTCTACTCGACCCCTGTTGGACCCGTCAAACATTTTTCTGGTCTGGATGTGGACATAGGTGGCTTCTGCAAAGCTTAAATGTTTTACATGTTTCCTAGTCCACAAAGCTTAAATGTTTTACATGTTTCCTAGTCCACAACCACATCCTTAATGGGGATAATATCGTCAAGAGAGGCTTTCAAGGCCCAAGTATCTACACTCTCCGTAGATCTGATAACGAGGATAGTACTCACATTTTTTTGGATTTTCCATTTGCTTTATCTATCTGGGAGAGTGTGTGAAAATTCGCTTGAAATGAAACAACTGGAATTAATTCTTCTAACTGGTAAAATTATTATGAATTTTATTTTATTATAAAAAAATATCAAACTAACCACACCTCAATTTCTTCACTAATAAACATTGTGGAAGATAAACTAGAAACTAAGAAATAATATGTACACACAAAATAAAAATTGACATATTTATTTTTGGACAATTGTCCACAGAAACACCCAATGTGGGAAAACCGGTGCAACAACTCAGGGTTTTTATTATTATGCAGCAATGAAATTCTAAGTACAATAAAATGAATGCCAAACTTGCAATCCTGTTTGAGATCAATACTGGCAGAATAAACCAAGGGAATTTAACCTCCTCCACAAGCAATCCCCACTCAGTCTAGCCACTCAAACTAATAAACTTGGACCCCTCTACACAGCTTATGTGCAAGCCTTGTGCAATCACTCACACACTCAGCCCAATCCTGCCACAAATCTGCCTTTGAATTAATGTTGTTTCTTTGTAAAGAATACTCTAGCCCTCTGGAAAATTATTCTGACCTCCGGTAATTGAATCCTCCTCCTACTTAGTTAAATCAAAATACCCTCTTGAGACTATTGCGTAGTTCCTATGCAACCTCCTAAAGAAATAATATAACCTCCACTCTTGACTCTACGGAATAGAAAATCTCCTCTGGAATCATTGTCTCTTCCCCTTTGTGTCCCTTCTGACTCGAACTCTCTTACTCTGCTCAACCTCTGAAGTTGGATAACTCGACCTACTAAGGAAGTTGTGCTATTGGATTCTCGCTCATGTGTCTTGTTCCAACCCCATCAACCTCCTCTTATAATCTCCTGTTGGATTTCCAACGACCACAATCAAATCCTTATTGATGGATGAGATCATTTTTTAGTTGATCCATCCGAGTTTCTAGAGAAATTTCACCTTCCTCAATTATTTTTTGTCATTAATCATTTTCCTAAGTTAGAGTTAGGAAGAGGCCTCGGCCCTGACCCCTCCAGCTCTGTACGATGTCTGATCGATGTGACAAGGGTCTTCCTCCATCTGTTACGGTTTTCACTCCCGGTCTCCTTGGCACTTCTCTCAAAGAATCCGGTACGTGGCCAAGCGTACGGGTTTTAGCGTTTCAGCGAAAAATAATGGAGTCATTTTTTCTTATTCATTTCTGGTATCCTCGACGGTGTTTAGCAGCTAGGGTTTCCGTTTGGGAGTAGTTTTCGGGCTTTCTTGGTGTCGGTTTTAGATTTGCTGTCGGTGCAAACGATGGGGTTTGACAACGAATCTGTGGATTTAGAGCCCGCTCCGGAAGACCTCCTTACCTGCTGGGGGCATGAGATCTCCGAGAAGAACCTCGATCTGTATTTTCCAAGTAACAATGATCTGCAAGTACTCAACAAGGAAGTGGGTTTGGGAGGTCTCTCGAGTGGGGGGGACCTGCTAGAAGAAACCCTGCAAAGCATTCGCAACGGCGGTTGGAATGCAGGGGTCCCGTCTGAATTGGCCCGAGAGCACCCTTCCATGGCTGGAGTCAACAAAGGAGCGGCGGCGTTTTCTCCCTATCCTCCTACTCCGGCTGGTCTTAAAGTTAATTTTTTTCACCATGCTTTTACTGGAGGTCTTACTGATTTAATAGGCAGTGCTGGGTTTCAAGGTGTCGAAGGCTATAGATCACAGGGAGAAGGCCCGTCTTTTGCTTGTAACCCTCATGAGGAGATTTTAAAGGATTCTGTGGTGGGGTTGTGCGATCCTGTGTTGGGTCAAGGTCTTCCACCCGCAGGAGTCTGTGTGCCTGGTGTGGCTCGTGGCTTGGTCTCTCAAGGTGGGGGAGGGTTGGCCCAGGCCGTGCCCCTTGGGGGTTACCTAGGTCTCAACCAGTCTAGAGTTTCTTCGAACGAGGCCATAGCCAGACCTTCGAGGTCAGGGGCTTCTGATTTTCAAGGTTTCCTCCCGAGCAAAGGGGTTGTTAAAGGGTCTAGTGTTTCTCAGGAAGAAAGGGAGATTGCCAACCCTCCAAAGGCATCTGAAGAAGGATGGCCAGGGTCGTCTGTGCCTGCCGGGACGGATGCGCCCACAATCAAATATTCTAGTGAGAGGGAAGGGCTTAAGGAAGAAGTGGGCGGAAAACGAAAAAAAGTGAAAGCTATCAAGAAGAGAGAGGTCAAACCTAACTGTCTTCTGGGATTTGACATAAGTATTGAACAAGCCATGGAAGCATCTGAAACCATCCTGGTGGGAAGAGTTCGAGGTCGGAAGTACTCGACGGACTATATTGCCGATTGGGTCCTTCAGGAATGGAAGGAAGCCCCAGGTCAACCCTCGGAGATCAAAATCTTGGCAAGGGGCTGGTTCAGTATTAAGTTCGTCAGCAAGGAACATGTGGACTGGGTGCTTGGAAAAAAATGGTTTTTTGGTAAGAGACCAATCCTTTTTCGTCGATGGACTCCTCTTTTCGATGCTCAGAAGGAAAAAATGGCAGAGTCCCCGGTGTGGGTTAAACTTCCAGGCCTTCCCATGCAGTTCTGGACAGATTCAGTGTTTATTTCCATTGGTAACACGCTGGGCACTTTTTTGGAAGTAGATAAATTATATATACAATCCAGAGATTGGAGTGTGGCTCGTATCCTTGTCAGCTTAAATCCAAGGGAGGGTCTGGCAGATGCAATGAATCTGCAATATAGAGATATGGTCTTCTTGCAGACCCTCGATTACGAGAATCTCCCTTTTCGATGCAACCGATGCCATAAATATGGGCATTTGTCGAAGGAATGCCCCTTGGGTCATAGGCGTAGGCGGAGACAGAAGAATTTTGATAAGAAAGGGGGGTTTCCTGCTCAGGGTGTGGATGGTAACGTTCTGGCAGAGGTTCCTTTCTCCGTTGAGCCAAAGATGACTCCTGTCATAGAGGAAGTTCAACCGCAGATTACTATCGAGGAAGTCGTCCCTCTCCCGCCTCCTCCAGCTGATCTGACGACGCCCAAGGCCTCCATCCCAGTCTCGGATCATGTTGGGGCATCTCAGGCGGGTATGTGCTCTTCTCCTGCTTTGCGCCCCTCTTTCTACTTTTCGTTGTCTGAATTTGATGAGCCTGGTCCCTCCAGGAAAATCCTTAATGATTTATCTTCTTTAAACATTTCAAACTCCTCGCTTGACAGTGTGATCCTTTCTATCCCGGATCCCCCTGCTTCTGACCCACCCCCTGTTGTCAGTAGCCCTGTCTCCCTAATGCCTCAGGCCTCCGTCCCTGATCTTTCGCCTTATAACCTCAGACCTTTGGCTATCCGTAAGGGGAAAGGGGTGGCTGTTGGAGGGCTTGCTTCCGACCCTGTGGCCTTTGGTCCTAGAAAGTTGAGAGGAAGAAATTCAAATCTCTCCAAAGCCCAAATGAAAGTAGTAGTTGATATAGCTGAAGGAAAGCAACTGTCTATTCCCGGGGTGCTTAGAGCAGAGCGACCACCCCCTGAAGGTATCCAATGATCCTCCTCTCCTTCAACTGTAGAGGCTTAGCTAGCCAGCCGAAAAAGCTAGCCTTTCCAGAACTTGTGCGGTCACAAAACCTGGATGTTATCTTGCTGCAGGAAACTCTCGGTAAAGGGGACGAGGTGATTAATTTTCTCTTAAAAATGTTGCCAGGGTGGCACTTTCACGCTCTTGATGCGGTGGGTAGATCTGGTGGAGTGGTTTCTGGTTATAATCATAAAAAGCTGAGAGAACTCTCTTCTTGGGGTTCGGAGAATTGCCTGGCCTTGGAACTCTACTCGTCTGATCTGAACCTCACCTTTCTCTCTTTAAATATCTATGGCCCCTGTGTGGAAAGAGAACGCTTCTGGACTTCCTTCTTCAGATCTTCCTGGTTTTCCTACCCCAACTTACTCATCGAAGGAGACCTTAATTTCTCCTTGGGGGAACTTGAATCATGGGGAGACTCTGCCAGGCCGGACCCCCTCATGGATTTTTTCTGAAACAACTTAGCTATTGCCCACCTTGTGGATGTCCCCCCTCTTAAAATGCACCCTACTTGGAGAAATCGAAGAGTTGGGCCGGATTGGGTGGGAAAAAAGTTGGATCGATTCCTGCTGGGGGAAGACTTCGCGGAAAAGCTTCAGGCCTACAGACACTGGGTTGGGGAGGGGGGTATCTTAGATCACTTCCAAATTCTTCTGGACTTGAAATGTGATGGCAATAAACCAGGCATCCCTTTTAAATTTAAATCTGCATGGCTGAAGGATGAATCTTACAATACGTTGTTCCATTCTACTTGGGTAAAGACACATTTTGCTCTGAAGCCTCCAAAAGCTCTTTATTCATGAATAACCTTAAGACTTTGAAAGCTGCTTCCAAGCATTGGGCCCTCCAGAAGAAACTTCAGGAGGAGGAGGAAATCAAATTGATCAATAGGGAGCTGGAAAGGTTGGAAGCTCCTGACGGAGGAGGCTATACCTCTGATGAGTCCAAAGCCATTATCAAGGAGCTAGAGGCATCTCGGAGGAAAATCCTCCAAATCAGGGAAGAAAGTTGGCGGTTGAAAAGTCGAGCAATATGGTTGCTAGCAGGT
Source organism: Pinus albicaulis (assembly GCA_034641835.2). Classification (NCBI taxonomy): domain Eukaryota; kingdom Viridiplantae; phylum Streptophyta; class Pinopsida; order Pinales; family Pinaceae; genus Pinus; species Pinus albicaulis. Next base: position 1,107,022,682 of record CM076582.1, on the reverse strand, counting down.
GATGAAAATACTAAATTCTTCCAGAAGTTTGCAAAATGTCGGAAAAATACTAATACCATTTGGGAAATTCCAAAAGAAAATGGAGAGACGGCTAAATCCTTTGAATATTTGGCATCCCTGGGCATAAAATACTTTAAATCTCTATTCAAAGCTCCGACTGAGGTCTCAATTGCTGAGGTAATCAGAGTTGCGCAATATTTCCCCAGTTATATAGATGATGAAGGTAATGAGGCAATCATGGAGCCTGTATCCAAGCAAGAAGTGGAAGATATTCTCAAAGCTATGCAGAAAGACAAGAGTCTTGGCCCCGATGGTTGGACTGTGGAATTTTTCCAGCACTTTTTTGAATTTTTGGGGGATGAACTCGTTGCAGTGGTGGAAGAGTCTAGGAACTCCGGCTCCATCTTTCAGCCTTTTAATGCCACCTTTCTAACCCTGATTCCTAAATCTGATCATCCTGATTCCTTTGCAGCCTTTCGACCCATTTCGCTCTGCACCTGTGTCTACAAAATCATAGCCAAAGTCATAGCCTCAAGAATTAAGCCTTTTTTATCCCGCCACATCTGCCCTGAACAATTTGGCTTTATGGATGGAAGACAGATTCATGAAGCCGTGGGAGTAGCACAAGAAACTCTTCATAGTCTTAAGAGAAGTGGTAAGAAAGGGGAAATTATCAAATTAGACCTATCTAAAGCCTATGACAGAATTAATTGGATGTACTTGTGCCTCCTGCTAACTCACCTCGGGTTTATATTTGATTTTTTCAGATGGGTTATGAGTTGTGTCACCTCGTCTTCTATTGCTATTTTGATCAATGGAGCTGCTACCTCGTTCTTCAATCCAGAAAGAGGCCTTAGACAAGGGTGCCCTCTTTCGCCTCTTGTTTTCCTCCTGGCTGCAGAAGGAATTAGCTTAATGATACACAAAGCCAAGAGGCTTGGTCAACTTAAAGGTATTGAAGTTGCTTCAAATCTCTGGATCACTCACTTGCTATTTGTGGATGACATCCTTTTGTTTAGTAATGGGAGCCTGGAGGACTGTCGTTCCCTTAAATGTATTTTGGACCTTTTTCTGAAGGCCACCGGCCTCCAAATCAATGAGCAGAAGTCGACTCTCTCTACATCAGGACTGTCCATTGGAGAAGTGGGTGGAGTTGCATCTATGCTGCCTTTTGAAGTCAAATCCCTCCAGGATGATTTTAAATATTTGGGCTTCCACCTTAAGCCTGATACTTATCGAATTCAGGACTGGAAATGGCTCCTAGCTAAAATTGAAAAACATCTTAATCATTGGAGTCATAAATGGCTCTCAAGGGCTGGAAGACTGGTGCTTATCAAGTCAGTCTTAATGGCTATTCCGGTGTATTGGGCTAGCCTCTCTTGGGTACCCAAAAGTATCCTTGTTTCGATTGACAAGCTGTGCAGTAGGTTCTTATGGGCTGGTTCCAAAGTGGATCATGTTACCCCATGGGTAGCATGGGACAAAATCAGAAGACCAAAGGAATGGGGCAGATGGGGTATTAAGAATTTGGTATCCTTTTCAAAATCTCTTGCAGCAAAACTAGCCTGGAGGCTTCTGACGATAGAATCACTATGGTCCTCTGTCATCAAAAGGAAATATCTCATACAGGGATCAGTTCTTGAATGGATTCGCTCTCCCATCAAATCCTCAAAAAATGCATCAGTTGTCTGGAAAGCAGTGGTTGCTTCTGTACAAATCATCGAACAAGGTTTAGAATGGAATGTGGGAGATGGGGCTCAGGTACGTTTGGGTCGTGACCCCTGGGTAGGATGCTCAGCCGGTTTTACTCTCCCTCAGGACCTGGTAACCTTCCTAAGCGACATAGGTTTTCTCCATCTAAGCCAGGTTGTTGATTGGCAGTCTTCCTCCCTCCTTAGACAGGGATGGCTCTCTGGAACCGATCTTCATCTTGAAGAACGATGGATGGAAGATTGGAGACTTTATGTTGCAGAGTTGCAAAATTCCTTAGTGAGAATCTCAGACTCCAAGGATGAACTTCGGTGGGTCCACGCACAGATAGGGACTTACTCTCCAAAGATGGGCTATAAATGGATGATGTCTCAGTAGGGGTGGGAGGTTCCGGCTTGGTGGTGCAAACTGATTTGGAAGCTAAAAAGCCCAGCTAATACCAGACTCTTTTTCTGGTGCCTCCTGCAGAATAAAGTGCCAACCTGGGACTTTCTTCAAAGAAGAGGAAAAATCGGACCTGGCTGGTGTTCCCTATGCAAGTCAGGGGAGGAAACTTCTCCTCACATCTTTTTGCAATGCCCTTTTAGTGCCAGCCTTTGGGCTGAATCCCTTAGGCTGCTTAAAATTCCTCTCAGATGGGACGGAGATGATTTACAACAGGCTTGGTCTCGTTGGTGGCAGGAGGCTCCTGATGATAAAGTTAGAACAATTCCCCTTTTGATTGCTTGGGGCATTTGGATCGCTAGGAATCGGGCAATCTTTCAAGATCAGTGCTTTCCAATAGGCAGACTGGCTGCGGAAGGTGTAGCCATCTTCGAAAGTATTCCCCCTCCTTCTGGTCCGAGCCCCCCTCGCAACATCCAACCTGAAGTCATCAGGGATTCTGTTCCGTGGGCCTTCTTTGATAGCGCTTCAGATATCAATGGGCGGTGTGGAGCGGGCCTGGTCATTCATTTATCCACAAGTAAATCTCTTCGGGCTTCAGTGGGACTGGGGCAAGGGACGAACAACTTTGCTGAACTCAAAGCTTTACACTCTCTACTTTGCTGGCTGATCTCAAGGCAAATGAGGATGATTCAGATTTTTGGTGACTCAAAAAATATCGTGAACTGGTTCAATAGGACTCAACAGTGCAGGAACTACCTTTTGCTACCTTTGCTTAAAGAGATTTATCGGATAAAATGTTTTTTCACTGAGATCACTGTTTGCCACATTTACAGGGAAAGGAACCAGGATGCAGACAGATTATCTAAAGAAGGTTCTCAACAGATTCTGGGGACCTGGTCAGTAACAGAGCTGGACAGTGGGGTTGTTCATGTTGTGGAACAACCGGTTTTTGGTTGAATGCCTTAAAAACTGTTTATTTTCCATGTTTATATTTAGTATGCTATGGTTCTTCTTTTTGTACTGTTAAAAACTCTTACTATTACTCCTAAACTTTTGGTCTCCCAGAACTGTTTTCCTTATGTAAGGAGGTTCTAGGACCCATGTTAATTGTCTTAAAAACTTTGACAGGAGGCCGGGATAGTCTTTACTGCCGGCCTTTCTTTGTTTTAGCTCGGAAGCTTTTGCTTTTGTATGGCACTTATTCCCTCTCTTGCCTATCTCTGTTTCGGTTATTATCCGGGAGATGTTGGCCGAGAGAAAGTGCTGTCTTTTCTGGTTTTTTTCTTGAGCACAGGCTGCTTATGGTTTATCAGCAGGTAAACAAAGGCAGTTGAGTCCACTTTTTCTCTTTTGGGAAAAAAAAAGGAGAAACAGAGCTGACCTGAAATGCTATGCATATGCTTTGTGACTATCTATTATTAATAGAAAGTTCGATTTTTTTCTGTGGAAAAAAAAAGTTAGAGTTAGGAAACATTTAATTACTCACTAGTTAACTTAATTAAAGCATCTCTAGGTGGATTTTCCTGAAAATTTTTCTAGGTTATGGAGTTCAAGTGTTCCTTAGCCTCTCTGATAACTGTCGAAACTAGAACACCACCTGATGCTACAAAAATAAAAATTCCTCTTAGCGAGGAAGGTGTTCTCCAACTGTCTCCATAACATCCTCCATACACATTGTTAATGTTTGACAATTTTGACACTCTACCACTGCTCACCAAATACTGTGCAACTTTGAAAATCTTGCATTTGTGTTGTTGTTGACACTGCACTGCTTCCAACTCTGCCACTACACTGCAACCAACTAATACTCCCTCTCAAGCTGTTGTTGTTGCAACTACTGCAACTGAGATCCAAAAATATGAATACTAAATAAACTGTGTTCATATGCTACAACTATCTCCTGAGTCTCTAGCTGCTACTAGCTTTTGCACAGTCCACTGAGTCTGTCTATGTTGCAACTACATTGTCCTCCTTAGCATCTAGCCACAACTAGCATTGAAATTGTCCCTTAAGAATTGACTACAACAAAATTGACACTTATCCAAGCTACTACTGAATATTGTGGGCCCTTGTAGCAAGGTTAATGATCCATGAGAAGAGTATATTGCAACTATTTCTGCTCTCCTATGGAGCCCGCCCAACTTTGTGCAACTCTGGAGTCTAGAACTCAAAGTATCCCCACCTCTCTCCTGGAGGTATAAATGCATACATTGCAAATTGTTCCTCCAATATGGAAGACAATTGATCAATCTTTGTCAAAGTTGCTTCCTGCTCCTGGTTCTCCTTCTTTTCCTTCTTCCTTTGAGGACACTGGGTACTATAGTGACCGAACTCACCACACCTGAAGCACCTAATCTTCAATAGATATTTCTTCTTTTTCTCACCTCCTTGTGAGGCTTGTCCCTGACCAGGACCATTATTTTCTTTCCCTTTGATGCAATGGCTACGTTCTCTTCCTCCTTCACAATATTTGATCCTCTGTTGTTGCTACTGATACTATTCTTGACTAGAGAAAGTCGCATCTCCTCTTGCGTGAAATCTGACCACAACGGGTCCCATCCAGGTAGAGCATCTCATCTAGTAATGCCTTGGATGAAGGTAGTCCACTCCTTGGAGAAACCATTGATGGAAACATGCACTAGTTCATCTTCTTGTGGCATCTCACCTATAACAAAAAAACTCATTCCAGATATCCCGAATCCTGGTAAGGTATCCATCTCCCTTCAGGAAAAACTTCTTATTCTTGAAAGGATTATGATATAGTGTTGTGAGTCCATCCCACATTTCTTTAGTCGTATTCTTGGCTGCTAAATGTGAGACAATATGGTCCCGAACACCATCAAGGATTATCCTCTTCGTCTTGACCATTTCCTTTCTGTAATTCTCTAGTTGTTGTGGGTCTATAGGTTCAACTATAACTCTTTTCACGTAATCCTTCAAACCATGCTCATTTAGTAGAAGGGACAACATGGAATTCCAAATAATTTCGTTGGAAGCACCATCCAATCTATCTCGATCACTAAGTCCTGTTGAGGCCATTTCGACAAACTCATAATTGGGTTATAAGAAAGAGTCTCCTCTTCTCCTGCTTGGCCACTTGCTCAGAAAAATCACACTCCTTCTGGAATTTGAAGAAATGCTACTGCTATCTCACTTTTCCTTCAACTTCTCTCTGAAACTACTCACCCAACGTTGCAGATGTCCTTTTCTAGAAATTGGCACACAAACTACAATATCAACAACTAGAATTAGCTAGTTTGGAAAACTCGCACTACCTTCTTCAACTAAAAAATTCGTATTTCCTTCAAGAATGAAATTGGAAACCCACGGATAAAACCATCAATGTGTGCAATTTCTCTTCCACCTGGTGTTGATTCTGCTACTACAATTTTTTTTCAAAAGCAACTACACCTAGACAAGAAATTTGCTCTGTGAAAAACACTGTGTTGCTCACCTTTTGCCTTATGGAATTACTTCTTGTACAAATCGATCCTTCCTGCACTATACAACTAGAAATTCCACCTCATGTATAGTAATTTGCACTGCCAGGCTAGGCATTATGTAACCCCTGAATAAATCATGGTGTTGCTCCCTCTGAGCCACGAATTTCTCCCTCTTCGTCTCTGAGCCTCCTGACCGTCAAAATTGCTCTGATACCATGTGAAAATTCGCTTGAAATGCAACAACTGGAATTAATTCTTCTAACTGATAAAATACTTATGCAATTTATTTTGTTACGACGAAATATCAAATTAATCACACTTCAATTTATTCAATAATAAACACTACAGAAAATAAATTGGAAACTAAGATATAATATGCACACACAAAATACGAATTGACACAGTTATTTTGTACAATTTTTCCCGGAAAAATCTAAAATGGGAAAACTGGTGCATTAGCCAAGGGTCTTTATTACTATGCAACAATGAAATTCTGAGTAGAATAAAATATATGCCAAATTGCAAATCATGTATGAGATAAATACTGGAAAAATAAATTGAGGGAATTTACCCTCCTCCACAAGAAATCCCGACTTAGTCTAGGCACTCGAACTAACAAAATCGTACCCCTTTGCATAGCTTCTGTGAAATCCTTGAGCAGTCACTCACACGCTCAACCCAATCCTGCCACGAATCTGCCTCTAAGTGAATGTTGCTACTCTGGAAATAATTCTTCGTCCCTCTAGAAAATTATTCGGGCCTTAGGCAATTGAATCCTCCTCTTGCTGAGCTAAATCAAACTTCCCTCTTGAGGCTACTCATAGTCCCTGCGCAACCTACTAGAGAAATAATAAGGACTCCTCTCCTGACTCTCTATAACTGGAAAAATCCTTTGGAATCATTGTCTCTAACCCTCTGCATCCCTTCTAGCTCGAACTCTATTCCTTTGCTCAACCTCTGAAGCTGCATATCTCTACCTACCAAGGAACTCACACTATTGTCTTCTCACTCGTGTGTCTTATTCCAACCCCATCAACCTTCTCTTATAATCTCTAGTTGGATCAATAACAACCATGATTAAATCCTTATCGATGTGATCCATTTGTGTTTATAGTGAAATCTCACCTTCCTCAATTAATTATTTTTCCTAAGTTATACTTAGGAAAATCTTAATTACTAACTAATTAACTTAATTATGACATCTATAGGTGGTTTTTCTTTAAAAAAATTCTATGTTCTGGAGTCATAGTGTTCCTTAGTCTCTTTGACAACTATGGAGACTAGAATACCATCCGATGCTACAAAAACTAACATAGTGTAACTTATTTCCTCAAGATTAACCTAATTTTGGACATAGAGTCCATTATAGCTTGTTTACGGGGTCAGTCCTCCAAACACCTGGAATTCAGATCTCTCCCTCCTTACACTTTCTGGGTAATTTGGAATTGCCGGGATGAATATATTTTTGAAAATTTGGCCCCAAATTTGAGTGTGAATACCCTCAGAATCATGGTTTTTTCATGGAGATTGGCCCTCATAATGCTAGTTACAATAGGCGTCGTTGGTCTCATAAGCCCCTAGACAATGTCTATCCCATTGGATTTTTCGTTGAAGCCTCGGTAGGTGACCCTTGATATCCCTTTTCCCTTCCCTAACTTACCACTTCTCTTGGCTTGGTGGTAAGGGCTAGGTTGGTGCACAAATTGTCCCGGTAACTGAGGACAACCTGAGACCACATCACTGAGGATCCTAGATCCTCCCACTCTAGGTGACAAGGGTTGGCCTCCCTTTCACCACAGGGGTTAATCCCTGAGAATAATAAAATTTGAAAAGTCGTTGTATAATAATATAAATTACATAGATTTTCTAATTAACAAATAAATAGGCCATATATAGAATAATTAATATTTTAAATAAATAATTTTTTTTAAGAAATAGAGGTGGTAGGAATATAACATGTGAAAACTTATTAAAAAAAATGTCATTATGACTAAGTGAGATTTAAATTAGTATATCATATTTTAGGAAAATTGGTTTAAATTCATTTAATAGGAATGTTGTAGTTGAAACAATATGACATCAAGTGTTATTATTATTCATCCTACAACAAAACAATTAAATTATTTGATTTATTTTTTCTAAATAGTTAATATTGGAAATTCAAATATATTTAAAAAACTTTAAATAATATTTTTTCTCAATGTCCACTATGCAGAAAGGAGGAAGAAACAATTCAACACTTATTCTTGGAGTGCTCCTTCTCAAGAAAATGCTGGGAGGCAATGGTGATACCCATAGCAGCAAATATAAATTACAACGTCCCCATAAATCAATTTATCAGCAGATGGAAAAGCGGTTACCCAGACTCCTTCAAAAACAAACAAACAATGAAGAGACTATGGAGTAGCCTTCCTTCATTCCTCTGCTGACAACTATGCCTGGCAAGAAACAGAGTAATTTTCAAGGATAAAACCCCAATAGTAAGCAAAGTCACAACAACAACATGGGGACTATTGGTGGAATTTCTCACAGCAAAATGGGCCAAAGGAATCAATCTGAGCCAACTCCAAGAAGAGGAAAGGAACTGGATCAACTTTGCAGCAAGCAAGATCAATCAGATTCCTCAAATGAAAAACACAATGAGGCATCAAAACTAGAAAATAAGGAAAACTGAAGAAGATTTTCAAGCCTAGGTAAACACTCTAAACAAAGCATGCCTCTTTTTTGACGGTGCATCGAAAAATAATCCAGGCAAAGCAGAAATTGGAGGAATGATATTGCTACAAAATCAGTCCATGTAGATACCTTATAATTGGGGTCTAGGTCAAATGACGAATAACAAAGAAGAAGCTTATCGACTATTGCTAGGACTCAAAATTCTAAAAGAAAAAAAAATAAAAAAATCAATGAAGCCATTATCTTTGGGGATTCAGCTATCATTATCAAGGCAATGGCAACAAATTCTCTCCCAAAAAATGCAAGACTAAATCAAATTCTTAGTAGAGCACAAAAAATATCAAGGCAGATTGGAAATATAGAGTATTTACACATTTTGGGGAAGAACAAAAAATCAGTAGACGAGAAAGCAAACAAAGGAGTCCATCAGAATGCTGGACAAGTTCAAATTGGAGAAATTACAAAACAAATTCCTATCCCTTGATCTACCCTCCCTCATCCATGATGACCAACAATCAAAGCATATCAAATCAGAACTTCAAAGATACCATCAAGATCTCTCTTGAATCTACATCCAAGCATTTTGTCAAAACTGGAATAATATACAATCTTTGCAATATCTTTAAAATCACTGCAAACAGTACTTCAAAATCTCTTGGAATCATGCCTCACGTGATCCCTTTGCACGCTTACTCTCTATTCTTCCCAACCAACCTCTCATCTCTCCCTTATGTTTTTATCTCTGCATGAGACTTTTGCCTTATTTCCCCTGCTCACTACTTTCCTGCTTTTCTCCTAGCCCCCCTCACCAATCCTCTGCTTGCTCGCTTAAAGGCATCCTTGCTTTGCTCCTTTGTGAGCTGGATGCCCACATCCTCTCCGGCAACATCCATGCACTTCAATCTTCATTATCATACATCCTCACTTAGCAAGAGAACGTTTTCATCTTCAAAGAGAACAACTCGAAGACTAGGAGTAGCGCAACAGTGGGCTTCAACAACGAAAGAAGGATCAGACATTACAAATAGCATCAACCTCGAAAAGCCAAAGATGGACCCTATGGAGAACATAGCACATCCCTATGCTTTCTGCAAGTCTCGCCGAATTGTGATTGAAAACCTCAAGAATCAAATTCTGGAAGATAAAGAAAAATCCAAAGCAGAAATGGCCTATATAAGATCGCAATGGAAGACATGCAATGAAGAAATAAGGAAATTAAAGAATAGCTGCAGTCATCTACAGGAATCACTGAACTTTATCAAAGAAGCAATAAGTAAAAAGTCTGAGCAAGGCTCCACATCAATGGACCAAGGAAACAGGCAACGTGGAAGCGAGAATACTGTCAACAAATAGCTCATCAAAGCTCTGGTCACTCATGAATCTAGTTTTAATTTACAGTAGCAAACATAGTTTATTATGAAAGTCAAGTGTATTTTGTTATTAATTTAGTTTGTCAAATAGTACAGTTCCAATGTAACCGCCTCCAGCTCTAAAAGGAGGAGAGAAAAATGGAAATCAAGTAGCACATCCTAAGAATTAGCCCCCAAGCATACCTCTCTCTACACCAAACTTGGGGAATTTTGTAATGGAGAAGTTTTTCTCCTCTCCTCCTTTTTAGAAATATGATATAACCGACCTTGTTAAAATATATATATATAGTATTCAAGTATTCAAATTTTTATCACATGCAATATTATTGAATAATCATGTTATATCAATAACCTGTACAATGAACCAGTAAATAAAACATCATGTAAAAATAACACACAAAAAGGAATAGATATTATTAAATAAAATCCTCATAGTAACATTGAACAACACCACTGTAGCAAGTGCATGATGGTATTAAAAAGAATAAGTCTTCATCTATGATGCACCACCATCCTTCAATTTGGCCGAAAAAGTCCCTGGAACGATCTTCTACATCTTCTTTTAAATGTCTAGAAGTTCGTTTTATTTTTAGTTCCTGTAACTTCCAAACAAAATTACACTGATAATTTTTTTGATTAAATATAATACATATTCATCGTTTAAATAAATCCTCGTTCGAATACTCCACATTAAAATCCTTTGAGAAATGTTCCCGCATTAAAAGAAAAAATAATAGTTAATTCTCTAGTATAAAACATTATAATAAATGAAATTAAAATATAACTCAACCTTCGTAATGTTCTCCTCATTATCTCACGTATATTATTAATTAAATTTATTATTATTATTTTTTTACCTTACCTAAGACCCAGTAATTTTTTCCCACTATATCAAATATTAGGTCATAAAATATGCATTTAATGTGCACTTATTTTCCCCAAACCTAAGATAAGATAAAAAATATTAAATTTAATATGATTTTCCCTTTTAAATGTTTACATTTCTACAAAAATTTGCCATGAAATCTAAATTCTTCTCCCATAATCTGCACAATCGTCATTCACCCATAGGAAACAAAATTATGAATTCAAAATAAAGCAGATTTGAAACATATATACGTTTTCAATTTCAAATTAAAATAAACTTCACTATAAATTATATATTTTATTTTAATATAAGATTTAAATAACCTTTAATTATCATTAGAAAAATGTCTTATCTAAAATGTTAATAACATTACTATATATATTCCCCGCTGGGGGTGTCCAATCAACGAGACAAGTGGGTAGCAGACAGTTATGGCCGGACTAGCCCCCAACCACACATCCGCTGACTCATTAACCTCCCACACTCGAGAGGTAATGATCCTCGGGGCAAGAGAACTTATAACAGAAGAGGTAGCAGATACGCGCGCAATGGATGAGAGGCAGCTCATTCGACATTCGCGGGTGATGGTGAAGGTTGGTGATCCGATCTTCGTAGATGAGTAGAAGCTGGCTCTCAAGCCTCGGCTTGTGTAGAAATTATACAAGATGCATGTATATTACCAGAATCACCTAATCTAACAAATTAATTTTATGTTAAATACAGAATCCTTCCACTTAATTCTTTGCAGAAATTAAATCACCAATTGCAAAACACATATGAAGCAAAATCAGTCGCACATAAACACAATTGTTTAACGGGAAAGATTAAAGCTAAAAACCCCAACTATCATATATTATGTACATCAATGAATCATGTAAAAATCTCATACAAAGCTTAGTAAATCAAGCTCTCAGTACAATCAACAATCATTACACACTGTCATGCAAAAATTTGCATATCTATGCACCAATTTCTTGCCTCCTGATAACCTGCCTCCACTGCGCAATCCCTACTGAAGAAGACCTCTGAATGAATTTTAGTATGCCTTGCCTTGACTGTGCAATCCTCATTGGCATCTCCAATGTGTGGCAGATGCATTGAATGCATCACTATAGTCACAACAGATAGTCCATCTCACCCTTTCACCTATCTCTTCATTGGGTCTCCACTGGAACTGACACGCAAGTAGTTAACTATTGTATTTGTTCAGTTGCAAGTGAGTCTCTAGTTGTGAATTAATTAAATCATTAATTCACTAAACTCTCACTAGTGTATCTTCAGTTAGAACTAGATACAACTATCACAACTGAGTTTAACTCACTTAACTGAGTTAAACTAAATAACAACTCCCATAACTACTCTTCCAACTTTGTCACAACTCTGCCACTTCAGTTCTAACTGAGTCCTCCATGCATGACTCACCAACCACCCTAGGAATTGCATAATTCCTTCAGTCCATTGATTTTCCAAATCTATCCACTGAAATAAAGTGCTCCAAGAGAATAAGTTGATATTTATTGTCGGATTATTATTAAGGGCTAATAATAATCGGCATGCATCTATTTTTAGATTAGCGATCTATAAATAGACTTCGCCCAATCTTCTAAAAATATAATTTCATCTATTTTTCCAACTTGATCAACCATCTACAAATTACATCCTGCAACTTATAGAATATGCTCACCATGTCTAAAAATAGACATACACCTAAAAGTAGCCTGCGGGCCCCACTTAGTGAAGGTGCTTAATTTTCACTAAGCTCATGATCTTGTTGAATCCCAACACTCCCTCTCAACAAGATAGGGATTATCCTTCACCCCAATCCTGCCTCTATGGTATTCGAATTTGCTCCTGGTGAGTGCCTTCGTCAGAATATCTGCATCCTGATCTTCCGTAGGAATGTACTGAAGCAACATGATCTTCTGATGCACACAATCTCTGATACGATAATACCAGATATCTATATGCTTAGATATATCATGAAACACAATATTAATCAAGATTTTAATGCAAATCTGATTATCACAATGTATCGTTGTAGGATCTAAATGAGAACCGAACAAACCGACCAGGATCTTCCTCATCCAGATAGCCTCACATGTAGCTTGACTTATTGCCATGTATTCTGCTTCCGCTGAACTGAGTGCCACGGATCTTTATTTCCTGTTGTACCAAGAAACAACTGTAGATCTAATACCGAAAACCCCTCTTGATGTGCTCTTTTTGTCCGTTGGGCTTCTTGCCCAATCTGCATCCATGAAGCCATGCAACTTCACCTCATCCATTTGTCTGTACCATAAGCCATACTCAGATGTGTCCCTAAGATATCTCAGGACATGCTTGCCTACCTTCCAAAAGAGCTTGGTAGGCTTAACCATCGCTTGACTAAGTTGGTTCACCGCATAGCATATGCCCGGTCTTGTATTAACTAAATACATGAGCGAACCCACCAACTGTCGATAAATAGTAGCATCCACTACCTCTGTCGATGTAGTATCCTCTTTCCTCCAGTTTCCTAGAAGAGGAGTATCCATGGGCTTGCAGTCCTGCATGTGAAACTTACCAAGTATCTCCCGAGAATACTTGCCTTGAGACACAAATAATTCACCTTCTCGCTGCCATATTTCCAATCCAAGGAAATAATGAAGGAGGCCCAAATCCTTCATCTCAAACTCCTTTGCAAGATCTTCCTTGCATGAGTGTATCAACTGCTCATCACCCATTAGTATTAAATCATCAACATAAATCACTCATTAGTATTAAATCATCAACATAAATAAAAATGATTAAAATCTTACCCTCCACCACAATTTGGTATAGGTTTTCATCCACCTCACTCTTGGTGAAGCCAAGTCTAGTGAAATAGCTGTCGATCCATATGTACCAAGCACAGGGTGCTTGCTTCAGCCCATACATCGCTCTTTTGAGTCTACACACATGTGACTTGATGCTGAAAATCTCAAATCCTTCAGGCTGCTTAATGTACACTTCTTCCTTAATGATCCCATTAAGGAGCACAGTCTTCACATCCCTTTGATGAATGTGCCAACCCCATCTGCGCTGAGAGAGCAAGGATGGTCCTTATGGAAGAATACCGTGTGACAGGTGCAAAGGTTTCTCCATAATCAATCCCCTCGATCTATGAGAAGCCCAAAGCAACAAATATTGCCTTATACTTCTCGACGCTCCCATCAGCAGCTTGCTTTACCTTGTAGATCCATCTTGAACCTACCACTGATTTACCAACCGGCCTTGGAACAATCTCCCAAGCATTGTTTCTGACAATGAAGTCATACTCCTCCACCATGGAATCTACCCATGTGGGATCCTATGCTACTTCCTCAAAGGAAGATGGCTCTGTCACAATACACTTGCTCATGAGAGCCATGTATCTAGTGAATCGGTTAGGTGACTGTCTCTATCTGCGCAATGATGTAGGGACTCCTACATTTTGTGCCGCATCAAGCTTCAACCTCTCAGCTTCTGTGGTACGCCTTCTGACTGTTCTGATGTTTGGCTCTGCGCAAATGGACTCCTCCACTCCATGATCCTCATCCTGTGGTTGATCCACATCTTGAGGCTCATCTTTGGGAACTGGAAGTTCCTCCTCTGCATGCAAGTGTAGCTCCCTCTCAAGCGACAACTTCATGGTTTTCTCCTCATTGGAATTTATATCCCGTCGCACCACAGTGATCCGACTATTTGGCATATACACACGATAATTATGGGGATTTTCTGTGTACCCCACAAATATCCCAACTTCTGTAGTTGGCTCCAGCTTCTTCATGGCATCCTTTGTCACATGAATGTAAACAGATGAGCCAAAAATCTTCAAATGAGAAATATCAGGCTTCTTACTAGTAAAAGCTTCTTCAGGTGTACTTATGCCAAGTACTCTATGAGGACAACGGTTTTGCACATAAACCGTAGTGTTACATGCTTCCGCCCACAAGTGCATCGGTAGGCCCTGGTCTTGCAACATAGCTCGTGCAGCACCCACGATTGTTCTGTTCTTCCTCTCCGTGACCCCATTCTGTTGTGGGTTATGAGGCGCTATGAGTTCTCTTCGAATTCCTTCTTTGCTACATAAGTATTTTAATTTGTTCGAGATATATTCACCACCATTATCGCTCTGCAGAGCCTTCACTTGCTATCCCGAATCCTTCTCCACCAATGCTTTAAACTCACAAAACTTTGAGAATGTTTGATCCTTATTTTGCATGAAGTAGATCCAACATCTACGAGAATATTCATCAACAAATATAACATAATACCTGTGTTTTGCTGTTGAAGCAACTGAGAAAGGTCCACACACGTCTATATGAATTCTCTCCAAGATCACCGAAGCATGGTTCTCATTCTCATGAAAGGTGGTCTTCACAAACTTACCCATAGTACATCCCTTGCACTGATCTGACTACGCAAGAGTACCCTTGGGAAGTCCAGTAGATATCTGCTGGAAAATCTTCAAGGCGCCATGGTGAAGATGGCCTAATATTCTGTGCCATAATTCGCCCTGATCCTGGGTCACCACTTCTTCTGCTTTGCCCATCATTGCAGTGCAGCCATCTACCTCCAGCTTGTAGATATTCTTAACTTGAATCCCTATCCTCTTGGTTTGACCCACTATTTTATGTCGCAAGAAAGATTTTCCCTCGCTGAAAACAACATCATAACCTCTATCCTCCAACATTGTGACCGAGACCAAGTTCTCCTTCAGACCTGGAACATGCATAACATCTTTCAACATAAATGGTTTAATTGACTCCCTCTCAAAGGTAATGGTTCCAATTTCGGTCACACTGTATCTATCATCGTCGCCCATCTCTATATGAATTTGGAGATCTTTCTCCTCCAAGTTACTAAACAAATCCTTATCTCCCATCATGTGGAAGGAAGCACCACTATCAAGATACCACATCGATACCACTGCGCTTGAAACCAAGCATGTGATAAAAAAGAAATCAAGTTCAAATTGCGAGGCTAAGGCCTCGCTCGCTGCAACTCCAACAACCTTCTTGCACTTCTTTTTATGTGGGCAATTAGTGGCAAGATTCCCATGTTCATGACAGTGAAAAAACTTCACTTTGGACAAATCCAACTTTTTTCCATTAGCCTCGGATTTTGGATGGGATTTATTCCCCTTCCCTTTCCTTGCTTTCTAAACCAAGGAATAATTCTCTTCATCATCATTCTTCGATGAAGAGCCATCCCTGGTACTTCGCCTTATCTCCTCTTGCACTAGATCCGACCAAAGTCGGTCCCAATTCGACAGTTTCTCCCGTCCATTGACAGAGTCGTAATAACTGTGCCAACTATTCAGTAACCCAATAAGAGCCAAGCTCACCAAGTCATAATCCGAAACCATGATTCCCACACTCCCCAGCTCATCCCTACATTGGACAAACTTCGTGATATATTTCAGAAGATTTCCGCCCTTCTCCATTTTGATTTTTCTGAGCTTATCTTTCAGCGCCAACTTCCTATGGTCGCTGCTTCTTTGGAAAATATCTGTCAAATACTTCCACATTGCAAATGGAGTGGTTTTCCCGTGAAGGCTTCACACAATATGGTCCTTCACACCTTCCAACAGAATTCTTCTTGTCTTCGCTACCTTCTTTTGCCAAGCGTCGAGTAATGCAACATCACTAGAAGTAGGCTTAGGAACATCGCTATCGATGAACTCCTTCAGACCATTATCTTCAAGCACCGCCTCCATCCTGTCCTTCCAGGCTATGTAGTTCGAGCTACCATCAAGGGCATACTCCAACTGCAACCCATTGAAATCCATTTCAATGAATACTCAACTGTCACACCAAGAAATTTCTGCAGCAAATTTGAATTGTCCACCAGTACAAAACTCAACACCACTTCAAGATTGCAATCTTCAGTGATTAACACTGCTCCGATACCATGTAGAAATTATACAAGATGCATGTATATTATCGGGCTCCCCTGATCTAACAAATTAATTTTATGTTAAATACAAAATCCTTCCACTTAATTCTTTGCAGAAATTAAATCGCCAATTGCAAAACACATATGAAGCAAAATCAATCTCACATAAACACATTTGTTTAACGGGAAAGCTTAAAGCTAAAAACCCCAACTATAATATATTATGTATATCAATGGATCATGTAACAATATCATACAAATATTAGTGCATCAAGTTCTTAGTACAATCAACAATCATTACACACTGTCATGCAAAAATTTGCATATCTATGCACCAATTTCTTGCTTCCTAACAGCCTGCCTCCACTGCGTAGTCCTTGCTGAAGAAGACCTCTGAATGAACTCGAATTGGCCTTGCCTTGACTGCACAATCCTCATTGGCATCTCCAATGTGCATCAAATGCATTGAATGCATCACTATAGTCACAACAGATAGTCCATCTCACCCTTTCACCTATCTCTCCACTGGGTCTCCACTGGAACTGACATGCAAGTAGTTAATTGTTGTATTTGTTCAGTTGCAAGTGAGTCTCTAGTTGTGAATTAATTAAATAATTAATTCACTAAACTCTCACTAGTGTATCTTCAGTTAGAACTAGATACAACTAACACAATTGAGTTTAACTCACTTAACTGAGTTAAACTAAATAACAACTCCCATAACTACTCTTCCAACTCCGTCACAACTCTGCCACTTCAGTTCTGATTGATTCCTCCATGCATGAGTCACCAACCACCCTAGGAATTGCGTAATTCCTTTAGCCCACCGAGTTTCCAAATCTGTTCACTGAAATAAAGTGCTCCAAGACAATAAGTTGATATTTATTGTCAGATTATTATTAAGGGCTAATAATAATCGACATGCATCTATTTTTAGATTAGCGATCTATAAATAGACTTCGCCCAATCTTCTAAAAATAGAATTTCATCTATTTTTCCAACTTGATCAACCATCTACAAATAGCATCCTGAAACTTATAGAATATGCTCACCATGTCTAAAAATAGACATACACCTAAAAATAGCCTATGGGCCCCACTTAGTGAAGGTGCTTAATTTTCACTAAGCTCATCATCTTGTTGAATCTCAACAGTTTGAGCTTCTCCGGTAGGAGACGAGGTTGGTGCAAGTGCAGATGGGCAGTTGTGGCTGGCGTCTGAACGTCGGGAGGAATCTTGGCAATGACAATAGCACGTTGCACCGGGAGATGGGTGAAGGTGGTGAGGGTGGTTGCTCAACCTATTGACGGGTGGTTTTGGTGCTCCACCCAGGAGACAGAATCAAGCCAGTTGATTATGCAGGAAGGGTCCTACCCCAGGCAGGCCCCAAGGTGGTTTTTCCTTAGTCTCACTGAGCACTCTGGCTCTCCTGCGATTAGCATTTGTGGAAGGCGGCGAATTCACACCTCATTTGAGGGCGGCATTGCGGCTGGTGGCGGTATAGTGACTCTCCTCCATGGCGCTCGAGAGGTTTTCAACGATAACATTGGACGAGGTTGTGGGGACGGTGCAGTGGTTTTAGGGGCTGTTGGGCCTAGGGTGACTTGGTGTTGCAGCCCAGTAAAGGGTGGGGGGGGGGGGGTCTTAGACGAGTGCATGCCGAGAGAGAGAGGTCGGGCTCGGCGCGGAGGTCTTGGGCGCGACATGGAGAATCGCCAGGTATCCGAGGACTCGAGTTCACACTCAGAATCCACCGAGAGTCAAAATTCGGTGGCGGCCATGGAAGTATCTCCGGATTAGTCACCGGGATAGGTTGAGGCTCCGACCACCCTTGAATCAATTTCCGCCCAACTCTAACATATCCAGCTCAACCTGGACACTTTGCGCCAACAAAGGTATGAAGATCATAATGAACTCGTGGCCTAAATTAATGTTATTCAACACCTGAAGAATGAGACCCTTGAAGCTCTGGAGATTCTGTGTCATATTCTACGATGCTCTCATGACCATCTCTGAGCTTTAGAGGCCCAAGTGGACCATATTGACTACCATATGCACAACAAGGGATGCATCTTCGCGTCTCCTCTAGTAGGTCCTCTGCACCCTCCTCCATGATGATAATGTTATTTTGGTTGTTTTGTAATTTTGTGCGGACAATAACAAAGAGCATCATATGCCTTGGTGAGCACCCACGTATTTCTAGGCACTTCATGCCTTCTAGGTTGCCTAAATGTAACATAGTTGTGTTGTTCTCTACTGTAAATTTTGCTATGATAATATAAACTAGATTTTGACCGACAAAAAAAAAAAACATTACTATATATATATATATATATATATATATATATGAAATAAAACATATATTATATATATTAAAATCATATATTAAACTTTATTATTTAAAATTATTTTAAAACATATTTTATATTGTTGTAGAGTCTAAAGAGAGATAAGGAGTTGAGAGTCATTTGTGGGCGAGAGCTTTTTGAATGTTAAGTTGGAAAACTGCATAATATTTTAAATGAGGAATAGTGAGGTAGGGTAATATATTTTGTTTTATTAACTAATTTAAATTGTATTTTGTTTATTTAATTTTTAATTATTTTAATTTATGTTATTATTCGCTACCCAAGCTTGCAGGAAGCTCTAACATGGGAAAATTGCCATGCAATTTTCTAACACTTGGAGGCTCAGCAAAATACTAAACATGATTAAGACACACATTGAACACACTAATGGAATAAGTTTTGAGGTTGTCAGACGCACATGTAACCAGCTGGTTGATAGGCTGGAAAATGCAGGTGTGGAAAACTCCCAAAGGCTCCTATTGTTGGCATGGGACAAGCTCATAAAGGGGACATTAAAGGCTTAGTGTGGCGCCATCATGGGAAATGACTTCCCGGACAAAACTGACAGTGTTACAGGTGAACAAGGTTTCCTTCCAAGAAAATAATCGTGATCTCAGCCACTATCATGCGAGATCATTGTAGAGGGAGTACGAGTGCCTCAAGGCACATTATGTTGAGCCACCCAAATGGCCTCTCCACACTTTGGTGCACCTGCAACCTCAACCACCATATGAACCCCGCTCGCGCGCTCATTATTCCCCAATCCCCGTCAACTCACCCGACCTCTCCAACCTACAACTATGTATACTTGTTCCTCTACTTATTCTCATCGCTTTGCTACTATGCTCCTTCTGAGATCCCCTCCTTGCTCTGTTCCTCCACCACATTCCCTTTCGGCCATCGTCCATACTGCCTATGTACGCCCTACAACCCCAATTCCCATATCACTATGACCACTCGCCGAGCCAGTTCCTTTGCTCAACGAGGAAGAGGTCGTGGTAGTGGAAGCGAGGCCCATTCCTCGTGCTGGTCTTCCCCAAGTATGACTACCACCACCAGGGTAGAGTCTGCGGTCAGGAAAGCTGCCATGAATTACGAAATTGTTGTAAATCAAGATACCCATGAAAGGGTCGCCAATTTGGAAAACCAGTCTAGGTTGGTCTGCCAACGCATCATAACAAAGGAGGTCAACAAAGATTTCAACTGGATTATTGACCCTGGCCTAACAAGGGCTAGGGTGAACCTATTCAGCAGAGCTATTGAGTTGCATTGGCAGACCAAAAATATGTTGGGTCTTGCCATGCATGCTCACCAGGATCGCAACAACGTTTTGGAAAAAAATATTGATGCTCTCACAGAGAAATTTACGCTCTATGTGGGAGTTGTTCATCGTCGTCATTTTGTAACCAGAGACTCACCACATTATGCTCTATTGAAGAAAAGGATGGCTAACACTGAAGCTACGCCAATTTTCAAGAGAGAAGTAAGGGGAGCTATGACCAGTCAACCTGTCCAGGATGCCATCATTGAAGGCAGCACATCGAAGAGGCCAATTAGCCTCGAAGCCAACTCGGCTGAGGAAACGCCTTAACTACTTCTCCTCTCGGGTTTTTCTTCTTGGCATGGGCTTCTTCTACCTTACTGTTATCTACATACTTTATCACTGTGTTTTTCGGCCCATGAGAGCTCTCATTTCAACCACAACCAGCCAGGCCACTAGCATGAGGCTACAGAGTAGCTCAACTTTTGTAACCGTAATGTGCCCCTCTGGAAAATCTCCATTACACACCACTCCAGGGGTTTCTGTTTCTATTTCTACTTGTATAGCTTTGTACATCTACACACACCAGCAAATCCAAAGTTCAACTATGTTTAAATCTCTATGGGTTTGGTTGTTGATGCATGTTGCTCGCACGAGCTCTCCATGATGTAATTTGTCGCCTCTTTTGTTAATAGAAATATCTAATTTACAAAAAAAAAATATGTTATTATATTTTAATTCAATTAATGTGTTTTATATTTAAATCATATTTATTTAATTTCTATTTTATTTTAATTTTAATCATTATAATAAGAATGGTAATTTATAATTGTAATTATTAATTTTTTTAATTATTTTAATAATAAAAATTATTACAACGAAAATTATAACTTATAGTTAGACTATATTTTGTGAGAAATTAATTTACGATTTTAATTTTATTATTTCATTTAATGCAATAATTTCTATAAGCTATAATGATTATTATAACAATAAACTTAATGGAGGACAAACAAGAAAATTAAAGGGAGCGATTTCTGATCATGGGAATATAAGAGGAGCTACAAGGTGAAACTCACAAAAGGAGCCAAGATCTAATAGGGGTCAATTTGGTGACAACAAACTCCAATACAAGAACAAATGTATTGGCCCTTTGGGGTGTCTTTAAATGTGCCTTGTGGCTCGCGGTGGATAAGATTGTCGTGACAGGGGATTCGAAAATGACTATAGATTAGGACAAGGGAATGCACTCCCTTGTTGTGTTGTCACTATCCCACTGGCTACTTCAAATCCAAACCGTGAAGGAAGGTTTCCACTCTTTATTTCTGCCACATCTTCAACGAACATAATTCTTAGGCGGACCTACTTTCCAAGAGGGGAATCTCAGTGTTGCTTGGACAAATTTGGCATGAATGCCTTGACCAGGGATAAATCATCAGCTCTGGGACCTTTGTATTTGCGTGATGGATGGTTTTTTCTTTCTTGACAACATCTTTTGGTAGGTGGAATTTTGATGCTCTATTTTTTATTTTGCTTAGATTTGGGCTTCTACTACCCAACTTGTTAACCTCAAAGGATGCCTTGTTCCTTGTTTTTTGTTTTTCTAGTTGGGTTTACAACCCAATTTTGGCCTTGCTATAATTTAGGATCACTGACGATGTTTGTTTCTATAATTTTTATGTGTCAAAAACTCTTTATATATGTAACATCTTTTATGCTAATCAAAGACTATTGTTTTTATATTGAAAAAAAAAAAATCCACCACATCTAGAAATATACTAAGCAACTTTTAAATAAAACTCATGATTATAAATAATTTGATTTTAAGATATCATTATGGACAAAACAAAAAATAATTTAGCTTTTGTTTTATTAAATTTTTTAACTCTTTACTATTATTATTAGTATAGTGGTAGACATGAAATATGATTTTTTATTTTTACTTTTTTTGTTGGTCTAGCCACGGGAATTTGAACATTGAATCTATTGCTTTACATATGACTTCATAACAAGGCAATTACCAATTGAGCTACACCCTATGGCGACATGAAATATGATTATTTTAATTGAACCTATTTTTTATTTTGTTTTTTAATTTATTATCAAGTTAACAATTAATTGAGTGGATATGAGATAAAAAAATTAATTAAACATATTATTTGTTATGTTTTTTTAATTTATTATCAAGTTAACATTTAAATGTTTATACTCATTTATGGACACTACAACATCTCCCTCATATCCCTCAAACTAGCTACAACATCTCCCATACTGGGTTGTAAAGTGTCTCTCGACTTAATAAGGTTAAAGAGTAATTTTATATTAATTTAAGGTTTGGATATTTGCATCTATTTTGTGAGGTTTGTTTTGATTATTTATGATATCTTAATTATTATAGTTATGTGGTTATACTTTTAATGTTAGAGTGTGATTTTTTAAAGAATTTTATTTAGGTTTAAATTTTATGAGTGACATGTTCTTCAATAATGGTTGCATATGTAACATACCCGCTTACCCCACCCCCCCCCCTCCATAGTCTGTACTAGGTAGTAAGAAGGTAGTTACTATGTTGACCCAACCTCAAATGTATAATTATGGAAATGAGGTCTAAAATTTCGAATTTCTTCAAACTTGTCAAAGCTTAGAATAAACAATGCCATTACATTTGTTGCATCGAGAACTTTTTGGAAATATAAAATTTACCTTAATTTACCTTAATCTGACTTCCAAATTGAAAGATATGGTAGTTCAAATTTTAACCATTAACCTCATGCCTTAACACCTGGCCCTGCCACGTGGCACACCACATCATTGTTGAGTCACGCCTCCCGTGGATGCCACCGTGGTCGTACCACTTCACCATACACAAAACTTCCTTTTCCTAATGCACCACCACCTAAGACCTCCAAGATCTGGGATATAGCCCTTTCTATGTTATCTAACATGAAATATTCTCGTTTACCAGAGTCCATCAATACCAGTTCCCCGGTTCCCTACACCTTGGCACTATGGCGTTTCGCCCAGTGGTTTGATGCCTCGAGATGGTAAATTCCTTGTTTGATGCTAGATACTCCCTTCGTCTATTGTATTTTTTCTGTTGGCCCTATAACGCTATTATTCATTCAATATCCATAAGTATGTCATCAACCCAGTGTGACGTTAGCCCGACATGACATCATGTTGATGTCACACCCTCCACATGGCCTCCTTTAGGAGTTCCATGTGTCTCTTATTTTAGTCTATTTGGACTTGCTAAATGAATGAATTTGGGTGCTACGTGTCTCTTTAACACCCTCTTCCCACATCTACCGAAGTAACCAACCAACCTGGGTAAACATGTGATGAGAGACTACTAATATGAGATTCAACCTCCTAGATGACCTTGAGGAAGTGGAACTGATAGAAACCTGACAAATAGACCTTAAACTGCATCAACAACACCTCCAAGAGGCCACCCAACCTCCCAAACCCATGAACCTTGAAGACAGACTGATTTTTGACCACTTTTGGCCTTAGTCGTGGGTATGTAAGGGCAAAGGAGTGGCTAGAAACCTATAGCCGCGAGCATGCCTTGGCAGGGTCGTGGCCAGAGCTTCAAAAGGTTAGTTCTGTGCCTACAAATTCGGTATTTGTGCCACCTTTTTAGCCCCAAATCCTAGTTCACTGCCCAAAACTTCGTGAAAATTTAGGAGAGGTTAAATAACATTAAATAAAAGGTATGAAAGAAATTGCATCATTAAGAACTCATATGGAATCTCCTAGCCATGACAAGCATTTCGTCAAACACGTCACAAACATTTCATCTACAGGTTTACACAGCAGATTTAAACATGTGGGTCTTACAAATCTGAGAATAGATAAGAAGCATTGATCCCCTACATCATAAGCTACAATACAATCTATTTGACCATAGATAAGTTGTGCATTAATTTACATGAAAAAACATAGATAGGGCCATACATAATCATTGATTAAATACATGCTTATAACCTTCATAATAACAACATAAATATAATGGATATAACAAAAAATAAATCCATACATAAAACAATGCATTTTCATACGAATACTAGAGGAATGATCTCTTCATTATGGAATGTAAAAACCAATCAGAGATGGGAATTTCAAGTTCCACCTGACCAAAGATTGGCTGAGCCAATTCTCACTTCAGCCAATCACCCTCATGCCATATTCTAAGCATGAATGTGGGACTTTATAAAAAATATCAATCAACACCAAACCAAGGCTCGAGAGACCAAACCAATGATTCCACCTCACGGTTGAACATCACTAACCATCACAGATTGATCTCTACCCAAGTTGTTCCAGGGCTCCAGAGTGTTTGTTCCAACCAGGTCTTTTAGGACTAGTAACTCAACCCCAACTGTTACAGGGCTACCAGGACTACTATCTCAACCCATAGTTGTTCACTGGGCTTCGAGAGAATTTGTCCAACCAAGGCTTCCATGAACTAATAATTCAACCCACATATAAAGGAATCATGAGAAACAACCAAAAAATAATCAATGGAAATAAACCCACAATACCATGGTTGTCTAGGAAATGGCAAGGCTAGGAAAATCCACATGCATACCCATGCATGCCAAAACTAGTGAGGAAAACATACATGCAACTCAATACCTACAATCAAATCCCGTTGTAGTTGTTGATCCCAATGTCCTCCTTTGCCTTCTTGCTCCAAATCACCAAGTATCCACACTCTCCAAGAGTGCTCCAAGAAAAATCTAAGTATCCAAGAGTATGAGAGTGAGAGATAATAATGACAGAGTCCAAAAATGCACTGACAAAAGCTATCAATCGATCCTCATAAGAATTTTTATAGAAGAGGCCTCTATTTTCTTCATTTTCCATTATTTTCCTTCAGTTTCCTCCTCACATGCAACCTATGACCTTTTACCTCCCCTTTCTCCTAATTTCCATTATTTTCATAAAAAAATGTGCCCAAAAATACTTTTTTCCTCTTTAATGGCTTAGCCATAGCCTTTGTGAATTTCCTTAGCCATAATAAACCATGTTAACACCCGCACTAGGATTTTTTGCCCAACATTCAACTTGGAATACATGTCCCATCAACCATGGTTATTATTTTAATTTATCACATGGAATTTTCACCGGCACTGTTACAAAACCCTCCCCCTTGTGGGACACTACCCTCAGTGTTCAATCACACATATACGTCAACAAAACCGCTGAAAAGAAAACATACCGCCCATGGAGATTTATAACATAGCTCGATCCAGTATTTACAATGATCACTCTGCTGAAAACCAAACCAACATGACATCATAACAACATGACAACTATAATGACATGACACCATACTTCTTATTGTAGCTTCATAACATATCTCATGGTGGTATTTAGATCCATATACATATGTACATACATACAACCATCACATCAAAACATATACTAGAACATCGCCAAAACATATGCTAAACAAAACCATCATCACACCAAAATTGCGTTTCCTCAAGCGACAAAGAAAGAAGGATACATGGCTCGCATCTAATCCTCTATCTCCCATGTAGCTTCATCAGGCCCAAAGTGCTTCCATTACAATTTAACTTGCTCAATTTCTCGATTTCGGACCATGAGCATATTTTTATGCAAAATGCACTGTGGTTCCGGCTGGAACTCTCCTTTTGTCCCCACTTGCAATACATACTAGTCAATAACAGTATCAACATATTTAACATATTTCTTAAGAAACTATATATGAAAAACTTCATGTACTTTCACTGTGGAAGGTAATGCAAGTTGATAGGCCACCGATCCGATCCTCTCAATGATCCTGAAGGGTCCAAAAAAATCTTGGTGCCATCTTGGCACATGATCCAATACATAAGGAGATATTCTTGGGCTTGATACGCAAGTACACATGATCCCCAACCTGAAACTCCTTGAACAACATATTCCTGTCTACATAACTCTTCTGCCTATCCTGCGCTACTTTTAAGTTTTACTTGATCACCTGCATTTCTTGTTTCATTTCTGCCAACATATCTGGTCCAATCAGTACCTTGTTAACTGGATCACTCCAACTGATAGGAGTGTTGCAACTCCGCCCATACAATGGCTCATATTGACTCATCCTTAATGACTCTCGATACCCGTTGTTGTAGGCAAACTCTACCAATGGAAGACACTCTTCCCACTTGTGCTATTGAATCATCACATACATGCTCAACATATACTCCAATATCCTATTGACCCTCTCAGTTTTTCCATCTGTGTATGGATGATAAGTTGTGTTAAAGGCCAACTCAGTGCCCAAACCTGCAAACAACTCCTTCCAAAACTTGGAAGTGAACTTTGCATCCCTGTGAGACACAATCTTCTTCAGAACACCATGCAATCTGATTATATCTCTAATAAACACCTGTGCTACATCACTAGTGGAGTATGTAGTCTTAAATAGTATGAAATGTGGAAACTTGGTCAACCTGTCCACCACAATCATGATGGAATCATGTTGTCTAACTGTCCTCGACAAACCTGTAATGAAATCCATGGAAATGACCTCCCATTTCCACTCTGGAATCACAATCGGTTGTAGCAGTCCACCTGGATGTTTACACTCTGCCTTAAAAATCTAACAATCCAAACATCTTGTTACAAACTCTGCCACATCCTTCTTCAGATTCGACAAATAATAGAATCTCTTCATTGCAGTCAAGGTCTTATGGTAGCTTGAGTGACCCAAATATGGTTTCGCATGAAACTCCCTCAAGATCACCTTCTTGAGGTCATTGTTGTCTAGTACATATATCCTATCTCTAAATCTAACCAATCCATCTGCTGTGAGACGATAGTCCAAATCCTGTACACCTGCACCTATAGCAACACCTATTCCTATACCACTACCTGTACTTGTACCTGCACCTGTACTACCACCTATACCTGTACCTATACCACCACATGTACCTATACCTGTGCCAACACCTGTACCTGTACTGAGACCTGTACCTGTAACAACACTTGTACCTGTTCCAGTGCCAACACTTGTACCTGTACTCTTATGCAACCTATGCACAATCTCCATATACCTGTGATCCAGCTGACTTGCCTGCAAAATCCTATCTTGTAAGTATGTCTCAGAGGGGCTCATAGCTGCTATGTGATTTACCTGTACCTTCATGCTAAGAGCATCTGCGACCCTATTCTCCTTTCCCTTGATGTACTGATCTCGAAGTCAAAATCAATAATCATAGCCAGCCATCTAGCCTGCCTAGTGTTCAAATTTGACTGGTCAAACAAGTACCTCAACCCAATGTGATCAGTCATAAGTAAAAATTGCCTGCCAAGAAGATAGTGTCTCCGCATCTGTTGGTACTATTTTATTGCTATCCTTTTCTTCTAAAAATCTATCATTTATCTATCATTTTTCTCCATAAATTCCCCATAAGTCCATTGAAATTGATTAATGAAGCATTATAATTGTTATTTTACATTAAATTTAATTTATGAGTTTTTATGTTAAAAATTGGAATTTTTCAACAAAATTACGGGATGTAATGACTTCCTGTAATCAGTTTATGTTGTGACATGTGGCATGGCAGGAAAATCAAAACAGAAGGCATGGACGTGATCTAGGATGTACATACATGGTGGAAAATCTATTTAGCATCGGATTTGGAGCTCCTGAATATATGGTCAATGACGGCCAAACTCAGCCTGTTCAGCAGAAAAATCAGAAGTCATAATGAATGTACTTGATCTTTTGCTTAAGATTAGGAACTCTAAACTAATTCGAATTGTTTTGGAATCAGTTAGGATGAGGGAGGAACGAAAAATAATACCAGTTAAATTACAGCAAATAGGAGGATTTTGATTCTTGAAAAGAAATTTAGTGAAAACATTGAGCGAGACTTAAGGCGTAAAAAGCGTTTCCGGCTTTTCTATTTTGAATGTAATCCATTTCAAGACTATTTAAAAGCATAATTCATCAGTCACCGTGTTGAGTTAAGAGTTTATCATTTGAAGTTATCAAAAGTCATACCATGGGCATTGGAAAGGGCTACGTGAGGATTGGTACACTTTCTTTTATGTTTTATGTTTTTCATAGAATTTAGTATTCAGATCTGAACAACGTTTTATTTCATTGCTTCTGAGTTCATTAATTTAATTAGAAGTTCTTGTGATTATTATTTTATGATTCATAGTAGTAACTTGAAAATTCAATTGCAAAATTATTGAATAATTCCTTGTAAAAGGTTTAATTGAGCATTGAATTTCAAAACATTTCTATGAACTCTGTTTTCATGAATTTGATTTTTAGTATGCTTAGGGTGTTATCTTGAAAGGGTTTTTGTGAAAC
This sequence comes from Pinus albicaulis, assembly GCA_034641835.2. Classification (NCBI taxonomy): domain Eukaryota; kingdom Viridiplantae; phylum Streptophyta; class Pinopsida; order Pinales; family Pinaceae; genus Pinus; species Pinus albicaulis. Next base: position 1,106,994,381 of record CM076582.1, on the reverse strand, counting down.
ATATCTTTGTAAGAAGATTAAAAACTCAGACTAAGTAACACTCTGTCTTTGGACCAGTAGATTAAATTAGATAACATAAGCATTTAAAGTGTGAAAGGAACTACATTTCAAGCTCTTGTAAGAGAGTGTTAGAGCCTGTCACAGTAGGCAATCATTTAGACAAATAGAACAGATCCTTGTAGGTCTATAAATATTAGATGTGCCTCTAAGACTACCTACCTTGGTCGACATTAAATTGAGTCTAATCTAGAATCCTAGATTGGTCTTTACATTTTGGCGCCGTTGCCGGGGAGGCACAACTAGAGGATTTCTATAAAAAAAAACAAAAACAAACAAAAGCAAACAAAAACATAGATTTAATTTTAATTTTAGAAGTCATTTTTACATATGTCTAGACCTAGAGATGATAAAGGCAGATTCATAAAAACCCCCCATCCAAGAACTAACCCACCATTAGGAGCAGACCCTTTAGAAAGAATTGAACACACAACTCCAGCTGGGAAAGTCACTGTACAAGAATTAGAGGATAAACAAAAATCAGGACAAAGACTTACACTTATAAAGAGACAAATTCTATTGGCATACGAAGCAAAGAAGAAACACCTTCCTGAATCCTCTACGACAAGAGAAGGCAACAAAACAACTCAACAATCTCTCCTTGAACCTACTGAATTTGAAAAAAATCAATTAGGAGAAAAACCAACACAACAACTTCTCTTTGAAACAAGTGACACTGAACAAGAACTTAAAACAACAGAGGAACCTATCAAAATGGCTGAGGAAGGAGGAGGATCAGCAAGAAGACCCACTCCTGAACAACTTAGAGAATATGAGAGACAATAGGAGGAAAGGATAAGACAACGAGAAATTGAACTGAAACAAAAACAAGATCAAGACCAAAGAGAGGAGGAAGAGTCAACCTTTAAATTTCCTATTCAAGAACCAGGAGAAAATCATGATGAGGAAATCAAAATGAAAAACATACCTCCATTTGTGTTACCAAAATTTTATGGCATGGCTTCGGAAGATCCTGATTCATTCCTGTTTGAATTTGACATAGTATGCCGAACATATGGTTACACAGATGATGCCCATAGGCTTAGACTCTTCCCAGCAACATTAAAAGCATCAGCATTAAGATGGTTCATGGGACTAGGTGAGCATGCAATAACTGATTGGGATGGCATGCGAAAATATTCCTAAAGAAATATCAACCTTATTGTAGATCGAAAGATTCTAAAGATGATATCTTCAGAATGAATCAACAGGAGGATGAAACTTTAGAGGAGTATTTGGAACGATTTGTCTACAATTTACAAAAATCAAAACATAGAACCATGTCTCTTGATCTGATTCGAACAATATTTTTGAAGGGCATTCAAGAGGAATACTTAGATGATCTTAACTTGATGGGAAAAGGTGATATTTCCACCTTACCTTTCGAAGAAATTTCTGACTTATGTGAAAAGTATTCCAGGAGCAAAGCTAGAAATGGAAAAAGAGCTATATCATCCAAAGCCACAAAATCTGCTTCAGCTAGTGTCACAAGGGCTGAAATAGGAAATCTATTAGAAGAATTCAAAACAGACCTATTAAGCACCTTCGGAAATCAAATTGACACTATGAAGGCAAAGAAAAGACAAGAAGAAGAAGATCAATTAATGGCTGTCTTTTGTCCAAAATGCCGGAAGAAACATGCTTTGAAAGATTGTCCTTTAGAAAAAAATCAAGTGTGTGCCTTTTGTACTGAAAATCATGATATATTTCATTGTTCTAAAATAAATATTTTGCAGAATTGTAACATGGAAGCCAATGCAGATTTGGAAAATGTGTATTTCATGGGTGCCAAGAGACCATGGCAGCCAAGACCTCCACCTCCAGGTATGTTTCCAAATCAGAATTTTCAATTTCCTGCACAAGATCAAATGTATGTTCAGAATTCTTGGAATGTACCCATGCCATGGCAACACCAAAATTACCCTCAACAACAATGGAAACCATTTCAACAATACCCATCATATCCTCAACCATACTCATCATATTCTCAACCATATCAACAATATAATCAGCCATATCAGCAATATCCTCAAACATATCAGCAATATCCTCAGCAGCAAATTGTTCATCCACCCCAAAACATTCAACAAACATTGCCTTCTCCTCCACCAATAAATCCACCCCAATTACAACTTCCATCTAACCAACCTCCTAGACCCACTCAGATTCCTGCTCAACCTGTACCAAATCCAAATAATAGAGCAGAAAGACGGGCTTACAGTGTAGATGAGGGACCATCATATCCCACATTATCTTTACAAAATATTGAGTTGAGGTTTGGTAAGGTACTTCAAAAAGAACTTCCCATAGCTGAGAAACAAGAGGAAAACAAAAACAATGAAAATGAAACACCAAATCAAAAGAAACAAAATGATGATATCAAAAATAAACAAATCCAACCATTGCAGCCACCACCTTTTCCGGAAAGATTGATTCAAGCGAAACTTCCCATATCTTTACCACAGTTTGATGCTTTAGATGAGCTGAAGAATGTCTATATAAAAATTCCACTACTCCAAGCCATAAAAGACATTCCAATATATACTAAAGCAATTAAAGAATTATGCCTCAAGAAGCCTACAAGAAAAAGACTTGATCCATAAACAATTCACGTTATTGGACATCTAGCTGGCCTTATGTCAAACACCATTTCAATGGAAAAGTATGTTGATCCTGGCATTCCCAGAGTCACTACAATCATTAACAACATACCTATTCCAAATACTTTAATTGACTTAGGGGCAGCAATAAATGTGATGACTCTTGACACAATGAAAACACTCCAACTGAGAAACTTGCAATACACACCAATTGTTCTAGAACTAGCTGATAGGTCTAAAGTGATTCCTGAAGGGATTTTGGAGGACATAATTGTTTCACTGGACTCTTGGGAGTATCCAGTGGACTTTTTAGTTCTTCAACCAAAATCTAATTTAGGAGGTCACCCTATCATTCTTGGTAGACCATGGTTAGCAACTGCTGATGCATTCATAGGATGTCGATCAGGTAATATTATCATTTCACGAGGAACTGAAAGGAAACAACTCACTCTTTACCCATCAGCACAAAAACCAGCAGTAGCAAACAACTTATGGCTTGATGATAAATACAATGATAAGGAAGAAGTTCAATCTGTTTTTAGCATCAATCAGATCTATGATTTTCATGAAGATAATAATGATGATTTGATAGAATTGTTCCTTTCTGAACCTAAAATGTCTGAACAAATAATAAATGAACAATAACATGCTACAGATGAATTTTTAGCACAAATTTTTCAAGAAATATGTACACTCCATTCTTTGCAAACATCATTTGAAAACATTTTTCCCATTCAATCTATCACAAACACTTAGAGTAAGACTATAGAGATTAGTCCGGGAAAAACATTGAATATTAGCACTCACCTAGACTTATCTCAGGAAGAAAAATTGATTCAATTATTGAGAAAGTATCATAAAGCATTTGCTTGGGACTACACCGATATGCATGGAATCCACCCTGAAACATGCACTCACCATATTTACACTGATAATAACATAAAACCAGTGAGGCAACCATAGAGAAGAATGAATCCCATTCTTCAAGATATTGTTAGAGAGGAATTGCAAAAACTATTGAAAGTTAATTTTATATATCCTATCTCTGACAGTCAGTGGGTATCACCATTGGTAGTAGTGCCCAAGAAAAATGGCAAGTGGAGGATTTGTGTTGATTATAGGCAATTGAACAAAGCAACCCTCAAAGATTATTTCCCACTACCATTTATTGACCAAGTGCTAGACACATTAGCTGGGAAATCATCATTCTCTTTTCTTGATGGTTTTAGTGGCTATAACCAGATCAGGATAGCCTTAGAGGACCAGGATAAAACCACTTTTACTTGTCCCTGGGGCACTTATGCCTATAATGTTTTACCATTTGGACTTTGTAACGCTCCAGCTACATTTCAGAGAGCTGTTTTAGCTATTTTTGCTGATTTAGTTCATGAGTGTGTTGAAGTTTATATAGATGATTTTTCGGTTTATGGTAATTCATTTGAGCATTCATTAGAAAATCTTGAGAAAGTTTTGAAGAAATGTATTGAAGATAATCTGTCCTTGAGCAATGAAAAGTGTTTTATGATGCTAAATGAAGGGATAGTATTGGGTCACTATATTTCTTCTCAAGGCATTAAAGTTGATCCAGCAAAAATTCAGATCATTGTCAATTTGCCAATTCCGAAGACTCAAAAAGAGGTAAGAAGTTTTCTTGGGTATGCAAGCTATTATAGAAGGTTTATTCAACATTTTAGCAAAATAGCTCTACCTTTGTTTAAACTTCTAGCAAAAGATACACCTTTCAACTGGAATGAAGATTGTTAGAAAGCTTTTGAAACACTCAAAGAAAAACTATCAACCACACCAGTCTTAAAAGGACCTAACTGGAGCCTACCATTTCACATATTTTCAGATGCATCTGATACTGCAGTAGTTGCTTCTTTAGGCCAAAAGGAAGAGTCTTTCAATTATGCTATCTATTTTATCAGCAAAAATCTAACACCTACAGAATTAAACTACACAGTCACTGAAAAAGAAATGCTTGCAATCATACACGCTGTAAATAAATTCCGACACTATATAACTGGTTATGAGGTTTTTGTACATACTGACCACTCAGCCATTAAATATCTAATGAATAAACCAATCACTAATGGCAGAGTTACCAGATGGCTGTTATTACTACAGGAATTTAATATTACAGTGTTAGATAGGCCAGGTAAGGAGAATCAGGTGGCAGATTTTCTTTCTAGACTGCAGAACTCAGGTGAGATTGTTCTGGTTGAAGATTCTTTTCCAGATGAAAATCTATTTGCAATTTCAGTAGTAGATCCATGGTATGCTGACTTAGCCAATTATTTGTCCATAGGAAAGACACCTCCACATTTTACTACAAAGGAGAAGAAGAGGCTCATCAAACAAAGTGCTAGATATTCATGGATCAATGGAGATTTATTTTACACCGGTTATGATATGATTATTAGAATATGTGTAAGAAATGATGAAATAATTAATATTTTAAAATCTTGTCATGATGAACCGTGTGGTGGGCATTTTGCAGCAAAAAGGACAGCATTCAAGATTCTAAGCCTTGGCTACTATTGGCCATCTATTTTTAAGGATTCCAAGAAGTATGTGAAGAGTTGTGACAGTTGTCAAAGAATGGGTAGACCCACAGCTTCAGATGAAATGCCACTTCAGCCCCAAGTACATTTAGAGCCATTTGAAAAATGGGCTCTAGATTTTGTAGGTCCCATTAATCCACCATCAAAGGGAAAAAAGTACATCCTAGTATGTACTGATTATGTGACAAAATGGGTTGAAGCAAAAGCATTAGTCCGAGCAACAGAGCAAACAATGGTAAACTTCCTCTTTGAAGAAATTTTTGTAAGGTATGGAGTACCTAGGGAGATAGTCACAGATCAAGGTACTCAGTTCACTTCAAGGTTAGTTCAAGATATCACAGAAAAATATAAAATCAAGCACAGAAAAAGCACACCTTACCATCCACAGGCCAATGGCCAAGTGGAATCAACAAATAAAACCTTGAAGGCAATTATTACTAAAACAGTAGCAATGAACAGAAAGAATTGGGAGGAAAAGCTCAAAGATGCACTGTGGGCTTACAGAATTACGTGGAAAGACACTACTGGGTTTAAACCATATCAGCTGGTGTATGGAAAAGAGGTAATGCTTCCTATCGAATTTCAGATACATACTTATAAAATGGCTGCAGATTTAGGAATTGATCTCAATGAAGCACAAAAGGAGAGAATTATGCAATTAAACTAGTTAGATGAGATGAGGCAGCAAGCAGAAGAGAGAACAATCCTAATGCAGACACAAAGGAAGCAGTGGCATGATGCACACATTAAAAAGAAGCAGTTTAAAGAAGGAGACTGGGCTTTACTCTTTGACTCTAAATTCAGAGATCATAAAGCCAAATTTACAACACATTGGATGGTCCCATATGAAATAGTTCAAGCATATGAAAATGGATCGATCAAACTTACTATAATTGATGGAGAAGGCAACACCTTTACTGTCAATGGACACAGGCTAAAACTCTATCATAAGCCCATCAGCAAGGAAGATTTTATTCAAACTGTATCTCAGCAAAAGGAGGTTGAGATATCATAGCCTTCAGCTGTGATATCTCTACCTTAGTCATTTCAATTTCTTTTAAAAAAAATAAAAAAAAAACATAAAAAAAAAACAAAACAAAAAAAATAATAAAAATAAATAATGGTTTAGATGTGAAAACCAGACTCTGGCACACTCTAAACCCGAATTCTTACTGGAAAACCAATCATTTGGCTGGTAAGAATTCCTTGTTCTACTTGTTTACTGTTTTTCATCAATTCAATAATGACTTGAGGACAACTCAAACACTTAGTGGGGGAGAAGAATCAGTGGTTTTTCTCTTTCCTATTTCATCTCCTCATTTTTAAATCTTCAAGGAATTTGTTTCAGTTATTCAGTATTTCAATAAAAGAGTTGTTTTTGTTCTAATTAGAGGGACCTATTTAAGCAATAAGATATGCAGAGGGACCTGTTCAGAAGACTATGACAACATTACCAATATGCAGTGGGACCTATTCAGAAGACTATGCCAACATTACTAATATCAGAGGGACCTGTTAAAGACTGCATTAAAGATACATCAGGCTACTTCAACAAACTTTTCAAAGGTTGCTTATCATCAGAATTCGAAGGCTACATCAACACCAAGGATAAAAGAAACTTCACAAACATGGTTCTTCAGATTTTAAAGGGACCTGTTATATTCATTTCAAAGGGACTTGTTTTGAAAAATAAAGATCAGTCATACCTGTACAAACAGATCAGTCACACCTGTGCAAGCCAAATCAGCATTCTGTCAGTCAACAAGTGTAAAGTATTGTTGAAATTTTCATTTTTAACATTTAAAATTTTTAAATTATTTTAGTGTTAAAAAATGATAATTATTATTGCTTGATTATCAATTTCAAAAATCCTTATATCCGTAACCTTTGTTTCCTATTCTTTATGCCTATTTCTAAATGATCATTTCTATTCATACCTTAGCCTATTATTCTATTTCCTATCCCCATTCATACCTTAGCCTATTTTTCTATTTCCTATCCCTATTACGCTCTTCAAACCCTTTTCATAAACCGTCATCATTTTTAGATCCGACCTCTGTCAATAAAGGTACCAACAAAGAAGTGGTCTTAATAGACACTCAATGAAGAGTTTGCTCAATAGTAAGACATTTGTAAAACGCATGATTACATTTCATTTCAACTGATGGAGTTATAGAAACGATGCTCTGACCCAAATTTGCTTATGGAATGGAATGTATCCGTTATCATCACACGATTTGTATCATGATTATGCTTCTATAAATTAGTACTGCTCCTTTGTATTCATAATTTGAATGCGATGTCCGACTCTGCAAAAAAACTCATGACCTTAAGACTCTGTTCTCTGCGTATTGTATGACATCAAGAAAGATGAAGGTCGGTTGTTGAATTTTTATTTCTCTGAGTTCATAGAGTTGGTTAAAGATTTAATTTTCAAACTCTGAGTTTCTTAAGAAGGGCCGAGATAGCAGGTGTGGTTCCATTGAAGAAAATATAGCAGACAAGTTTATCCAGGGGTTTTTCTTTACTTCTGCCCAGAATTTGAGGAACAACTCAGGTAATTGAAGAAGGCAGCTCACAGAATTGAGGACGTTAACCAGGTCAGTGGAACGCAAGAAAAGAGGTAACAACTTGAAAACCTTGATAGAATTTTTGAGCATAAAAAAAGGGGTTAGAACAGAGAATTTTTAAAAAAAAAAATGACCAATAGAGCGGAGCCCGAAAATTTTTATAGATTAAAATATCATGAAGACTGTGTCAAGATTTTAGAGGAAAAACATTGGTTGCCTTTTCTACAGAAATTTAATGGGAATAATGAAGAGGTTACAAAGCAATTTGCATTTTCCTTCAATGGAGAGAAAGCTTTAGTAGGAAATGTCTCTTTTAGAATTTCAGAGGATATAATAGCACAAACATTGGAAATCAGCCCTGAAGGAGAGAAGTATTTCAAAACCAAGCAATTCAAGGAAAAATCATGGACTCAGTTTATGTCTAGGTCAAGGGTTTCTTCTGTTAACTGGAAAAAGGGTGTCCCAAGAAGCTGGTTAGTTCACCCATGGGATGAGATGGTGTACATCATTCAAAAATTTGTTACATGTGAAGGTCGTTATAGTATAGTATACCTATATCATATAAAACTTCTGTTGCACTTGAAAGGCCAATGCACTATCAGTCTGCCCTATTTTCTCTTACAGAGTCTTACTAAAATGTCGAAGACTATTCAGAAGCACAAAGGTAATGAAGATAGGAGTTTATATCATTTTGGTTTGATCAAAATACTAATTGAATCTGAGTTGCAGAGAAGAGGAAAAACATGGAAAGAATTTTTAATTGAAAATCAAATTGAAGTTAGAGAAGAAGAACAGGAGAAGCAAGGAAGCATAGAATTGATGATTGATATTGATGAAGAAACCCCTGAGCTTAAGTCAAGCAATGTTCCTCAACCGAGTAGTAGTGTAAGGACAAGAAGGAAGAGGCAAGAAATTGCCAAGAGAATTGAAAAAGACAAAATCTTCACTACTTATAAGAGAAGATCAAGGAGAATGAAAAGGAGTCAAACAAAAAATGATCAACCATAATAGAATGCAAGTACACCAATGGAGATTGAAAGCAGTGAGTCAGAACAAGAAGCAGAGATGGGAACTGAAAGAAACAAGAAAGAAAAGGAAGAACCAGTACCTACAAATAAGAAGCAGAAAAGGTTAGAGAAACATATTGAAAGGCTGAAAGAGGAATTGATGGAAGCAAACATGTTAGAGAAGGTCACAAAGAAGGAAAATGAAATCTTGAGAGCTCAAAGCAAGAAGATACAGCAGAAAAATGAGAAGTTGAAGAAAAAGATCAAGGAACTTAAGACTGATCAAACTGAAATATGTAATTGGGCAACAAAATGGTATACTCAGAAAAAAAAATCTCAAGGAAAAATATAAGAAGATAAAACATCAGTCCCAAGTTCAGAAGAATGTGGATATATTGTTACAGGCAGCAGAGGCACAAGCAGAAACAGAATTTAAAGGGAGCACATCAGGATTAGCATGAGGACATGCTAAATCATTGAGTTTGGGGGAGATGTTGGTACTATTTTATTGCTATCCTTTTCTTCTAAAAATCCATCATTTATCTATCATTTTTCTCCATAAATTCCCCATAAGTCCATTGAAATTGATTAATGAAGCATTATAATTGTTATTTTACATTAAATTTAATTTATGAGTTTTTATGTTAAAAATTGGAAATTTTCAACAAAATTACGGGATGTAATGACTTCCTGTAATCAGTTTATGTTGTGACATGTGGCATGGCAGGAAAATCGAAACAGAAGGCATGGATGTGATCTAGGATGTACATACATGGTGGAAAATCTATTTAGCATCGGATTTGGAGCTCCTGAATATATGGTCAATGACGGTCAAACTCAGCCTGTTCAGCAGAAAAATCAGAAGTCATAATGAATGTACTTGATCTTTTGCTTAAGATTAGGAACTCTAAACTGATTCGAATTGTTTTGGAATCAGTTAGGATGAGGGAGGAACGAAAATAGCCTTTTAGTTGTAAATTTTAATAAATAGGAGGATTTTGATTAGAAAGGGAGGCTAGTGAAAACATTGAAGAAAGCAGACTTAAGACTGTAAAGCGTTTCCAGCACTCTGTTTTGAATGTAATCCATTTCCAAAATTTAATGAAAGGCATAATTTCATCAATTACAGTGTTTACGAGTTAAAGGTTTATCATTTGAAGTTATCAAAGTGTGCCATCAGAGCGTGGAAGGGCCCTACGTAAAGATTGGTACACTTTCTTTTATGTTTTATGTTTCATAGAATTTAGTATTCAGATCTGAACAGTGTATTTCATTTCATTGCTTGTGAGTTCATTCATTTAATTAGAAGTTCTTGGGATTGTTATTTTATGATTCATAGTAGTAACTTGAAAATTCAATTGCAAAATTATTGAATCAGTCCTTGTAAAAGGTTTAATCGAGCATTGAATTCCAAAACATTTCTATGAACTCTGTTTTCATGAATTTGATTTTGAGTATGTTCAGTGTGTTATCTTGAAAGATTTTTTGTGAAACATATCTTTGTAAGAAGATTAAAAACTCAGACTAGTAACACTCTGTATTTAGATCAGTAGATTAAAATAGATAACATAAGCATTAAAAGTGTGAAAGGAACTACATTGCAAGCTCTTGTAAGAGAGTGTTAGAGCCTGTCACAGTAGGCAATTATTTAGACAAACAGAACAGATCCTTTTAGGTCTATAAATATTAGATGTGCCTCTAAGACTACCTACCTTGGTCGACATTAAATTGAGTCTAATCTAGAATCCTAGATTGGTCTTTATAGCATCTTCAGTGCATGTATAATTGATGCTAGCTCAAGATCATGTGTAGTATAGTTCTTCTTGTGCTCATTCATATTTCAAGACTCATAGCACACCATATTTCCATCTTGCATAAGGAATCCATGAAGTTCTCTCTTGAAAGCATATATACACACTGCATACTCCTTATCCGGATCTACAGTCTTTGACACTGGAGCATGTGTCAACAACTGCTTATCAAAACTGGCCTCACACTCTTCTATCCAATCAAACTTCTTACCTTTCCTCTTCAATGATGTAATCAGATAAGAAATCTGTGAGAAGTTCCTGATGAACCTCCTGTAATAACCTGCCATTCCCATGATTGGTCTCACCTCATCTACACTCTTAGGAGCTACCCACTCCATGATGGCCCTTATCTTTTCTGGATCTACTGCAATTCCATCCTTGGAGACGACATGTACCAAGTAGTGTACCTCGGTCTAGAAGAAGGTTCATTTGATGAGCTTATCATAATATACAACTAGTTCTCTTTCAACAACCTCAACACTGCTGCCAAATGCTCAACATGCTCTTCCTAATTTTTAGAATACACTAATTTGTCAGCAATAAACACAATCACAAAATTGTCCAAATAAGGACGCAACACACTATTCATCAAACACATAAAATGTAGCTAGGGAATTAGTGAAACCGAATAGAACTACAATAAACTCATAATGCCCTTACCTGGTCCTAAATGTGATCTTGTAGATGTCATACTCTTTGATGCGTACCTGATGATAGTCCAATCTCAAGTCGATCTTAGAGAACACTACTGCTCCCTTCAACTGGTCGAACAAATGATCAATCCTCGGTAGTGGGTACATGTTTTTGATGGTCACTTTGTTCAGCTGCCTGTAGTCAATGCACAATCTGAGAGTGCCATATTTATTTTTCACGAACAACACCGGTGCACCCCATGGCGATACACTTGGCCTAATGTGCCCTTTGTCCAACATTTCCTTCAACTACAATTTCAACTCTACCAACTCTTGTGTACTCATCCTGTAAGGTGCCTTTGATGTTGGAGCTTCCCCTGACATCAACTCAATAGAAAAGTCTACTTCCCCATGTGGTGGAAACTCTGAAATATCTGATGGAAACACATCCCGAAATTTTTGTAAAATTGGATACCTGCTCGACACTTCTACATCCTCAACCTCCTTACCTTTGTCACTAAAGACATGAACTAAAAATAGCACACACCATTTCCTGCGATTGCGTTTGGCCTGCATAGTTTTCACCATACTAAGTGATGTGGCTTTCTTCTTTCCTTGCAAGATTATTGGTTCACCATTTTCATCCAAGCACTCAATAGCTTTATCATAGAAATCTACTTTGGTCTTGTGGAGATATAACCAATCCATACCTAATAGCATACTATAGGAACCCAACGACAATATGTTCAAGTGTGTTGTTGTAGGCATACCATTTAAATCAAATGCACAAGCTCTTACTCAATGGTGAACTATTTTCTTCATACCCGTGGCCAACTGCACTAACAAAAATTCTGCATGCATTTCCTTACTCAAACCACACTTATGCACCAGGCCAGGATTAATATAACTATAGTTAGATCGAGGGTCAATCAAAATAGAAACAACTTGATTAAAAATCTTACCATCCATCTGAATGATAGAACCATGATGATATGTCTGCATGTTGTCCACAACTGCGTAAATCCAAGGAGGGTTATGCCCAACATATCCCACTATATGTGCCTCATGCTCACTGTATATATGTGTCCTACCACCTTGATGTTGTGGGAAATCTCTCCTACGATGATCTTTGCCACAAGTCCAACACTGTATAGGCTTCCAGCTTTCATCCTTTGATATTAATGGGAAAACTATTATTTGCTATGCTAAATTCCAATTCAAAATATAAACAAAGTGCTTGAGGATTATGAGGTAAATTGCAAGTTAACCATGAGTTTTTATGTGAATTTCTTGAGAAAATTAACATAAAAAACACTGAACAACAACATCTAACAGACATGAACATCACCATAAACAGTAACACAACAACATATGATGAAGGAGTTCACCCCTCCTGGGTTACGTCTCCTTGGTCCAGCTTCCAATGGCTTGGCCCTCTTCTATTATGCTCAAAAGTGTGATTACACGTGTTTACAATGCTCAAATAGCTCTGAAACCTATTCCAATGGCTCCATAATGCCCAAAAATGCCTATGTAACCTCTTTCCGCACCGAATTTGGTCAAAAATTGAATAAGTTATGACTTCCCCAAGTTTTGGCACTAATCGCTCCACAATTTCCACCAAATCTGACACCATCCTACATTTCCGCCCCAAAATTCACTAACAGAGCGCCGCATTGCCCAAATTCCGGGCGAATTTATCGACGTGTTAATTTTTCCAATAAGGCCTTAATGCCGAATTCCAAACCATATTGTATATGGTCATAAATATATATATTTTTTATAATAAAAAAACTTTGGCACGGTTTGTTAACCTGCGGTCTTCGGCTTGGTGGCCACATGGTCATCGAAATTTGATGTCACAGTGATTTGGGCGGCTAGCAGGCCGATGGTCCAATAGCATGTCACATGGAGAAATGATGGGTTATGTTTAACGATTACAACTAGTGTAATGGGGGGGGTGGGGGGTTAGCCTCCCACCCATGGTCCCGTCCCCGGCATGGTGACCAGGGTTGGGACTAGGCCCCAACCCCCCACCCCAAACCCAAACTTAACACACAATAAAACTATGTCACACCCATAATGGTTAAGAAACATGGCGTGGGGTGTAGTGGTAATGTGTTAGGCTTGTGGATATGAGGTTGTGGGTTCGATCCATTGTAGAGCTACTCAGACTTAACCAAATTATTGTGCTATCCTATGCTGCCACGTGGTGGCCTCCGGTTGGGCCACGGGGAAACATGTGGTTGGCCACATGCCCAACCAATCACAACATGCCATAATAAACAAATGACGCGGTGCTACTTGGCACGATTGCATTCGCTGAGGAAATTGTCATATGTACAATCACCCTGCCACATAGGCATGCCAGTTAACTATACAGACTACTGGCTCAGTTGTCTTGCATTTTTTAAATTATATGTTTGAAAAAGAGAACATAACATGTTTCTGGGAGCATACGATGTCGGTTTTCCATGAAACGAGTTGTGCCAGATTTAGAACAACGAGATCTACGCAGTCATTCAGGTTCCACACCATTCCGACAACTTTCATTTTTTAGCATAATTTTGAGCACCTGATCACTCCTTCCCAATGGAAGATTTTGGACCCAAAAATATCTTTCAATATTGAACATGTGGATGAGGGTACAACCCCCTCACCCTTCTAGTCTTAATCCACTGGAATTTTCCTGAATTCATCAATATGAGCTTTTCATGAAAACTGATATTTTTCCTTGATTCTGGAGACCCTGTCTTGCTGTTGTAGGTACAATCTTGCTGCAGTTTCCCTGAATTTGCAGAGAAACAAACTATCCTTGAAGAAACAAAATTATTCCCACCTCAGTCATTAATCAAAGGAACTTGAATAACTTGAAAACTTCTCACCTCGAACATTGTAGACATGGTGATTTTTAGCTTGTCTTGCCTTGTACTTGTGTCGACTTTTGACCAAGTGTTTTTTCTATTGCCATGTACCATTTTGAAACCCAAAAAGTACTTGTGGAATATATGCCTTCTTTGTCATTTTTCTTTGGCGCTTGTTCTTTGATTTTTGCTCCATTCAACATTGGAATCTTGTTCCCATCATTGTTCAACAATGATGTGGACTACTACAAATATTTCACATATTGTTTACCTCTTTTCAAAGGCAACATGTTAGAGCCCTGAAGCATCTTATTACAACCATTAGCAACTTCAATGAAATCATATTTTTCATTTGATGCATCTTCTTGAAATATCTCATTAAAAACATCATTATGCTTGAACATTAACAGAGCAAAATTTTGACTTGCATTCACCATTCTCTTCATTTGTCCTGCATGCATAAGAGACAAACTCATATTCTTCTTATGTGCTCTAGCTATGTACTCAATTCCATTCTTGAACAAGTGGTACTTATTATCGTCGCAATAAAATACTGCCCTCCTATCATAAAGATAAGGACTTCCCAAAACAATACCTAAAATCTCAAGTGGAACTACATCAAGTTCAACTTTGTCAAGAAAGTTTGAATTGATTGCAAACCTTAGGATGCACTTCCTTGTTACCTGTAAGTTTGCATTCTTTCATATCAATCCTAAAGGAAAAGGTCTTGGATGTGGAACAGTTTCTAGATTTAACCTCTTAACTAAGTTTTCAAAAATCAAATTGGCTTGAGAACCACTATCAAATAGTGTGTCTATTTTGGTATGCTTTGAAACAACTCTGATATGAAAGAGTTCAATTATTGTATCCTCGTCTTGAGTTACATTAGAACAACTTGAAGAACTAGTGCTTGCTATGTTC
Organism: Pinus albicaulis; assembly: GCA_034641835.2. Taxonomy (NCBI): domain Eukaryota; kingdom Viridiplantae; phylum Streptophyta; class Pinopsida; order Pinales; family Pinaceae; genus Pinus; species Pinus albicaulis. The sequence continues at coordinate 1,106,979,355 of CM076582.1, read as the reverse complement.
TTACCTTTTAAACCCATTGCTGTAATATTGGTTTCATCTCCTGAAACAGAACCTAAATCATGTTCAATGATTGCAGTTGTTTTCTCCTTCTCTTTGGTTTTAAAATTTGTTGGGCTTCAACTTTGGACGGAGTTTCCAACAATGGTCTTCATCATGGCCATTTTTCAAACACTGTTTACATGTGAGTTTCTATTTCTCTAATTTAATAAAACCATTTTTCTTTCCTTTTCCATTAAACTTACCCTTTCATTTACCTTCATACTCAAGGGAACTATCACTTTTCTCACCTGCACTATGTTTCCCTCTTGCTTCTAGATGTGTGGCTTGAAAAAAAAACTCATCTAATTTTATGGGATTGAAAATGAGAATATTATGCCTAAGGTAGTTGTGAAAACCCCCAATATACTTTAACAAAGTGTCTTGAGAAGATAAATTGACACCCAAAACTAGTGCTCTTCTCCTAAACTCTTGAGTATAATTTTGAACACTTTGTCCCTTTAGTTGTCTAAAATTCTGCGAGTCCATAATAGATTTTTGTATATAAGCTAGAGGGTAAAATTTTCTTTTAATTGCAACAATAAAATCAAGCCAAGAGATTGAAGTCTTACCATGGTTCTTCATCTCTTCTTGTGTCTTGGATTCCCACCATATTAGTGTTGCACCCTCAAGTCTCAAGGAAGCTAGTTGAATCTTTGTGTCATCATCTTGAAGGTTTTTGAATCCTACAATATACCTCCAACTGACGAACCCAATTTTCAAGCTTCTCTGCATTCACTTCACCATTATACATAGGCAGCTCAAATTTAATATAAAATTTTAACAAGGTTTGTTTACCAATTCCTTTTGAGGTATGTTGATGAGTATGAGTAAGGGTTGTAGTAGTGGAAGAGTATGAAGATGAAGGTGAAGATGGTGGTGAGGTTGATGGTGGAGTAGATGGTGGATTATCACCATTTCCATTACCTCCTCCTCTTATAGAACCCTCTCATCTTGGAGGCTTGGATATTTCATCCTACAAACTTGTATTGTTCTCTTCATAAAGGACTTTCACCATCTTTGTCATGTCAAAGAAAGCCTTCCTAAAAGCCTTCTCATCCTATGTCATGTTATTATTTCCTCCTTCATCATGAGACATGCTTACTGAAGCCTCAGGTACAACAAGAGGTGAATCTTGTGGCAGAGACCATGGCAATTTTGCCCTCCTTCTCCTTGCACCAACTTGAGAACCTGCACACACAAGCTTGCCTTGTCCTCTCTTGAGCTTCAACCTTGCAAGCATTTAAACACTTGCAAAACAATTAAATCCTCCTTGCACAAGTAAACCTAGTGCTCTGATACCAACTTGATCTAAATGGGAAAATTAGTGTTTGTTGTGCTAAATTCCAATTCAGAATATAAACAAAGTGCTTGAGGATTATGAGGTAAATTTCAAGTTAACCATGAGTTTTTATGTGAATTTCTTCAGCAAATTAACATAAATAAAACACTTAACAACAATATATAATAGACATGAAAATCACCATAAATAGTGACACAACAACACATGATGAAAGAGTTCACCTCTCCTGGGCTACGTCTCCTTGGTCAAGCTTTCAATGACTTGGCCCTCATTTATTATGAGAAAAAGTGTGATTACATTTGTTTACAATGTTCAAACAACTCTGAAACTTATTCCAATCGCTCCACAATGACCAAAAATGCTTGTGTAGCCTCTTTCTGCATCGAATTTGGTCAAAAACTGAATAATTTATGACTTCCCCAAGTTTTGGCACTAACCACTCCACAATTTCCACCAAATCCGGCATAATCATACATTTTTGCCCTGAAATTCGCTAACGGAGCACCACATTGCCCAAACTCCGTGTGAATTTGTCGGCACTCTAAATTTTCCAATAAGGCCTTAATGCTGAATTCTGAACCATATTGTATATGGTCATAAATATATCTTTTATAATAGTAAAAAATTGGCATGGTTTATTAACAAGCGATTTTCGGCTTGGTGGCCACATGGTCTTCGACATTTGATGTCATAGAGTTGGGCAGCTAGCATGCTGGCAGTCCAATGACATGTCACATGGAGAGTTGATGGGTTACATTTAATGGTTATGGTTAGTGTAATGGGGAGGGGCATGGGGTTAGCCTCCCACCCATGGTCCCGCCCTCGGCGTGGTGACCAGGGTTAGGGGTAGACCCCAGCCCCCCACCCCCAAATCCAAACTTAACACACAATAAAACTATGTTGTGCCCATAGTGGTTAAGAAACATGGCACAAAGCGCAATGGTAATGCATTAGGCTTGTGGATACGAGGTTGCGGGTTCGATCCATCGCAAAGCTACTCAGACTTAACCAATTTTTTGTTGCCTCCCGTGTCTCCACGTGGTGGCCTTCGGTTGGGCCACGTGGCAACATGCGGTTGGCCACAGGCCCAACGAATCACAACACACCATAAAAAACAAATGAGGCAATGCGACTTGGCACGATCTCATTCGTCGAGGAAACAAACATATGCATAGTCACCCTACCATGTAGGCATGCCTAGTCAGCTATATAGACTGCTGACTAGGTTATCTTGCATTTTTTTAAAATTTTCTTGTTTGACAAAGTAGACAGAACATGTTTTTGGGAGCATACAGTGTCGTTTTTCCATGAAACAAGCTACGCCATATTTAGAATGATGAGACCTACACAGTTGTTCAGGTTCCACACCATTCCGATAACTTCCATTTTTTAGCATAATTTTGAGCACAGGATCATCCTTATTTTTCTCCTCAGATCGAAATCCCTATCCTCTACCAGATGTATTGAAATTCTTAGGTGGGGAAAAATTCTCCTTGTTACCTGTATCTTGAGGCCTTATTCGCACCTGTATCTTGAGGCCTTATTCGCTTATTATCCCATTTTCCTTTATTCTTATCATTACCTCTCAAATTTGGCTTAGTTTCTTATCTGTGGTTTGATTGTTCATAACAATTCTTGAGTTTCCGGATGGTCTCCTCCAATGATATAGGCTCGTAAAACTCAATCCTATCTCGGAATGTAAATGATAGCCCACTAATAAATCTCTGGATTTTTGCCTTCTCCTGCTTGAGGTAAGGCACATATCTCAGTAACTCCAAGAACCTGCTAGTGTACTCCTCTTCTGTAATGGAACCAATCTTCAACTCCTAAAAATAATTTTCCCTATCATCATACTATTGTTATGATAGATACTTCTTCTGGAATAGCCTTTCGAACGCACTCCAAGTCAACTCCTCCTTAGAAATTTCTTTGACGTTCCTCACATCTTCCCACCAAATGTCTTCTCTACCTCTAAGGCTGAATGTAGCTATCATAACTTTCATATTTTCCGAATAATTATGCAACCTGAAAAACTTCTTCATGCCAAGTAACCATGCCTCCACATCCCGTGGTTTCTTCATCTCTCCATCAAATGTAGGTGTTTTTTCCTTTTTAAATGATCTGAATATGGGAAAACTAGTTATTTTTATGCTAGCTCCCTCATCAGTATTAAAAACGGGTGATTAAGATCGACTCAAGTTATCCACTTGTGAAGGGGTTTATGTGTCTTTGATGATCAAATTATGAGTTGATTAGGATTTAAAAACTCATATACAACAATGAAATTTAGAAATATAACACACAACAAGCACATAATACCATGGATGATAACGGAGTTCACCCCTCCTGGGCTATATCTCCATGGACCTGCTTCAACTAGCTAGGCCCTCTTGGGATTAAGAGTCAAATGCCTGATTACAAGCACCTGTAGTGCTTCAATGGATTTTCAAACTATTCCATTGGCTTTAGAAAACCCAAAAACCCCAAAAATGACTATTCAATATTTGAATTTGGTACACAGCTGATCTAGGCTTGACCCACCATCCAGGTGGCCATGGGCTTGTTTAATCTCGAAAGTGACAAAAACAATTTCATAAGTCCTCCAACACCTCTAAAAACTTTACCACTGTGTTCAAAGCATCAAATACATCTAAAAATGACTATTCATTCACTCCATTTTTCCTTCAGCTGATCTAGGCATGGCCTTCCCTCCTGGTGGCCCTTGGAAGGAGGGAAGGGCCACTCTTGTAAAATTTCTCCTCTGCCTCTGCAAGCTGTTCCAATGGATTCATAGCACGCCAATATGCTAGGAATGACTCTTTCTGAGCCAAAATTGGTCAAAAATTTCTCAAGTTAGGCTTCATTCAATTTTGCCTTGTAAATTGCCTCTAAAACTGGAGAGGACGCCAGTTAGCCTCGCCAAAGTTGGCCAATCCATCGAAAATGGAGGAACTGCCGAAAATTCCGCTAACTTAAATCGGATTCAATTACGGCTTAATCTAAGATTAGGATAAGTGCGCACTAAGTGCATTTTAGTTCGATGCTTGTTCAAAGTCACGTGGTGAGGTCTTATGGGAGGAGGGATGGCCCCCTTGTTCCGCCATCGGATCTGCACTGCATTTTAAATGGCAGATGAGTGCCAATCCTTTCAATTATTTCCTACATGGTCTATTGGTGAAAGCGTTGTATTAGCTGGGGGGAGGTCACGGGGTCGAACCCTGACATCCGCCGCTCCATGCATTGTTTTGCAACGTTATAAACATGCCATCCGAAACCTTTGTAAAACACAACATATATATAAATCATAAACTTTGGAATATGGTATCATTTGCGCTCCACCTTTGAAATTATAATCCAAAGTTTAATAAATGCACATACAAACCTTTTTTGTATATAACATGCGCTCCCCATTCGGAATATGGTTCAAATATACCATTCAGACTATGTATAAAAACCATAGTGTAAAATTGATATGCGGACTATAAGGTTTGATTGCACGTGCCACCATTGAATTAATCAAACTCGGAATTTGGACTAATGAAATATATGCGGAATATATGCCATCTGAAACCTTTGTAAAACACACCATATATATAAATCATAAACTTTGGAATAGGGTATCATTTGCGCTCCACCTTTGAAATGTATAACCCAAAATTTAATAAATGCACATACAAACCTTTGTCGTATATAACATGCGCTCCCCATTCGGACTATGGTTCAAATATACCATTCAGAATTTTGAGTAATGAAATACATGCGGAATATATATTAATAAGGTTTGGAATTAACAATGAAATATATATATATATATATATATATATATATATATATATATATCCCCAATCTTAATTAATTAAAAAATAATTTCCAACACATAAATTCATCATGAACCCAAATTCAACCTTGGTGGACATTGGGCAAAATTCACCTTCACAAACCAAACTGGTGAATCCAGTTGTGACACTTTTCATAGTCCCATTGGACAAAAAATGAAGAATATTCCCTGCATGCTGACTGGGATGCCATGTCATCAGCCTATACATGTTCTGCAATTAAAAAGTAAAAATTGCTTGTTCTGAACGATGATTAGTAGGCTATAACTTCTTCATCCGAACTCGGTTTTCGATGAAACGAGTTGCATTGGATTCCTGGCGACGGACTGCTCGTTGTCATTCTAGTTTGGTGCAATTATGACCACTTTAATTTTGAGAAATTTTTTCCCCTAATCCAGATTCCTAAACTCTTCCATAAAATAACCCTTGTCATTCCTCCTATAAGGATGATAGTGATGACTATCATTATGCTTGTCAGAACCAAAGCTAGAACGATACTTGTGTCTGTCACCTCTCCTATCCGGAGTGTCCAACAATATTCCATCTTTAACCGTGTCATCCCTATCCGACCTATAACCATCGGAAGACCTACTGCCATAGCTCCATTGGTCCCATCCTCCTGCCCATAACTAATCCTAAGTGGCCCCTGTTTCTGCAGCTCTGACAAAATTTGAATGTTGGTTGCATTAACATGTGCTTGCTTTTCTTGGGCATGTATAAGTTTATCATTGTCTGCCTTACAAATCCTTATTTCTTCCTTTGGGATTGTCAGTGTATCTGCCAAATCAGATGAATGTCCAACACCATGCTGCTCATATGACTCACAAGGAGAATTTATGTAGTCTACCATTCTTCTATTCATCTTTGATTTCTTCCTACAATGTACGATATGTTAGCTGAACTAATTCATAAATAAACCAACGTACCTTAGTGCAATTTGGGGAGAATACATTCTACAAAATCAACCAATTAGCGAAATACATGTATATACATAATCATAACAACATATAAACTCATAACACATGGTATACTAGTGCATAAACATAGGTCTAGTTGGATTCCAGTCATGGATGTATAACCATACCAATTACACAACATGATCTAATGCATAATCATAACAATGCAACTTGACCACCCACCATCACAAGCACGAACCATACACAAGCATAAGAGACATGTAACCAACTTGAATGACCAATGCATATTCAACATATAACATCACACAAACACGCACACACGAACATTACACAAGCATGACCAATATGTGACCTAGCATACACATGCAATGCATATACAACATGTAAAAATATGTAAGCAAGGGTGCACGTGCAATACATAAGCAAGGACATCACACAATCAATCATACATTCATGATAGCATATCGATGACAATGTAAACACTTCCATGGTGATGCCACTGCCACCATTGCCAACACAACACATATGCATCAACCACATACAACATAGGTATGAAAACACATAAGAAATCAACACAAAAGCATGACCAACACACCACCCATCAGTTCGAGAATTGAACCATGCTTTGATACCACTCTGTAACACCCTCTTCCCACATCTACCCAAGTAATCGACCAACCGGGGTAAACATGTGACGAGAGGCTACTAATATGATATTCAACCTCCTAGATGACCTTGAGGAAGTGGAACCAAAGGAAACCCGACAAACAAACCTTACACTGCATCAACAACACCTCCTGGAGGCAACCCAACCTCTCAGATCCCTGAACCCTGAAGAGGGATTGATTTTTGACCAATTTAGGCCTTAGCCGTGGGCATGTAAGGGCAAGGGAGTGACTAGAAACCTATATCCATAGGAATGGCTCTTCAAGGTTGAGGCCAGGGCCCCAAGAGGTCAGTTTTGTGCTTGTAGATCTAGGATTCGTGCCACCTTTTTAGCCCCAGAGCCTGGGTCACTGCCCAAAATTTCATGAAACTTCAGAAGAGGTTAAACAACATTAAAACAAAGGTATAAAAGCAATCACATCGTCAAGATCTCATATGGACTCTCCTAGCCATGACATGAATTTCGTCAAACATGTCACAAACATCGCCTCTACAGGTATAAACAAAAAATTTAAACATGGGGGTCTCTTACAAATTTGAGAATAGATAAGAAACATTTCTCCCCTAAATCATAAGCTACAATACAATTTATTTGACCATAGATACATTGTGCATTAATTTACAGGTAAAAACATAGATAGATCCACACATCATCACTGATTAAATACATGCTTATAACCATCATAATAACAACATAAATACAATGGATATAACAACAAATAAATCCATACATAAACCAATGCATTTGCATATCGAATACCAAAGGAATTATCTCTTCATTATGGAATGTAAAAAACAACCGAACATGGGACTTTCATGTTCCACCCAACCATAGATTGGTTGAGCCAATTCTCACTTCATCCAATCACCTCAGTGCCATATTCCAAGCATGAATGTGGGACTTTATCAAACATATCAATCAACACCAAACCATGGCTCCAAAGACCAAACTTTATCAACCCAAAACCAATGATTCCTTCTCTAATCATCATAGATTGATCTCTACCTAAGTTGTTCCAGGGCTCCAGAGTGTTTGTTCCAACCAAGTCTTTCAGGACTAGTAACTCAACCCCAACTGTTACAGGGTTTCCAGGATTAGTAACTCAACCCACCTAGGGCTTCCAGAGCATTTGTCCAACCAGGGCTTCTAGTACTAGTAACTCAACCCATAGTTTTCTGTCGAGCTTCCAGAGAATTTGTCCAACCAGGCCTTCCAAGAACTAATAAATCGACCCACAACTAAAAGAATCATGAGAAACAACCAGAAGCAATCAATGGAAATAAACCCACAATACCATGGTTGTCAAGGAAATGGCAAGGTTGGGAAAATCCACATGCATACCCATGCATGCCAAAAATAGTGAGGAAAACATACATGCAACTTGGTACCTGCAATAAATTCCTACTGTAGTTGTTTCTCCTGATATCCACCTACGCTTTCCTGCTCTTCCTTTGCCTTCTTGATCCAAATAACCAAGTATCCACACTCTCAAAGAGTGCTCCAAGAAAACTCTAAGTATCCAAGAGCATGAGAGAGAGAGAGAATAATGAGAGAGCTCCAAAAATGCACTGACAAAAGGTACCAATTCATCCTCATAAGACTTTTTATAAAAGATGCCTCTATTTGCTTCATTTTCCATTATTTTCCTTCAATTTCCTCCTCACATGCAACCTGTGACCTTTTACCTCCCTTTTCTCCTAATTTCCATTATTATCATAAATAAATGTGCCCAAAAATAATTTTTGGGTCTTTAATGCCTTAACCATAGCCTTTTCCAAGTTCCTTGGCCATAATAAACCATTTGAACACTCGCACTAGGATGTTTTGGCCAATATTCAACTTGGAATACGTGTCTCATCAACCATGGTTATTATTTTAACTTATTACATGGAATTTTCACCATGGTTGTTACTGTCTCACCATGAGGGCACCACATCACCCCCTTTCCATGTCATAAAATACATAGCCTAGGTCCCATTAAGGGCTCCGACCCCTTGTAATTCGTGTACTTCACATTATAAAGAAGGTTGGTGGATTTTGGTGTTTACATTGATTTGCAAAGGATTGTAGGTTTTAACCTTGTACATAAATTATCTGCAAATGAATTCTTATAAACAAAAAATAAATAATAGCGAGAGCATAAAACATAAAATAGATATACACACAGATTTTTCCCCTGGATCCCAAATCGGGACTACCAGCTTGATTTTTCATTATATTCCTTTTAGTGTTTCAACACATATATATACATGACGAAGCATTCATAAGCCCCAATCCATTAACCCTGGATTAGAACATAACCGTAGTTCTCTAAGTCCCTATATTAATAGTGTAGTCTCCTTATTATTAGTCCCTTATTGTTGTTAGTGTAACCCCCTTATTGTTATTATTGTACCCCCGTAACCCCCATATTGTTATTATTGTGCCCTTAAATTATTATTGTTAGGTCGACTAGGATTACATTGTGGCCCCACTAGGATTACATTGTGGCCCCATGGACTCCTATATATAGAAAGGAGGTTTTGTAATTTGTATCATCCAAGAATTGTTCATTCATGTAATGTATTCGAGGTTTCCCCCTCGAAGTGGCTTATTTCTAAGACGTTGATATCTCTTTTCTTCTCTTTTTGGAGCTGGTTTCACAACATTTGGTATCAGAGATTTGAGATTCTAGGGTTTCGCTGCTCCAAACAAGTCATCGTGGCATTTTCGCTATAACTTTTTTCTACGAAGGTTTAGAATCTAAAATTTTTAGAGTGCGAAACTAAAATCCTGAGGAACATTGTCGCAATATTTCAGAGCTTGGTTCACAATATTTTCGGAGATATGATCTATGCAAGTTAGGTCATTTTGCAGGCTCCTGAATTTAATCTAAACAAGTCATCGTGGTATTTTCATAATAACTTTTTTTCTACGAAGGTTCATAAGCTGAAATTTTTAAAGTACGAAGCCACAATCCTGAGGAACATCTTCGCAAAATTTTAGATATTGGTTCACAATATTTTCGGAGATATGATATGTGGAAGTTAGGTCTTTTTCTGGCTTCTGAATTTCATCTCAAAGAGGTGACCATGGAAAAATCTTCATAACTCTCTCTCTGAGCATCAGATTGGAATTCTGTAAAAAAAGGCTTAAGTACACGGACTTTAGTTTCTTTTCTATCAATTTTAGAGCCAAAGGAGAAACCAGTGACACATGGAAAGTCGTACAAATTCGCTCGACTGAACCAGTCCATAATTAGGTCATCATAGGAGATTGGACATAGATTTGTCTTGACGAATCCAAATTAGGTCAGACCTGTGGCATTGGAAAGAGGATTCGTAGCTACCCTCAAGGACAAATTTCGTATATTTAATGTCGAAAATCGCGCAGATAACGCCTAACATAGAAAGCACCTCAAATCAAGAAAAAGGTGTGTATTTGTTTCCGACCGTATAAGTTTTAAAAAAAAAATTAGTTTAAAGTGATTCCAAGGGCCTATTGAGCATATATTTCAAAGATTGCCCCGAATGGCCCTTGTAAATAATTCCATACCCATTAAGCCCTCAAAAATCTATACTATGACGCATGAAGAGGAAGAATTGCAGTATGAGATATCAAAATTACAGTACCAAGTGCAACAAATTTCGATCTTACGAAGAGAAACCGAAGATGACATAGATGGTTTAAAAGCATAAATGGAGGCTAATTTGGATGGTTTGAAGGATCAAATAATAGCTAATATGGATGATAAATTAGTGGAAGATCACATCGAGCATCAACAACAAGTTCTCCAACTCTCAAAGGATAACCTAACTTTGGTGCATAATCTAATGAAACAACCAGAAGATCAACATCACATCGAAAGAAGTTCTGAAGCAATCACATAAACAAGAACTCGACAAGTATGATAAATTTCAGAGTATATCAGCAAGTGGAAGAACTTTCCTATAGAAGATTCCACATGGGAGGATGAAAATTTTATACAGAAGCATCAAGAAATAATCAAGCGTTGAGGACAACACTTGTTTGAAGGAGAGGGGCATGTTAAGTCCCTATATTAATAGTGTAGTCCCTTATTATGTTAGTGTAGCCCCCCTTATTGTTATTATTGTACCCCTGTAACCCCTATATTGTTATTATTGTGCCCTTACATTATTATTGTTAGGTCGGCTAGGATTACATTGTGGCCCCACTAGGATTATATTATGGCCCCATGGACTCCTATATATAGAAGGAGGTTTTGTTCATTTGTATCATCCAAGAATTGTTCATTCATGTAATGTATTGGAGGTTGCCCCCTCGAAGTGGCTTATTTTTAAGGCGTTGATATCTCTTTTCTTCTCTTTTTGGAGTTGGTTTCACAACATTCTCTTGATCGGATCTACAAAATACCAGGGGAAAAAAACCATCACGCTCCAATACCATGTGCAAACCCATGCACAAAACCATAGGCGGGTCCACCCACCTAAAATAGGGTCCAATTTTTTTTTTATTTTTTTTATTTTTTATTTTTTGTTTTTTGTTTTTTATTTTTAATTTTAATTTTATTTTTTAATTTATTTATTTATTTTTTTTTCTCGGGGAACTGCCCCGAATCCCATGCAAGGGGCTACCCGCCCCCTGCTAACCCTTGGACAGGGGGGATGCTGCCCGGTGCAATGAACAAGAAAGGGATGTCACCCCCATTGTCACCCCCTTGCTACACTCGACACAAGGAACAGGAAAGGGTTATTTCCCCCCTTGTGACCCCACGTGCGTGCGACTATTCGTGGAAAGAATATAACACACACTCAACATTCTCCCACTTGTTTTTTTTCTTTCCACAGGGGGCCACAAGAGAGGTGATTCATTATTACATCTCTACAACACCCATTGTTTCTCTAAACCAAGAGAACTTCTCAATGCTCAACAGACACGGTCACCAATTAATTTAAAATACACACAATGATCCTCTTTGCTTCTGGTGAAGCCAAGTCCCCGTATATAGATATCAAATTTATCATACCACATCCTTGGTGATTGTTTTAACCCATACAAAGACTTTTTTAACCTGCATATCAGTTCTTTCTTACCCTTCACCGTAAAGCCTTCAGGTTGCTTCATGTAGATCACCTCTTCCAAATCCCCGTGAAGAAATGATGTCTTCACATCCATCTGTTCTACCTAAAAATCAAATGCAGCAACAACAAATAAAAGTAATCTAATAGAAGTAACTTGGCAACAGGAGAAAAAATATCACCAAAATCAATACCCGACACCTAGGAATAAACTTTTTCTACCAACCAAGATTTTTATTTCTCCACATTTCCTTCTACATTCATCTTCTTCTTAAACACCCATTTTCTCCCAATGGGCTTCCTTCCAGCCGACAACTCCACCGGATCCCATGCCTCATTTTTGTGCAAGGATGCCATTTCATCAACCATGGCCTCCTTCCAGAGTTTTCCATCCTCCGAATCCACTGCCTCCCTGATAGTTCTGGGATCATCGTTAGTAAGAGTTAAAGAAAATTTGAACACAAAGAAAATGGACAATACGTTTCTAGCTTCCTTCTCTCCTGAACTGATCTTCTCACAGCTGGAGTTTGTGACTCTTCCTCTTATGAATTTTGTTCTGTTGTAGAGTCTGATTCATCCTCCTTTAGTTGAAACTCTATCCTCTCAGGTTCCTTTGGTAGGACTTCATTTTTAACAACAGATTTCACCTATATAAAAACCACATCTCATCTCTACACAACCTTCCTTGTTTCTGGGTTCCAAAGCTTGTAACCTTTTAAACCATCCTTATACCCAATAAAAACACACCTTTCAGATTTATTATCCAACTTGGTCCTTTTCTCCTTTGGAACATGTACATATGCATCACATCCAAATACCCTCAGATGTGAAAGAGAGGGTTTCTTATCAGTCCATACCTCAGGTGGAGTGTTATCCTCCAATGCTAATGAAGGTGATCTGTTAACCAGGTAACATGCAATCTCCATTGCCTCTACCCAAAATTCCTATCCTAACTCGGTACCACCGAGCATGATTCTTGCCCTTTCCATCAACATTCTGTTCATTCTTCCCGCAACTCCATTTTTTTGAGGTGTGTATGGAGTAGTCTTCTTCCATGCTATACCACACTTCTTACAGAACTCTTCAAATTCCTTCTTGTAGAACTCTCCACTATTATCTGTCCTCAACACCTTTATCTTCTTCTCTGTCTGGTTTTCCATCAGAGCCTTAAATTCTTTAAATTTGTCAAAGACTTTAGATTTCTTCCTCAAGAAATATATCCATGTATTCCTTGAGAATTCATCAATGAATTAAACATAGTACACAGAATTACCCAGCGATGGAACTGAGATAGGTCCAAACACATCATTGTGCACAAGCTCTAATATTTCGTTCACCCTCTTAGCACTAGAAGGAAAACTCACCCGATTTTGTTTCCCATATACACAATGTTCATAGAAATCGAAATCCAGAGAGAAATTAGACATACCTTCTACCATACCATTACCATGCACTATTCGAAGGCCCTTCTCTTCAATATGTCCAAGCCTTTTGTGCCATAGAATGGTATTTTCTCGAGAGGCCGCTAGGCTTTCCACTCCACTTTTAGGAACCACAGAACTGTTGCACCCATCAATACCAATGCTACCCTGAAGCTTGTACAAAGTTCCAATCCAAACTCCTTACATTAATACCAGTGCTCCCCGAACCATCTTGCAGGTATCTTTCTCGAACACTGTTTTTACACCTGCATCATCCATCTTGCTTACAGAAATCAAATTTCATGCAAGAATATGCAGAACACCAGGAAGTTTTATAATCCTTCCCCCTTGCAGCTTCAACTTGAATTTTCCATGTCTGACGATTCTAGACTTCCTATCATCCCCAAAGAAGACATAACCACCATAATACTTCTCATACTCGTAGAACCACTCCCTATGGGGAGTGAAGTGAAATGATGCACATGAGTCAATCAACCATGCCCCATAATATACATGTGTATTTGAAGAAGAAGCCAAATACACATACCCACCTTCATCTCAGGTGATTTTTTCCTCTATAGAAGGAGCATCATCAGATTCCTTTCCTCTCTTAGGAGCTTTATATCTGCAATCCTTTTTGAAGTGCTCTTCCTTTCCGCATTTCTAACTCACCTTTATAGGCTTTCTTGGAGATTTAGATCATCCACTCGAAAACTGATTTTTGTTTATGTTATGGGAACTTCCTCGTACAGATAAGGCATCTCCATTATGGCCCTCCAAATTTCTTCGTCTCATTTCCTCCGACAACAAGGCCAAGACAATTTTATCAAAATTCAAGGTAGTTGTATTGCTACCTATTCCAATAACCAGACTGTCCCATGAATCTGGTAGAGAAACAAAAAATTGATGCACTTATCTTCATATGAGATTTAAAAAAAATAGATGAAAACTGACTTACCACAGTATTGAAGGCGTTCATATCCTCTGTCACTGAGTCTGCATCCTTCATCCTCAGGTTATACAAATTTTTCCGCAGGAACAATTTATTCACTAGAGACTTATATTGGTACAAATTCCCTAACTTGACCCACAAAGTCTTCGATCATAGCTTCCCCAGATACATTTAACAATACCAAATCTGAGATACACAACCGTATTGTACTCTTTTCCTTCTGATCCAACTTTTCCCAATCTTCATCTGATATTTCTGTTGGTTTAGTACCTGGATCTACCGTGATCCACTAATATTTATCCACTAGTAGATCCTCCATATTGAGCTTCCACATCTCAAAACTATGACCATTAAATTTCTTGATCTCTATCTTTCCACTGCTCACCATCTTCTTTCACTGCAATAATCGTTCCCGCAGATCTCCCACGGAACAGGGTCTACCACATGCCCGAGCAAAAAAAACCCTCAACAAGAAAGGCGTCCCCTTGAAGTCGAAACAACTCTGATACCAAATGTAGTTTTTAACCCTGTACATAAATTATTTGCAAACAAATTCTTAAAAACAGAAAATAAACAATAGTGAGAGCATAAAACATAAAACATATATACACATATATTTTTCCCCTGCATCCCTAATCGGGACTACCAACTTTATTTTTCATTATATTCCTTTTAGTGTTACAACACATATATATACATGCCGAAGCATTCATAAACCCCAATCCATTAACCTTGGATTAGAACATAACCATAGTTCCCTTGACCGGATCTACAAAACAATAGGGGGAGAAAACCATCATGCCCCAAAACCATGTGCAAACCCATGCACATGGTTTTGGGATAACACACACCCAAAAAGCATTGGGGAGTTCCTCCTTGCGCTCACTTTGAAACCTTTGGGGTAAAACCCCCAGCTCATCCAATGACGGTGGTGCGCTAGAGTTATCAATATTCAGAGAGAGAGAGAGAGAGAGAGAGAGAGAGACTTTTCCTAGGGCCTCCAAAGCCAAAACATATGTGAATATGTGCACGGCTCTGTCGATCTATCCCTTCTAATATTTAGTTAGACTCGACCCAACTTTCAATCATTGTGTGTGTGTATATATATATATATCCCTTCTAAGGTTTTACACTACCTCAGCCCATCTTGTCCTGCGACCTGCAAAAATATGTTTACAAGTTTACATTAAAGAAAAAGGACAGAGCTATTCTTCCCGATCTTGAAATTTTATAAAATAAGTCCTAATGGCCAAATCACTTTAATACAAGCATTCAATTTTATTTTAACAAAATTGTATTTCTTTTCAGATACACATATTTAGACTAATTTTTAGGCTCATAAGAAACACAAGAATAAACCCATTCCTTAGTAAAATAATTAGGGAATCAACCTCTCATTTTCACATAGGAGATTGACATCCCTTGCTATAGATGTGAAGAAATTATTAGCATATCAAATACAAACATGATATATACTTGCAATATAGAGAAATGTTTCAGGCATTTAACTTATAATAACATGAAAAAAATTCATAAATTTCATAGGAAATTCAAGGCATTTCAAGCAATAATTTCATCACCAACATCCTACAACGATGCAACATTTCTCAAAGTTGTACATTGCATTCCATGTGGAACATGTTTAATTTTATAGCTCTCAATTGAATGCATTCATTTAAAAAATGGAAAATGGAAAAACTGAAGGTGGGATTTTGATTTACGCCCAACCTTAGACTCACTGCAGCCAGAATCACTTGTAGTAGTCACCCCCGAGCCAAATATATGCATTTATAATTTAGAGTGTCATTACATTACAAAAATCAGGGGGAAAGTCTACTAGGGGTGTCACAAACCCCACCCCCTTAAATGGAAAATCGTCCTTGGTGTTATTATTAACAAAGGAACAAAAAAAAATGAGCTTTACACACAGGTCTTGCATCTGCTTATTTAACAAAAAAAACATGGGTACAACACCCTTAGTTTCTCAGCAATTTCCAAGGTGGCTTCGTCGGGTCCAAAGTGCTTCCACACAATGACTTGTTCTATTACTCGATTTTGGAGTGTTATTTGCCTCAGTCTAGGATTCATAGTGGCTCTGGTTGGAACTCTCCCTATGGTTCAACTTGTATCATAAACCAGTCAACAACGTGATTAGTGTCACGAAACTATTTATTAAGAAAGGAAACATGAAAAACATTGTGTGCTTTCATTATGGGTGGCAAGGTCAATCTATAGGCCACTAACCCCACTCTCTCTGATATTTGAAATGGTTCATAGTATCTGGGTCCCAATTTGGCATATGAGGCCACTTTCAATAAGATTTTATTTTTCTTAAAACATATATAAACATGCTCTCCCACTTGAAACTCTTTTTCAACTCTATTGGTTTGCATAACTTTTCTGCCTATCCCAGGCCGCCTTTAACATTTTCCTACTTGATCATCTCCTGCTCCATTTCTTTTAGAAAATATGGCCCAACAATTACTATATTTACTATATCATCCCAACTAATAGGGGTGTTGCAGTTCCTGCCATAAAATTCCTCAAAGGGACTCATTCCCAATGAATATTAATAACAATTTTTGTATTCAAATTTTGCTAGTGGAAGGTAGTCTTCCCACTTTCTTGGTTGATGCATTACATACATCCTTAGCATGTCTTCCAATATTCTGTTACTCTCTCAGTTTTACCATCGGTTTGGAAATGATAAGTAGTGTTAAAGGATAATTGGGTTCCAAAACCAGCAAACAATGATTTTCGAATTTTTGAAGTGAATTTAGCATCTATCTATGATATTATCTTTTTAGGTACTTCGTGTAACCTAAATATCTCTTTCATGAAGATCTGAGCTATATCAATTGCCTTATGATTAGACTTAACATCTATAAAGTTAGATTCCTTGCTCAATATATCCATTAACACCATGATGGCACCATGTTGTCTAGTTGTTTTTGGCAGACATGTCATGAAATCCATGGATATGACCTCCCATTTCCATTCCATAATTGGAATTTGTTGTAGCAATCCTGTTGGATGCCTGCACTCTACCTTTACGTGTTGAAATTCCAAGCACTTTACAAGGTATTTTGCAATATCTTTCTTCATTCCTGGCCAAAAATATGCCTTCTTCATGGCTATCATCATCTTTTGATATCCAGGGTGACTTGAGTAAGGTATTTAATGTAATTCATAAATGACAAGCTTCCTTAGATGAGATGGTAACTTATTCTTACAAATCCATCTAGTTGCTCCTACCAACACTTCATCACATATTGGTAATGTTCATCATGAATCAACCCTTATTTAATTCTTCCCTCAATGTCAAATAAGCATGTTCTCAGGGTTTCTAGGTGAATCTGTTGCAAACTTCTATTGAGTGGATTGACAATCGTATTCTCTTTTCCTTTGAGATTCTTAATTTCAAAGTCAAATCCAATGATCAAAGCCAACCATATAGCTTGTTTGAAATTTATTTTGGGTTGTTCAAACACTTATTTCATTCCACCATTATTTGTCATTAGCACAAATATCCTTATGAATAAGTAATGTCTCCACATTTTTAATGCATGCACAATGGCTGCTAGCTCCAAGTCATGAGTGACGTAGTTCCTTTCATGCTCATTCAACTTCCTAGGTTTAGAGCATATTACATGTCCTTCTCGCACCAGGACTCCACCCAGCCCCTCCCTACAAGCATCAGTGAAAACTGCATTATCTTTTTCTAGGTCAACTATTCTCAAGATAGGTGCACAAGTGAGTAAATTCTTTAGTTTTTCAAATATGGCTGCACATTTAGGTGTAAGTTTAAAGTTTACTCATTTCTTTGTAAAGTAGTGATGAGATGTCCAATCTTTGAGAAATTTCAAATGAACCTTGGATAATAAATAACCAATCTCGTAAAGGATCTCGCCTCTGTCATATTCTTGGCTATGGGCCATTCCATTATTGCTTTGATCTTTTCGGGGTCCACAACCACTCCTTTTGAAATTACATGCCCCAAATAGTGAACTTGAGTTTGAAGGAACTCACACTTGCTGAGTTTGGCATAAAATTTATGCTCCTTTATCAACTGTAATACAACTCTTAGGTGGTCATCATGTTCCTTTTCATTCTTTGAATATACCAAGATGTTATCCACAAATGAGTACACAAATTTATCCAAGTATGGTCTGAGCACATTATTCATCAGGCACGTAAAGGTTGTTGGGGTGTTCGTAAGCCCAAATGGCACAAATACAAACTCATAGTGGCCATACCTTGTCCTGAATGAAATTTTGTGAATGTATTCCTCTTTGATCCTAACCTGATGGTATCTAGTCCTTAAATCGATTTTGGAAAATAAAATAGCTCCTCTCAATTGATCGAATAGATAATCAATTCTAGGTAGTGGATACTTATTTTTCACAATCGCCTTATTCAAATACCAGTAATCGATGCAAAAACATAGTGTTTCGTCTTTATTTTTGACAAAAAGCATTGGGGATCCCCATGACAAAACATTGGGCTATATATACCCTTTCTCCATCAATTCCTTCAACTACAATTTTAATTCCACGAGCTCAGGTGTGCTCATATGCTGAGGGGATTTTGATGCTGGTGTTGTTCCCGGGATCAACTCGATAGTGAAATCAATGTCTCTACTAGGTGGTGGTACTGACAATGCATCCGTGAACACATTTTTGTACTACTTTAATACTGGGAAATTCGTAAAGAGTTTTGTGTTGGCTTCTTTCTCTTGTGTGGTTTGAATGGCATAAATGACACAACCATTTCTATTGCAATGTTTTACTTGCATGACTGAGATCATTATAAGTGAAATTGGCCTCCAAAATTATTGATTGACCTTCATCATTGAGGCATTCTACTACTTTTGCATAAAAATCCACCTTGGCCTTGTGGGTTTCTAGCCAATCCATACCAATCATAACATTGTATGATCCTAATGGTAGCAAATTTAGTTTGACTACAATGGTGATGCCTCTAGTTTTTACAGTGCAATACTCAACCAT
Organism: Pinus albicaulis; assembly: GCA_034641835.2. Lineage (NCBI taxonomy): Eukaryota > Viridiplantae > Streptophyta > Pinopsida > Pinales > Pinaceae > Pinus > Pinus albicaulis. Next base: position 1,106,960,175 of record CM076582.1, on the reverse strand, counting down.
GTTTGTTATCTGTCTCTTTTACCTAGTGCCCAACTGGAAAATCCATGTTTCTATATGGTTTTTATTTGGAAAGTCACATATATCTACAATATTAGGGCTAATATAGCTGAAATTTGACCTTGGGTCAGTTAAAATTGAGATTGATAAGTTTTTTACCATACCTTCGATTTGAATGATCATTGCTTGCTGGTTTGCTTGCCTATTTCCTAATACAATGTAAATATTGGGCATGCTATGGTACACATCATTAAAAATTGTTGTCTCTTGTACGTTGTATAGCTTTGTGATAGTCTTCTGCAGTTGAGGAAAATTTCTCCGTAGTTGGTTCTCCCCACATTCCCAACACTCATGGTGATACGAATGGAAAATGGCATCCACCCATGGTATTCATCTACCCATGTTATCCATCCACGTTGGAATCTACCCATGGTATTGTAAGTGACATCTATCCATGATATTAATTCACCCATGGTATGTATCCACTCATGGTATTCATCCACACATGGAATTTATCCATGGTATTGTAAGTGGTATCTACCCATGGTATTGTAAGTGGTATCTACCCATGGTTCAATACCATGGGTAGATACCACTTACAATACCATGGGTAAATCCCATGTGTGGATGAATACCATGAGTGGATACATACCATGGGTGAATGAATATCATGGATATATGTCACTTACAATACCATGGGTAAATTCCAACAGTGGATGGATAACATGGGTAGATGAATACCATGGGTGGATGCCATTTTCCATTTGGATCACATGGTCCCTTTCCCAGACCCTTCAACCTTTTAATTCACTGATTTATGAGGTTAATTTATGTCGATTGAGGGATTTTACTAAAATTTCTTCGTAGTGGAGGTATTAAACTTTCCAACCTTCCCCCCTTGCTTATATCCTAAGTTTCTCTGCCCTCTTCCTTTGTCTTTCTTCTTTTGGTCAGTATGAACCTCAGTCTTATGCTTATACTTCCCATAGAAATGATTGGTCTTCTAAATAACCTCCTATAGGGTCTTATGTTCATCAAATTCTATTATTTATGGTATGCATGCGGTAACCCAATGATATACCTTTGGATATTAGTATTTTCATCCTTGATGTAAGGTACATATCTTAATAGTTCCATGAATTTTCTAGTATACTCCTTAGGTGTCAGTTGCCCCATTTTGTGTTTATAAAATTCTTTGGCCCTTCTGTCATAATATTTTTTGGAGAGGTACTTTTCTCATAAGTACTTCGCAAAATTCCTTCATGTCAGCTCATTTTCTTTGATATTTTGATGTTTTTTAAATCCTCCCTCCATAAATTAGTCTTTCCTTTTAAATTGAAAACAACCGCCCTGGCCTTCATGTTCTCCGAATAATCATGCATTCTGAAGTACTTATTTATTCCTAAGAGCCATGCCTCTGCATCTTCTGCTTTCTTGACTTCCCCATCAAATATGGGAGGTTTTTCTTTCTTAATCTCTTCAAGCATGTAAGTCCTTTTCTCTTACTTTCATAATGATGCGTCTTCACTGCATTTTATGATGATCTACTAAGGATGCTTGATTCTCTTTTCAAAGTGCTAAGTAGGACTATTCCTCCTTATACATGTCTTTGCCTCTTTCTTGATTGGCTACCTTCTGCTATCTTATTATACAAATTATGCTTTTGGACCTTTGATGGACTATGCTCATACTTGTACCTATCCTGGTGGTTGGTACCAGTTTCTTGTTGTCTTTGCGTTTGAAAGTATGATAGGCTTTGTAATAATATGGCATTCACCTCTAGTTGGCCTCTAACAATATTTTTGTTATTTGCCTTGCAAATTCTTATTTAAGCTCTTAGGCTCTTAAGTGTGTCCATCAGTTCAATAACATCCTCCTCCTTCATATTCCCAACTGACTCTTCTTCGGGACCTTGTTGGGATTTTTTTACACCATACTACTCAAATCTGCTACTCATTCTTTCTCTTCCTCGACATTTGTCTATCTAATTTTACACGCACACACAAATTTTAGCCAACCAGAAAGAGGAAAAAAATCCAATTAACATAGGTACTCATCACCTTAGTGTGTATTGCTATGAAACATAAAATCTCAATTAGCATATAAAAGATATGCAATCAACAATCCTATAAAGTCATACATCACATTGCTTTGTATTTTTAATATCATCACGCATTTTTCAACAGAAAGGAGATCTAGAAGATCAAGCACATCAAGCCTATTAATCATTCATCTAGTGTGTACATGTGAGCCTCTTCAAGTCTAATTCTTGAACCAAGCGCTCTGATACCACTTTGTAACATACCACCTTACCCCACCATATTCTATACTAGGTAGTAAGAAGGCAGTTACTATGCTGAACCATGGAAATGGAGTCTAAATTTTTGACCTTCTTCAAACTTTTCAAAGCTCAAAATAAACAATGATATTGCACTCATCTCGTCGAGATCTTTCTGACGATATAAAATTTACCTCATTCCAAATTTTGGATTGAAATATATTTCCATTCAAACTTTGACCATTAAACTCTTTCCTTAAAACTAGGCCCTTACATGTGGCACCCACATGGACCCCACATGGCATTCCAAATCATTGATGAGTTACACCTCCCGTGGCTACCACTGTGGTTGTGCCACATCACCATACACAAATGTTCTTTTTTCCAATGTGCCACCACTTAAGACCTTGAGTGTCTAGGACAAAGCCCTTTATACGTTATCTAATGAGAAGGGTTCCCATCTACCAGAGTTCGTCAATACTAGTTCCCAACCCCCTGCACTTTGGAACTACGACGGTTCACTCGGTGGCCCAATGGTTCGGTGCCTCGTGATGAAAAAATCCTCGTTTGATGTCATATATTCCCTCCATATATCGGATTCCTTCGATGAGCCCTATAATGGTGCTATTCCTTCGATATCCCCAACCATGTTGTCAGCCCAACATGACGTGAGCCTCGATTGGACATTATGTTAATGTTACACCTTCCAGGTGGCCTCCTTTGGAAGTGCCACATGTCACTTATTTTACTCCAATTGGACTTGCCAAACGACCGAATCTAGGTACCATGTGTCCCACCACAATGGTGCCATGTCACCCTCCTTCCACATCATATGCCACATATCCTCGGTTCCACTAAGGGCTCTTCTCCTTGCAATCCATTTACTTTACATTATAAAGAAGGTTTATGTTTTTTTGCATTTACGTTGATTTACAAAGGATTTTCATAAATTTAAAGTTCGTAGCCATATTACGATGGCCCATGGTGCAACATCATCATGGGGAGTTCCTCCTTGTGCTCCCTTTGAAACCTTTGGGGTAAAACCTCCAATTCATCCAACGATAAAGGTTTTCTTAGGTTATTAACGATTCAGATCCCATCTGCTTCAATGTTGGTAATGACACCTGACCATATGGGCATAAGGGTCTCAAGGCCTATTCCTCCAACGTTAGGATTTCCTGCTTTCACATGTTAACCAAAAAAATAATATAGCAAAATAAAAATAAATAAATAAACAAATAAATAAATAAATAAATATATATATATATATGGTTCTGTGGAGCTATCCCTTATGAGCTTTAGATAGACTGAGCCCAACCTTCAATCATTGTATAAAAAGTTTACACTTGAGCATATGCACATATACATATACATATATGTATACACACCACCTTACCGTCGATGAAATTTTCACTTTCTAACCCAACTTCCCTAGTACAATTAAATATATGGGGTAAATTATTTTGACTTTTCATCAAGTTTCCCAAAACTCAACTTGGTTTCCATCATTTTATTTTCTCGATGAGACCTTTCCTTTGATACGATTTATATCCAAATTTGACTCCAAGATTGTAATTTGTGACCCTTTAAATGTTATTAATTAATGTGGCGTTCCTCTCCTTCCCTACCATGTGGTAGGTCCCCACACCTTACTCCATTTTTCTAATCCACTCTCTTCTTGTGGGTGCATATATATATAATTATTATAATAATAATAAACATATTAAAATCGACTATATTATGCCACGATGCCCTCTCTAAATAATTAAATGCGAGGATACATTTATAAATATATATACTCATATGCATATCCCTCTGTTATGTGCCACCCAATGACCATGGTGGATGAGTCCAATCCACTGTGTATAATCAAAACATGACCTTGCCATGAATATCACACTTATGTATGTATTATGTGCTTTGGTGGCCTCGCCATTTGATGACCCATAATGTATCCAATGAATCCATGACCATTAAAGAACGACACTAACCCCGAGGTGTTACATGTATGCATTTTATGTGTGCGGTGAAAACCCACTCACATTCGATGAGACATCATTGCCCAACTGATCCAATGGCATGCAGGACCTTGACTCCCCTCCATTAACATAATGAGGGGGGGAGCCCTGGATAAAATCCCAAACATTTATTGTGGGGAGCACATCCGATGACCAAAATTATGGTGGGACCTTCCCACTCCCATGTTGATTTCACAGGGAGGGAGGCCTTGCGACGATGTGAGCTTTTGATGTCACTGACATTTCTTCATTGTTCATTGAGCCATATCCCCGCCCTCGACCACTACCCTTGGTTATAAGGGAGTGAATACTTTGGAATTTGGGGTTAAGGCACCCAACCATTCAACACGACCACTGGAACGAGCTTTGAACCCAACTCATGGTTATGTGATGAGGTTACATGGCTTACGACCTAGCCTCCTACCTAAGTCTCCACCCCGATTATGGTAACTCAATTTCATGGGAACTATGACCCGAATCTTGGGGGCTTCAATCTCAAATCCAATCATACGAGCCAAATCTCTTGCTCTTAGCGCATATGGGCCGAATATGACTACAAGGTTGATCCTGACCTTTCACCACAATACAATTTATGTAAAGTGAAAACATATGTATATGATATTTCACCTATTCATGTGCCATTACCACTCAATGAAAACATGCCACCAATGAAATTTCACAAAGCCAAATCAACATTACAAGTTGTATCCTAACACATGGATTTTCCTATACACTAGTGCACAACCCAATGATCTCAATGCGAGTTTATAGGCTAATTCAACACAAAACTACTCGACACTAAATCAACAATGTTTCACATGTATACATTCACATTGAAAACACACACACACACACATATATAAATGTACACATGTTCTATGAATTATATTCCCATACATATGTGTGGTTTTCATTTGCGTGAGATTTTTGCTGGAAATACCAACTATCAAACATTGTAGGGACATTACAAAATGAAACACACTGTCTATTGTTTAGAAATATAGGGCATTAGCATTAGGGTGATTTATCTTCATTAGTGACTATTTGTGAATGCTTTTTATTTCTTTGGATTAGGGTCTTTTTTATTTTATTTTTAATAGTGTTCTTCTTCACCAAACAATAACCAATGCATGAACATAAAATAGACAAGAGACACAACATGTAGGCTATGAGCTAGGGCCAAAACCTCTCACTATTTGAGAGGAAAAATCGTACAAATTCTTCTTATAGAGATTCCAATTGACAAATACCAAGACCATGACCCTTGACCTATTTTTCCACTCGAAGACCAAGGCATAGTCAACCTTCTTCTCGAATTCTCTTCCACTTATTCAATCTTCCTTAAAATGAGATCATCTCTTCATGGAATCAGAGCATGTCAATATGCAGTCACCAAATCATGACCATTGTAGCATAATAGTGATACATCATTGAACTATGGCCTCTATACATACCACCAAACTGTGGTCCTTGTCCTTCCTGTGATCTTCTACCGAGACATCATAAAAATATAGCACCATGCATCATACCATCATAACATCACTATAGCACCAAGTAGCACTGAGCATCCTTGTAGCACCCAGTGTCATCTTATAGCACCGAGCATCATTGTAACACCTAGTGTCATCTTATAGCACCGAGAACTTATTTTCTACAATGAATTCTAAACTGTATTACTGTGATATAGTCCAAAAATTTCAGGGTAATCCGAAGTATTTTCACTATGATCATATATCTGCATCTCAGAGAGACCTCTTTGTGGAGATCCAAAAATATCTTGCTGTTCTTATCACCAAAAAACTCAGAGGAAATCTGAGAACTAAACTGTGGAAATGCGAGGTGCCTTACCTCTTATGTATAGTATTTTGTCCTTACATTTGAGCTGACATGACCATCCAAATGGGTGTGTCTCCACATGTGAGTTGACATGACTTTTATGTATATATATTGAGGCCGACCATGAATAGGATGATTGTGAATTTATTTTGGAGGGATTCTAGACAACTTATAGACTTAGATACATTATTAATATGCCCAAGAAGGTTCATACATGACATTGAATCTAAAAAATAATCCCTTGCTCATGAAACCCATGAAGCAAGCTAATAATAATTTGTTTTCTTAAGTACATCATTTACAAGAGTCACAATTATGTCACTATGAAGACCAAACCTAGTTACATTTTACAACACACCGTCTTAACTAGGGAGGTAATCATAATGGTACTTGGTCATTCTCAATCTGAATAATTTATCATAAGAATAATCAAATTGGTAACGCATATGTGTATAATCATATCAACCAAAATTGTCACATAGAAAGGCATTGACTAACAACTCTATCTCTCCATAAGATCTGAGCTCAATGCTGGCGAGACCAATGATTTATAAGCACCCTAATCATTGTCTCTCCTGTAACATACCCTACCCGGGTTCTCAGTGCTTGTTCCACCGGGACTATTCTTATCTTGGATTCCTATTCCTCAAAGAATATTGGTCCTCTACGAATAGTCTTATCTTAGATGCCCTATCTCATCCTCAAAGAGTATCAACTGCCATATGATTACCCAATCCTCCATTCTATCTCCCTCTCAATTAATAAGGACATGTTCCAATAAAGGAATGTAGTCAATCCTACATAAGGAATGTACCTAAGCTCCCTCTTGGCTTAGGAATTTCTAAGTTTCTTCCAAGTAAGGAAATTGTTTCTAGGCTCCCTCTTAATTAGGGGCCTACAACATCTCCTCAAGTGGAGTTAATGGGACAACCATTTTCTTTGAGGAATTCCTTCCTTCAATTTCATGAATTTCTTCTTCGTTATGGAGTCTTCATCTTTTGGGACTTCTTAATAGGGCACATACCATTCATCACTTTCGTCCATGAGTCAATCATGTCATTATTCCTTTCATCAGAAAGTGATCCACCAGTCTTCATCTGGCCTTGCTTCATGCCATGCAACTTTCTTCATGCCATATTTTTCATAAGGATCTTTCATCCTTCTATATGGTATTTCTAGGAAGACATCCATAGTTTTTCCCTTTGGCAGTACTGCATAAACCCATCCAGATATTTTTTCAAAATAAGAAATGAACACTTAAATCAGACTTACCTTTGTGATGGTATTTCAAGATGGCATCTTCTTGTAGGTATCAACATCCTGCATACATGTTGACACATCTCCCAAATATATCCATTGTCAAGGGTCTCCATCTTTTTCAGACTTCCATTAGAGTCTTCATATCTTTCTAGGAGATTTTCTAGTCAAATCTTCTTGGTATTTTGGATGTTGATTGCCTTTACCATGGTTGCATATGTTACAATCTCTTCCTTCCTTTCTTCACACATTCCATTCCCAGGAGATTCCAATCAAAGTTCATTAATTGTATTCAACCACCTCATACTTCATATGAGGGCATATTATGTTGATTTCATCTAGCGTGAACCATGCCTTTCGACAACCTTTCACAAGAGGAGATTCATTTCCTTTGATCATGCTTCTCAAGATAGAAGTAGTGATCCATGTTACATACAACGACACGACATGAAATTATAATATTAAATACAATCATACATACCTAATTTACCTTTAGGTCATCTAGGATTCTTTCAACAACTTCCTTGATTGAAAATATCTTCAACCCTTTGATCTACTTAATTTCTTATGTCATCATACCATCATCCCATGAACTCCAAAAATTGAAGTATGTGATGAAACACTTGCTTCCTCTCTAGATCGATGAACCCTTTGATGAGGATTCCATCAAATAATCTTGAGGATATTTCATATCTCTATCTGACAGATGTTTCCTTTTTGACTTGATGTATGATGAGCCTTGTCTTTGAAGACTTCTTCCTTCCAATGAGGTTCCCAAGAGCTATATCCTTCATATTTGACTGCCATAGATTTTGTTATGTCTGTCCTTCATGATTTCCTATGGTGATGTCACAAGCTCTTGTTTCTAATTATTTCATGATGTCAAATGCATCTTATTATTTATTATAGCCATGTTTGCTAACAAAATATTTAGGAGATATGACTAGACCTTTTGTGAGGGAGACTATCTTAATCATAGTATATATCTCTTACTCCATATTTCCTTGGACTTATTTTCTTCAACTTCCTCTATCTTCTTCGGTGATATGAGCTTCATTTTTGTATTGTCCATAGCTTTTCCATATCATTTAATCTTAGCTATGCTCTTCTTTCTTTTCCGAGGACCAAATTTTCTAAACTTCCCTTTCCTTCATGCAAATGTTTGATTCCTTTAACCTTCAATAATTTTTCCCTCAACTGGTCTTCTTCTATCTAGCATAGAAACCACAAGTTGTTGAATGAGGTAAATTTGTTATCCCCATGGAAATTTTTTACCTTTTTATTTTAGAATAATGATGATTATCTCATCCTAGATCTTGCAATTGAGATATTTATGAAGATATTCCTTCATCCTTTGATACCTTCAAATTTTGAGTAGATCAGGTCTAAGTGATATGACTTGCTTTATCACATCTTCAGAGAATAGTCTTATGGGCTTATCATATACATCTCTTTGATGTATCCAATATTTCTATATGAGGGGACCTTTCATAAGAATCCCTTTCCACGTATTCAGAGGAGAACTTTTTCATTGTTGTGTTCAATGACTTCACTTTCTTCAAGGATCATGTCTATCCTTCTTTTTCCATGCAAGGAGTTTTGATGACCCAACTAGCTTATGGATCTCCTTGCAAACACGAAGTCATTTTAACCAAATTTGATTATAGAATGAAAGATACTTACTTGGAAAGTGAAGATGGAATCTTCAACTTGATCACTTTGATGATGTTTGAAGATGTATTAGTGCTCCCTTTTGGATGATCTCCTTTCAAATTAAAAAAGCCTTTCTTCAATAAAGGAGATTACTCCTTTTATGATGATAACACCTTTTGATCCAACACATTGCTTCCTTGGATGACCTTATTTTAAGGACAAGGAGAGGATCCTTGCTTTAATGAAAGGTAACTTGCCTTATAGCTTTGAAGATGCTGATAATGCCTTCTCGCCTTCAAGATACTTTTATTCTAACTATTTACTTCACCATTTATACATCTATTTAAACTCAACGACCGGATCTGATCTCTCACCTAGTCCTGATGATGAACCACACTGGTTGGTTCGAAATGCATCGACTTTGTTAATTGTAATGTGATTATTACCGAAAGATTTTTGCATAATTTATCGATGGATCACAGAAGCCAAAAATCTATAAATACTTTGAATTATTTTGGAAGTAAATAAATGCAGATATGAACTGCTTCCAAGGTTTCAAATTTCTTCAAGATGATGTGATCTTCATTTTAAAATCTTTTGAGCTACCTTTCTTTGTATATAGCTTGATGAGGGTCTTTGTGGTCTTTTGATGATAACTAGAGGATCCAACACTTTTGCTGTTGTAGACTACTTATTTGATCTAGGGTTTTATTCTTCAATGTAGATCTGGATATTTTTCTTTGATAACCTTTGACTTGATTAGATGCCTTTCTTGAAATTTGATCCTTGAGTGTTTCTTTGATTGCATGCTCTTCTCTTGACTTTGACACCTTAGCTCTGATTCCATGTTGAGGAATCTAGGGCATTAGAAATTGGGTGATTTATATTCATTAGTGACTGTTTGTGAATGTTTTTTTTCTTTCTTTAGATTAGGGTCTTCTTCTTCTTTGTTTATTACTATTCTTCTTCATCAAACAGTAAAAAATGCATGAACATAAAATATAAAAGAGACACAAAATGTAGGGTATGAGCCAGGGCCAAAACCTCTCACTCTATGAGAGGAAAACCCACACAAATTCTTCTTATAGAGACTCCAATTGACGAATACCAAGACCATGACCCTTGACCTATTTTTCCACTACAAGACCAAGACATAGTCAACCTTCTTCTTGGATTCTCTTCCACTTCTTAAATCTTCCTTCAACTAAGATAATATCTTCATGGCATCGGAACATGTCAATGTGCAGTCACCAAATCATGACCACTATAGCAGCATAGTGATACATCACTAAAATATGGCCTCTATACATACTAACGAACCATGTTTCCTTGTCCTTCCTGTGATATTCTATTGGGACATCATAAAAGTGTATCACCATGCATCATACCACCAGAACATCACTGTAGCAGCAAGTAGCACCGAGCATTATTGTAGCACCGAGTGTCATCTTATAGCACCGAGACCTTATTTTCTTCAATGAATTCCAAACTTTCTAACTGTGATATAGTTCGATAATTTTAGGGTAATCCGAAGTTTGCTCACTGTGATCATCTATCCGCATCTTAGAGAGACCTCTCTGTGGAGATCTAAAACTATCTCGTTGTTCTTATCACCTAAAAACTCAGAGGAAATCCAAGAACCAAACTGTGGAAATGCGAGGTGCCTTGCCTCTTATATATAGTATTTTGTCCTTATATTTGAGCCGACATGACCACTCGAATGGGTGTGTCTCCACATGTGAGTCGACATGACTTATATATATATATATATATATATATATATATATATATATATATATATGCCCAAGAAGGTTCATACATGGCATTGACTCTAAAACATTAATCCCTTGCTCATGAAACCCATGAAGCAAGCCAATAATAATTTATTTTCTTCATTACATCATTTACAAGAGTCAAAATTACATGTCATTATGAAGAGAGAACCTAGTTACATTTTAAAACACCTATGAGGCCTTAAGGTCACAAGTTTAGTGCGCATTTAACTACAATACACGCGCACACGCACACACACACACACACACACATATTTATTTACGATTATGCCTGTGCATGGTCCTTACCACTCAACACAAGCCATGACCAAACTTAGCCACACAGGGCCATTTCCAACACAATGCTCTGTCCATACTCTAGTAACTTATTTGAGTTTTTCTGCATTCAACCATGAACATGTATATATATATATATATATATATATATATCATACATATATAAGGCATTGGACCATGCTTACGATCTCACATGCATCAATATGAATTTATATTTTATGTACATACATGTATTCATATTTACATCTCAACGACTATATTAAAAGATTCCATACATTCTTACAATCCCATTAGTGAGGTCCATAACTATACTAAAAATACAAGTGTATTATTCCTATGTATACAACATACATGTATACATATATTTGTAAGTCCTACATGATGAAAATTAGTGCAAAATCCATAACAATGATGCTCCAAATATCAAAAGCTCATTATGTGGCCATAGGACACAACAACACAAAGTCAAATTAACAATATAAACCTAAAATTCATGGTAGATATTACAAGTAAGGAACTCATTTAATTAAAGTTGAAGATGGGTGACTGAGAGTGGGACTATCACTCTCTACCCAACCATAGATAGTTGCATCTAAGACTTACTTGTGACTATCACCCTCGAGTCAGATTCCAGTGCTAGAGGTAGAGTGCTTTTATAAGGGAAACAAAATAGTGTCTTTAGCTAAACAAGAGGTCATAAGGTGACAATACCTCCATCCACCAACTATATATATTTATAGTCTTCCATACTTATACCCAAAATAAGCATCCATACTAAGATACCATATAACAGGGAACTATCAACTCATTGTCAAGAGAAGAGAATCCACACTAAAGGAAGTTTTATTTAGAGGATAAGCTACTTCTAGGTGGAAGGAATCACCTCTCCAGGTCGTCCATTAGTGAGACAAACACTAGTGCTTCAACCCTCAAGGCCACTCTTGGCGTTTCATCAACCTCACAATATCCTGAGCAATTCTCCCAAACACAATAGGTTCTTCAATCCCAAGCTTCCGATTGATCCTTAAAAATTTAGGCAAGCCTCTGCTCTGTGCATTTTCTTCCCATCAAGCATCTCCTTGAGTTTTTTTTAGTTAGTGTTGTTATTTCCCCACAACGATCTTCCCTTAATCCCTTTCACTACACAAGTATAACGAATAAGAGAATCCACCCAAAACGTGGTCTAAGAGATTACTTGTATCCAAGAATGATCCCCCTCTCCTTCGATTGTGAAATATACCAAACTAGGAAATACAATGAATATAAAAAACATGCACTAAGCTACAACAAGAAAATCCATCGATGCAAGAACAATTTTACACAAATAGAAATATATCTGTAAATCATAGAATATTGGCAACAAATATGAGCCATTTAATTAAATATTTATTGGATGTTGAATACAGTGGAGTAGAATGATAGAACCTTGAATTTATACTGAAATCATGCAATACATAGGTGAATACCTAACTAAGCTCCAACCGTAATAGGCCCAATCTGTTCAAACACACAAACCAAAAAAAATATTATTGTTGTTGTTGGAGGAAAACTCTAAAATGATCCGTCAATAATGCTCCAAAATTTCTAAAAAAATAGGAGAAGGCTCCCCAAACCCAATCCAATAGAACAAAAAAAAATATCAAGATGAATACATCGGTCATTGAGGCCCAAAAATTGCGTTTAGCCCTTCCCAATATGCTAGTGAGCTACAAAAATCGATCTCCAATAAAATGCACTATTTTCCCAAAAGGAAAATCCTCCAAAACTCCACGAAATTCCCTCTTCAAGCTCCCAACCAAAATTAGTTCCAATATTCAACACAACAACACTACTGAACTCCTGCGCAGAAAATAGCCAGCAAACTTGGTTAGTATGTCCAATACCACATATATGCAATCACGACCTTACACAACTAGAATTCTGGAGATGAAATCCATATATATGCTCTCCCACTCCCTCTCTGGAATCAGAAGTGGCTGAAGTAGTCTAGTTGGATATGTTTTATCCCCCTTATTCCTTTGACAAACATCACACTCCTGTACATGCCTCAGAACATTCTCCTTGAGGCCTCTCTAAGAAAAAAATCTCCCTGATGGCCCGATAGGTTTTGAAAAAACCCTGATGGCCTACTATAGGTGAGTCGTGTTGAAGAATTTAACTAGTGTCAATATTCATAATTGTACTTGTCAAAAGAAATTTTATTATTAAAGAAAATGGATTATTAAAGCATGTATTTCATTCTTGGGTCAATGCTTTCTAGTTCAAAGCGTCCATTGAAGGCTTCTAGGTTTTGTCTTGAGTCATTAGAGTCATTATCATTTTTATTAGACCTTTCTTGGGCTTGTGTATCATGTAAAAATAATTATTTTTGAGTTAAAAAGGTTATTTGTCACCTATACACCTGTAGAAATTATACAACAAGCATGTATATCATGGATTCAATCTGATCTAACAATGTACTAAAGTTAAATACTGAATCACTTCTACAAATCAATTGCGGAATTAAAAACCCAATTTCCAATCACATGAAGCAAAGAAGAATCAATCAAACCACAACACAGATAATTTCCCAGGGAAATATTGCTGCTCAAAACCCCACTATCTTATATTGTATATTCAACATGGATACATAGAACAATTACATACAACTCTTCTCACAAGAGCCCTCCTGTACACATCTAACTGTCTCACACTATCCTGGATAAAACTGACCAATACTTAGCCAATCTACTGCCTCCAGAAAACCTGCCTTGCTTGCGCAATTTGTGTGGAATTAAATCCCTATTCCATAGGAATTTTGGCCATCCTAAAATGCGCAAGGATCATGAGAAATCCAATGGGTTTTTGGTTGCATGGGTGCAACCCAATAATCCTACAACTGATATTCAACTTTCCTTTCACCTAGATCTCAACTGGGTCTCCACTAGAACTGACATGCATGCAACTAATAATAGTAAATCCTCAGTTACATGTGAGATCATTGATTATGAATTAATTAATATTTAATTCACTTGATCTCTCATGACTGTATAAAACAATTACAACTAGTACAACTGTGTTTAACTCACTTAACTGAGTTAACTGATTACAACCTGCATTAACTAATTCACCACTGCACTTCGAACTCTGTTATAACTAGAATGAATCTGCATGCCTCACCAACTACCCTCAACTCGAAATTCATGAGCTAACTACGTTTATCACACTCAGTTAACTATTACACATTATTTTGAGATTAAATTACATTTTATTGTCCATCTTAATTAAGGGATAACTAAAATAGACATGCACCAAATTTAGCCCACACTAGTGTAGGTGCTTCTAAGACCTGTGGTCCCACACTAGTGTTGGTGCTTCTTGGACCTCCTGGTCCCACACTAGCATGGGTGCTGAAATTTCTTGTTGAACTTCAACACTCCCTCTCAACAAGAAAGGGATTATCCTTCACCCCGATCCTGCCTCTATGGTATTCAAATTTTCTCTTGGTGAGCACCTTCGTCAGAATATCAGAATCTTGATCTTCCATGGTAATGTAATGAAGTAACATTATTCGCCTCAGCACAGAATCTATGAAATGGTGGTACTAGATATCTATGTGCTTGGAACTATCATGGAACACATGATTAATTGAGAGCTTAATGCAACTCTGATTACGACAATGTATCACTGTTGGATCCATATGAGAACCAAACAAACCAACCAAGATCTTTCTCATCCAGATATCCTCACATGTAGCTTGAATTGCTACCAAATACTATGCTTACGCTGAACTGAGTGCCACATATCGCTGCTTCCTGCTGTACCAAGAAACTGCTGACGATCCTATGCTGAAGATCCCTCCTGATGTGCTCTTTCTGTCTGATGGAATGACTTCCCAATCTGCATCTGTGAAGCCTTGAAGCTTCACTCCCTCTATACGTCTATACCATAATCCATACTCTGATGTGCTCCTCAAGTATCTCAAGACATGCTTCCTCGCCTTCCAAAAGAGCTTGGTAGGCTTAACCATAGCTTGACTCAGATGGTTAGCTGCGTAACAAATGTCTGGTCTGGTGTTCACTAGATACATCAGTGAACCAACTAGTTTCCTATAGACAGTAGCATCCACTACCTCTCCAGAAGTAGCATCCTCTTTCCTCCAATTTCCTGGAAGAGGAGTGTCCATGGGTTTGTAGCTCTCCATGTGAAACTTACCCAGTATATCTTTGGCATACTTGCCTTGAGAAATAAAAATTTCACCATCCCACTGCCATATTTCCAAACCAAGGAAATAATGAAGGAGTCCCATGTCCTTCATTTTTAACTCCCTTGCAAGATCCTCCTTGCATGAGTGTATCAACTTCTCATCACCAGTCAAAATTAGATCATAAACATAAAGAACAATAATCAATAACTTACCCTCAACCACAATCTGGTACAGGTCTGCATCAGCTTCACTTTTGGTGAAGCCCAGTCCGGTGAAATAGTTGTCTGTCTGAGTGTACCAAGAATGAGGTGCTTGCTTCAGCCCATACAGTGCTCTCTTGAGTTGACACACATGCGACTCATTGTCGCATATCTCGAAACCTTCTGGTTGCTCTATGTACACTTCTTCCTCAATGACTCCATTGAGAAGTGAATTTTTCACATCAATCTGATGAATGTGCCAACCCATCTGCGTTGAGAGTGCAAGGATGGATCTAATGGAAGAGTACCTTGCAACAGGTGCAAAATTCTCATCATAATCGATCCCCTCGATCTGTGAGAATCCCCGGGCCACAAATTTGGCCTTTTATTTCTCCACACTTCCATCAACAACTTGCTTTACCTTGTAGATCCATCTAGATCCAACCAATGATTTGCCGACCGGTCTTGGGACAATATCCCATGCACTATTCTTGACAATGGAGTCATACTCCTCCACCATTTCATCAACCCAATTTGTTGCTGTAGAAAGGAAGATGGTTCAGTCACAATACATTTTCTTATGAGAGCCATGTATCTAGTAAACTTGTCTTGAAACTGTCTTTGTCTGCACTGTGAAGAAACATTGCAGGAGGATGTTTTAGTTTGGGATCCTCCATTGTCTTATGGATGAGCATAAAGAAAGAATCAATTGATTTGAGTAGTGTGAAGGTTGAATATATTTCAACTTGTGAATTAAGCAGAGAAGCTGTCTAGTTGAGGAAGCTATTTTTTGACTTGTTTGAAGGACCAATGGGCCCTACAATGATACATTGTGATAAAACCAAATGTATAATATTGTTTTAAGACTAATTATTTCATGGAAAGACAAAGAATATAGATAACAAGTATCACTACATTCAGA
The DNA here is from genome assembly GCA_034641835.2 of Pinus albicaulis. NCBI lineage: Eukaryota > Viridiplantae > Streptophyta > Pinopsida > Pinales > Pinaceae > Pinus > Pinus albicaulis. Next base: position 1,106,943,759 of record CM076582.1, on the reverse strand, counting down.
AGCTAGTACAAGATGGTGTATTGCAACTACATTATATCTCTACCAATGAGTAGGTAGCTAATATATTGAAAAAATATCTTTCTAATAAGAAGCTTTTGTATTTGAGAGACAAGCGTGGTATGGTTGATATATCCTCCCTAGTTGAGAGGGAGAGATAGGCACATAATTCTTGTCTTCACTTGGGAAGAAATAATGGAGGATTGGGTAAGCATTTGGCATATGATACTCTTTGAGGATGAGGTAGGGCATACAAGAAAATAATAGTCATAAAGGAACGATATTCTTTGAGGATTGGCTATCCAAGATAAGAATAGTCTTGGAATGACATACTCTGTGAACACTCGAGTGGGGTATGTGCCTTGAGAGACAATGATGATGATGTCTATAAATCATTGGTCTCACCAACATTGTGCTCTAATCTTGTGGAGAGATAGCGTTGTTAGTCAAGGCCTTGCTATGTAACAATGCTAGTTTTTATGATGCAGAACAGATGGGTTACCAATTCGACTCTTCTTATGAGATCTATTCATATTGAGAATGTCCATGTACCATTTATGAATACCTCCTTAGCTAAGAGGGAGTGTTGAAAAATGTGTAACGAGGTTCAGTCTTCGTAAATATGAAATGTACTTTTGATTCTTGTATATTGTAAAATGAAAGAAAAAATAATATTGTTATTTTTGGAGCATGGGTTTCATGCAAGGTATTTTATTTTAGATGTCAAGCACCCATTTGGTGCTTCTAGGGCTTGTCCTAGGTCAAGAAGTCAAAAGAGTCATTTTCATATGTTGAAAACCCCATCGGGCACATTGTAACTTGTAAAAATAATTTTTTTTGTATTTAAAAGTGTCAAAATACCCTCCAAGACAAAGGCGATCTGGCAACTAAAAAGTCAACCTATTTTGAGGAGCCATGTCCACCTTAGAAGCCCATAAAAAGGACGAAACTAGACCTCCTTGGGATACACATTCACTTCTCATCATCCAAGCGAAGAAGAAGCAAAAGAAGGCTAGTGAAGAAGGAGAAGGACAAAGGAATAAGTGTTTTGGGCTATTTTTATCTCTCTATCTATATCACACGTGCGAAGAAGGAAGGCTAGGGTTTACTGCTTCAAGGTCGAAATTCTCTAATTGTTGGAAGATGATCAAACTTGATGGAAGATGAGTATAATAGGTCACCTACTAGCCCTAGATAAGGAAGCAAGCCAAGAGTTGTTGGGAGGCCTTGGAAGGATTAATTTTTCTCACATGTTTGGATGGAATAATAGTTGCAGGCGGCCATAAATTTCAAACCTGCAGTAGAAGCCAAAATTTTGTAGTTGGGGGTCAAAGTTGTACTGTTGGAAGAGATTTGACTGGGTTTGACTTGGAAAAAGGAAGCACATCTTCATGAGAGGTCAAACTTGGTCTTGGAAGGGTATTGGTATTGTTCTAGAGGTCTTGGAATTCATTAATTGAATAATCTTTAACAAGAGGAGATTTAAAGTTTTCCTCATAAGAGTAGAGGATTTGGCATTGACTTGCAACCTATATCTTGTGTTCGTGTGTACTATTTTTCTTCTTGTTTTGGTAGCTGTTTGATGATAAGAACAAACATACTAATAAGAAGAAGCTAATAAGTAAGAAAAAGTGAAAATATATCACAAGAAGTTATCAAGAAAAGAGAAATCATCCTAACTTCTGCCCTATAGATTTCTCAACATTATTGTAGGTAAGATAATGGAATTGGTCTTGGGTTAGAAATTTGGGGATTTTTTGTGGTCTTTAGCGCTATGGTTCTTTTATCCTTTCCATCCTAGTCTGAATCAGGGCTCTGAATTGGGTTCTAGTTTGGTTTTGGGTTTGCTTTTATGACATATTCATCCTAGTTTCTTGGCTATGGTTCATTTGGCTCTATTTTACAATTTAGTGAGTCTAGTTTGCTAGGCCCACTTTAGTTTTATGGTTCTAGTGTGGCTTGTTTTCTAGTTTAGTGACTTGTAATTGATATATGTCCCTTGGAGCCTTTGGTGTTCTTCTGACTTCATGTAGACAAGCAAAAGATCAATGGCCCAATCATATAAATTGTTTGTCTTTTGATCTATTTTCAAATACTCGAGGGAATGTTGGAAAGGGAACAAGTTTCTAGTTAGGCGAGAGCAATAGTAAGGAATTTTTATAGGCATTATGCAGTGCCAATAGAATGAGCATCCTCATAAGTTCCCACCATTTGAGACAACTAATATTCATGGTACTTTACGAAGGCAAGAGTATTACATCATTGATAATAGGAATTTGATTAATTGGTAGGATGTATTTCCAGGGAAAATCTAGAAACTTTGAAAGTGCCTTCATTCTAGAAATGATATATAGTCGAAAGAGGAAAATTGAAGAGCTTCAAGATGAATGTGTTTTCCTTCAATAACTTATTGTCAATTTGGTTAGAAATTCTACTTAAACTACCTCAAATACTAGGTTTCAATAAGGTTTATAGTGGAGGAGGTCGAGGGAGACATGATTGTGCATCCACATAAAGAGGATATGGAAATGTTGATTGTAGATTGAAATTTTTAAACAATCACAATGAACTAGGAGGAAGGTTAAAGTCATCATACTTTTATTCAATAATATTGCTTCATGTTTTGTAAATTTTACTTGATATTAGGAGATTTTACATAATTTATACAAGTAGTAGTTGTCCAAAATCTTTTGTGAAGGATTAATTTGTTTTTTAAGTGAACAAATTTTGAATTTTAAACATTTTTCAAAAAACATTTTTAGACATTGTCATTATTAACATGATTATGAAGAAGGTCACAACCAAACTAGACACCAAATTGGTGTATGAGATTCCTTTGTTTGTGGGACAAGGGACCCACCTCCGCATAATGATTGTGTGACTAAAGCGCAAAAAAATATACATACTCTACCACTCTCTAGATTTAAGCCTGTGACCACGTTTATATATTATGTTGGAAATGTAGTTGCAACAACTCCCTAATACATAATATACATGTACTTAAAAAATAAAAATAAATATTGAAATAATAACACTTATTTTTCCATATCTAGGTTGAGCCTAGGTCAGAACTAGTCAAAATTTTGAATGGAAGAATGATTTTCCCAACTATAAGATGTTGTCACTATGATTGTGTAAAGATTTGTTAAGCTTAGACGCCCTTTGAGACAATTTTTATCCCTATAACTAGCTTTCACCCTCAACTCTTCCACATAAAATTTAAATCTAAAATTTAATGATGACTAAACACCACATAAATTAACTATACAAAGTTATTTTAATGAACAAATACAAAATTATAAAAAGCCACTTTTCATCATTGAAATAAAAACATTTTTTTGAAATTTGTGTGTTTTTTTAAAATACACTATTTGAAATGTGGATTTTTTATTTTTATCGAATTAAAAAAGAGAAAATTAAAATTTAATCCCTTTTAATCATCGAAGAAGTAAAAAAAAAAAAATAGAAATAGAAAAGGGAAATTAAAATTTAATCCCTTTTAATGAATAAAAAGTTGCGAACCTTGAGTTGTGAAGATCACATAATATGATAGATAATTTATAGTAATTCTTGAGAAAAGAGTTTTATCCTTAAAAGATATTAGTGGTTAGTGCACCATATACTTTGCATTACTTCATCTAACACGGTTGCTTATGCATTTTAACCATCCATCAAATTATTTGAATGATAGTTGTAGAGAAATTGTTGAGAGTTTTTAAAATTGTCCTTTCAATACCCAACAGTATTTATCATCGTGTATCTTATTTTAATGATGGTGGGTGGCATCCATCTTAACGGCCTTTATGATGGGTTATAGTCATCTCTTTGTTTTTCATAATAGAAGTTATCGAATTGTGTAATAAACTTTTTCCACTTGCGAAAAGTTAGTGGGGTTTTTATCAATGAAGTTTTAAGTGTGTTTTTTATAATTTAAGTTAATTTAGAATTAGATGATTTTTTTTAAAGGCGTTGTTTTATCACGAGTAAGTTATAGATTATAGTAGAACTTTGTTCCAATTTAATTATTTTATTAAAATTTTATTATATTTATAATAAAAGAGATTGTTTGTTTTTTATGAACCTTGCTTATTCCTTCATACGACTATATTTGTTTAATGCACTTTAATGGCTTGTTAATCACGGTGAGAAAGCCAAAGTTATAGTGGTGGAAGTGGATTGACACACAATCTTGTGATCTACTTGATATTAGAAGTGAAATATACTTGTTTGGCGTATGTTTAATTAGCTTTATTATATGAGTAAGAATAAATATTTTTGTAAATTTACAACAAGGTTTATGGTTTTAAACTGTCGTGATACTTTAAAATGGTATATTTTTTGCAATAAATTAGTCTAGATCTATTTTAATTACGGATCTATCAAACATCGAGAAAGATCAAATCTCTCGAGATGCAAACCTCTTTTTTGAGCGTAAAACTTGAGAAAAGGTTTGCACCTCGAGAGATTTGATCTCTCTCGACGCTTGATAGATACAGAGTTAAGATGGATCTAGGCTGGTTTCAATCGTGTGCGGCTAAGGAAAATCTATCGAACATACGATTAATTTTATCAATAATATGTAAATACATCTAATATTAATATAACTATTTTAAATATGCTAAATATGTTTGAGATTTATCTGGTCATTTTAATTTTAAATTTGCTTAGTTACCTCAGTTTGTTGAGATGATAAATATTGTACAATAACTTTTTTTTTTTTTTACACAATCGGTTTCTATTAGTATTCAAAAAGGGGGGAGACGAAGCTCCAGCGTTACAAGATGTGATACATAGGGAGCAATAAGGGGTGTGGCGATGGTAATTGCTACAACCCTTTTGCATCTAACTTTCCTAAAATACTGAAAAACAGAAGGTGCATAGATTCGAATGAACTGAAACAGTAAAAAGATAAATTTGCAAGACATGCTTAGTTAATATTTATATGGCTGATCTGGCGAGCAGTGGAGTCTTCAGGATTGGCATCTGCTCCTTGATTTCTTAAATTTGTAGAGCTGGAACTGGGTGCGGTATTCTTTTCCAACATATACTTAATAATTTCAATTGATTCTTGTGCGTGAGCGCACTTGTTGGAGAGCTCTTTGAACTGTTCTTATAGAGAGGAGACCTTATGATGGAATAAATTGAGATCGGCTTCATGTCTCTCATCAGCCATCTTAGCCTGATATTGAAGCTTGTCGTCCAGGATCTTCTGATGGGTTCGAATTTGCTCCAGTTCCTCTTGGAGGTCTGCACAGTGAAAATAGTCTTCACTCCTCGCCATTCTAGACTGCAAAAAACAAATTCCAGTATTCAAGAACAGTAACAGGGAATAAGGGAGGATGGGGCGCAACTTCAGGCAATTGCAGACGAAGCAGAGGATAAGGGAGGCGATGGGACAAGCACTGGAAGAAGGGGGAGAGCCCGAGGGTAAGAGGGGCGAAGGGCACACCAAATGAAGAAAAGACACAGTAGTTTGGCATAGAGAAAAGGGAATAAGAGCTCCACAGTAGAGTAGCGCGAGGAGGAGAGTGAATGCCAAAAAGGGGAGGAGGGCATATAAGAAGAGGGGGACGAGAAAAGGAAGGCGCAACGAGCCAAAGGAAGCCACGAGAGAGCAGAGGGAAGAAGCACGTGAAGGATCGGGAAGGACAACAACCTCGAAAGGGGAAATCATGCACGGTTGAGAAATATTTAAGTCAGGAGAAAAGGGATTCGAAATCAATGCAGAGGAGGTAACAGAAGGACCAAGAGCTGGCTCAGATGGCATGGGGATCCGCCTCCATTTTGAAGTTATGATGAAAAAAGCACGCCAAGTCCAAAGTGTGCAGAGTCCTCTACTGGGGATTCGAAATATATTTTGCAGATTCATGGCAGATGGATTTGGAAATCAACATCATTGCAAGAGAGGTACCCTATGGTTCTGTTCTAGGCCCTATTGGCACAGAGGTCCGCCTCCTTGTTGAGGTTGCGAAGAATATGATAGAAGTTGGTACCTTGTATAGTTTTGATAAGTAATTGACATCTGCTGGTGATTTGTTGAAGAGCCACGTTGGATGCGAAGCGTTTATGGATCATAATGCTGATAATAATAGCCGAATCGCTGAAGATCATGGCGTTGGTTATGCCAAGGTTTTGCAGTTAAGATATGCCTTGGAACAAGGCGAGAGCTTCGACCCTGTTATTGGAAAGAGCACCTAGTCCCCATTCAAAGGAAGAAATAATGCTACCATCTTCATTGCGAATGATACCACCAGCCCCAGCCACGCCCAGATTGGACTTAGACGCACCGTCGAAGAATAGGGAAGGCCTTTTGTGACTTTTTAACCAAGTGATGAAATCCTCCTCACTTAGTTGAATTTTCCAACTGTTATTGGGAATGTTCCACTGATTGATGAGGCCGCTACTGTGTTTGATGTTGTTGTTCTTGTCTAACAAGTAGCTTATGAAATTTCGCTCTTCAACACATAGGTCTTTATAATCAATTTGTTTTGCCTGACTCCGAGCTGAGATAGTTTCGAGAGTAAGGCTTCTAGCCTTACTATAAAGCTTCTTGAAATTGGTTTCTTTATCCTTGAAAATTTTTCGATTTCGGGCCAACCATATATCCCAAAGAGCTGTGTAGGGGAGAGTATCCAAAACTCTTTTGGCTATACTATTCTTTTTACGTTTCCAGGGGTATCATTTCTTCCATAAGCCCAAGGCTTCAACAATGGAGCTGTGTGAGCTCCATGGGAGTTGAGAGTTAGGAGTGAGGTCCTTCCAGCAGCTGGTGGCAAAGGGACATTCAATAAAGAGATGCTGAATGGTTTCTTCAACAGCTTGGCAATTTGGACAACGAGAGGGACCAATCACACCTCGTTTTTAAAAATTGTCTGAGGTTAAGATTTTCCCTTTAAGCAAAGTCCAAATGAAGAATTTGATCTTGGGAAGGGCCTCAGATCTCCAAGCTAATTTCCAGATAGACCATATGGATGTGGGGTATTCCATATTGCAAAGAGTTTGATAAGCTGCTTTAATAGTGTGGGTCGATCCTGATGGATCCCAATGAAATTCATCCTCGTTGTCTTGTTTAATAGGAGCAATGCCATGGAGATGAGTTTGGAGGGCTGCAAGACTCACCTATAAATAAGTAGGGACTTCAGGAAATTGCCACCCAGTCCAAAGCAGAGATTGAGCATCCCAATTAGAGATCTGATTTAGAATATGTAGCCCCATGTTACTAAGATAGGCTAAAATATGGTGAGTTCCCTGATTTTTGTTGATGGGGGGCTGCCCCATAATTCTATCCACCCCAATGCTGATGTTGCTGCTACCCTTTGGCACTTTGGATATATTTTTCGCTAGAAAGGAAATAGCTTTTTTACAAAGCCCCTAGATCCTGGTACAAGCTTTATTGGGGATAGCTTGGTCAAGAATATGCTACCTGGAAGTATTGAGGTATTTAATTTTCAGAACACGCTTCCACCAAGCAGGCTTACCGCTGATTAGTCTCCAAACAATATTCCCACCAAAAGCCAGATTTAGAAGCTTTGGGGAGCGGATACCCAAACCTCCATGCTCCTGATCTTGGATGACCTATCTCCAGTTTATGAGATTGTATTTTCTTTTCTCACTTTTCCCCCCTTGCCAGAGAAATTGTCGAATTATGGCCTCCACTTTATGATGGAAGATGGCGGGGGCTTGAAGGAGGGTAAATTGGTATAAAAGCAAGGAAGAGAGACCAAATTTGAGGAGAATGACGCGACCAACAGGATTGAGCCAAGAAGAGCCCCAGTGCTGCACTCTTCTTTTCATTTTGTCAATGATAATGTCCCAAACTTCAGCTTTCAGAGGACTTGTGCTCACAGGCATGCCCATATAAGAAAAATGCCCCCATTCCAACTTGCAAGGGACCCCAAAAATGTTGGCAATGCTGTGCAGAGACTGAGCCGAAGTATTCCATCCATAAATACAACTTTTAAGATGATTGATCATGCCTCCGGAGTAGCTCATGAATTTATCCAAGAGGGATTTGAAAGGTTGAGCAATGATGTTGGAGGCACCGCCCATTAGCAGTGTATCATCTGCGAATTGAGAGTGGTTCATGTTTTTGACTCCATTGCCAAAATTAATGCAGGTGATGAGCTCGAATTGGCGCTTATGATCCAGGGCCTTGCTGAAGGACTCAACCATCAAAATGAAAAGATAAGGAGACAAGGGACAACCTTCTCTTAATCCACGAGACGATTGAAATGAGGGGGCTGGCCTGCCATTGATGAGGGGGGAGATCCAAGGACCAGAAATGCAAGCTTTAACAAGGTCAATGAAGGAGGGGTCAAATCCCATTTTTTTAAGGACAACGATAAGGAAAGAGTGCCTAACCTGGTCGAAAGCATTGGCCAAACAAGCTTTAGGATAAAGCCTTTTTCTTTGGGAGAGAGGTTAGAATGGATTTCCTCTTGAACAAGAAGGATGGAATCAGAGATTTGTCTGTTGGACATGAAGCCTCCTTGGTTCTCGGAAATGAGAGTATGAAGATGGGGTTTAAGGCACAAGGCTAGAATTTTGGTTAGAATTTTATAAGAGGAATTAAAAGAGAAATGGGCCGAAATCTGGAGAAGGATGAGGGTCGATTTTCTTTGGGAATGAGGGCAAGGTGAGTGGCATTGGTATAGCCTCCAATTTTGCTCCTGCGCTGGGCCCATTGTATCATTTTGACCAGATCTTTTTTAATAATTCCCCAATATGTCCTGTAAAAACTAATAGAAAAGCCATCTGGGCCCGGAGCTTTATCTGGTTGTAGGGTCCATATTGCTCTTTGGATCTTTGTTTCTTCAATTTCCCTATTGAGCAGATTGTTGATTTCCTCATTGACCGCGGTGGGAAGGTACTGGAGGAAATCAGAATAGTCCTCATCGCCTGTTGTCTCAGTGAGAAGGTCTTGAAAGTGTGCAGAGGCAACCTTTTTGATTGCTTCTTGATCAGAATGAATATTTCCTTCTGCATCTATGATGGAATTTATATTGTTCTGAATTTTCCTAACAGTGGCCTGTTTGTGGAAAAAATCGGAATTCTTGTCAACTCCTTGCAGCTAGAGCTGTCTTGATTTAATGCACCATTTTTTCTCCTCCTGTCTGTTGGCACAATAAAGCTGGCAGTAAAGATCTTTTTCAAGAGCACGATGTTCATGGATGAGCCCAGTTTTTTCGATTTTGTCATGGACGCCTACCAATCTGTTCTTTATATCTAATTGAATCCTCTATGGTTCTTTGTAATGGAATTTCACCCATTCCTTGAGAGCGATTTTAGTGTTCTTCAACTTGTTTTCCCATATGAATATAGGTGATCCTTCTATATGATAGCTCCAAGTAGACCGAACAATTTGATTGGCTTCAGGAATATTGTTCCACAAAGGACTGTATTTAAAAGGAATACGCCCTAAACGACGTTGCTCTTCAAGGGTGAGCGTAATTGGGTAACGATCAGAAGCAGAAAAGGGAAGCACAAGGGCTGTAGCCATAGAGAAAGATGAAAGGAAGGAGATGTCCACAAGAATTCTATCTAGCCTCTCGATGATATTTTCCTTCCCAATTCTTCAGTTACTCCAAGTAAATCTGCAATTTTTAGGAACTATATCTACCAACTCATGCTCCTGCATGATGCCTTTAAGCTGAGCTCTGAATGGATCTTGGGTGAAACATCCTCCTCTTTTTTCATTAGAGTGAAGTATGAGATTAAAATATCCTCCTATTATTATATTATTGTTCTCTTCTTCATCAATATCAACCTTGATCGAATTCCAGCACTGCTCTTTATCTCTGTAGTGATTTGGGGCATAAACATTGTAGATGGCTATTTTTTTGTTGTCTCCGAGGTTCTCTAATATAACTTTGATCCAGTTCTGATTAATTATGTTGCCTTTAAGTCTCCATTCAATGTTGTTCCAAATGGTAACTAAGCCCCCAAAAGCCCCTCTTGATTCAGAAATAAGGCCTTCATACTGCTTGAACTTATCGATTATTTCTGGTTTCCCTTGCTTAGTTTCTTGCAAGAGAAGGTTTCCTGGTTTCTCATGATTTATCAGATCTTTGAGGGCAACAATTTTGGAGGGGTGCCCTAATCCCCTACTATTCCAAGAAAGGACTTTCATCATTGAGTACAGGTGGTACGAAGGGTTGCTCGCCCTCCTTGTTCCTAAGGCCTTGCCTCCTTACTACTTTGACCCAAAATGTAGGTTTCTATGGGGTTTTGGATGCCCATTGCAATGTCTTTTTGTGCATTTTCATCCCTTTGTTGCTTAATGGATCTCCTTCCTGGCCTTTTCTTTTTATGTGGTTCAAGGTTTGCACCATGCTCTTTCGAAGAGTTCCTAGTAGCACAAGTGGAGGGGGGTTTAGGGGCAGAGGGAGGATCCCGGAGGGAAGGAGAGGAGCAATGGGCTTCAGGTTGAGAGAGGGGGATGGAGAGAGGAGGATCATCATCGGGAGGTGATATGGAGGAAAAGGGGTTGGAAGATTCTAGGGTGGTGTTTGGGGGGGGGAGGCAAGACAGAGGGTGCTGAAGGTTGGATGAGGGGATCCTGGGAAGAAGGGGAGGAGGAGGAGGCTAAGGGATTGGATTAAGGAGGAGCAGAGGATGAGTTAGCCTTAAGGTTAGAGGCAATCTTCTTTCTTTTAACCGTTTCCCATTGTGCATCTTGATTAGGGTTTTCAACATCAATTACTTTAGGACAACGATTTGCAAAGTGGCCATATTCATGACATACCTTACATTTGAACGAGATCTGCTTGTAATCCGGTTGCTGAATATGGGTCTAATCATCCACTTTGGGCTTGATGGCCTTCGGGAGACCTTTACCAAGGTCTACCTCAACGCAGATCCTGGCACAGGCTTGCATGTTGTCCTTTGGTTCGCTGCAATCAATGAATTTTCCAACGGCATTCCCAATGGCACGAACAGATTCGTCTCCCAAAGTGAAGGGGGAGGTGAGGGAGGCGAACCCAAACCGGAACCGCGCTGGGTACATCCAGCTCGGGATTGAAGTCTGGGGTCCATTTGTTAAGATAGAAACCCCTAGAGTCCATGAAATAAGGCCCATTCCTGAAGATTAAATCCTTGTCTTCTTTGGATTCGAAGTGAAAATTGAAATACCCTTTTCCACAAAAGCAAATAGAGATTTTGCCATTGATTTTATCAGCCCAGTTTCATTCAACCCATCGCTGTACCGTCTTCGGAGAGGGCCAACGCCTAGTAAATTGCCCAATAAGTCCTTTTTCAGCCAGAGAGAGAGCGGCCATGCGAGGAAGAGATGGAGGAAGAATGACTTCCTACAGACCCTCGAGTTTCTTTACAAATTTAGAGATCACTGGGTGAGGCTTCTGAGGTGGCAGAGATTAACAAGGGCAGAGAAGGCTAGTTGAGTAGCGGCAACCTTTGGGGAAGAGCCCAGAGGGGACATGCTAGTAGAAGAGGGGGAGCAGAAGACAAGGGCACTGGCTAGCCAGGTGCGGCCGCAGCAGCAGCGCTACCTAGAACTTCCCCAAGTGCAGCAGCATAGCGTTCTGATTCTCAAATATTGTACAATAACTTTAATGATGAAAAATGATGAAATACAATTTTTGAATGCAAAGTGACAATATAATAGTGTTGAATGATGGAAAATGTGAATAATAATAATGTAGCCAATTTCAAATAGTCTTCATTGTGATCAATCTAAAACTATTTTCTTCTACTATTCTTATTGTCACCCTTCTTAGTTTTGTCATCTTTTCATATCGATTATATGAAAATGACAGTGGAAATCGAAAACCATTTAAATATCTAGCTCGAGTTGTTGTAGTAAACATCATACCTTATCTCTCTTGCTCTCCAATATTAATAGGTTTAATTGCTATAACACAAAAATCAATGCACATTGCCAATAATTTTTGGAGCTTACACTCAAATCAATGCACACTATTAATCCAATGACTTTAAAATTAATGTACCATCATACATCCAATTACATCAAATCAGAAATCAACATATACACTGAAATCAATGCATTTAATGCAAGAAATCAAATAATATTAGAAAACAACATTTACACTGAAATCAATGCATCTAATGTGAGTAATCAACTATGGTTAGAAATCAACATCTGCACTCAAATCAATGCATCTATGGCAAGTAAGGAAATAGGATTAGAAACCAACATCTACACAGAAATCAATGCATCTAGTGCAAGCAATCAAATAGGATTATAAATCACCATCTACATCGAAATCAATGCATTTAGTGTAAACAATTAAATAGAATTAGAAATCATCTACATTGAAATCAATGCATCTAGTGCAAGCAACCAAATATAATTAGAAAATCAACATTTACATTGAAATTAATGCATCTAGTGCAAGCAATCAAATAGGATTAGAAATCACCATCTACACTGAAATCAATAGTGGAAGCAATCAAATAGGATTAGAATTCATATAAATTGAAATCAATGCATCTAGTGCAAGTAATCAAATATAATTAGAAATCAATATCTACACTAAAATAATTTCATCTAGTGCAAGAAATCAAATAGGATTAGAAATCACCATGTGCACTGAAATCAATGCATCTAGTGCAAGAAATATTTTTCCCTCTCTCCCCTATATCTATATCTCCCTCCATCTCTCCTTCTTTGTCTCTTTATCTCACCCCCCAAACACACACGTTCTCTCACTCTATATCTATATTTCTCTTTATGCCTCCCTCCCTGTCTCCATCTCTCTCTTCTTTCTCTTCACCTTCCATCTATATCTCTATCTCCCTTTGTCTCTCTATATCAAACCCAAAACATACACTCTCTTTCTCCAATATATATATCTACAACTCCCTCCTCTCCCTCCCCCTCTCTCTTCCCCTTGCCTCCCTCTCCCCCACTTCTATCTCTCTTCCCTCCTATTGTCCTCTCTTCCTCTCCCTCTCTCTCCATCTTTCTCTCTCTATGTATTTCTTCTTACCTCTGTCCCTCTCCCCTCCATCTCCATCACCCTTTCCCTACATCTCTCCACTCTATCACCTCTCTCTCTCTCCACCTTCCAACCTTTTTAATATATGCCTCTCTCTTTCTCCTTCTCTCCCCCCTTCTCTCCGTATGTCATTTTTTTTTCTCTTTATCTCACCCCCAAACACACACACTCTCTCTCCATCTCTCCCTTGTCACTTCGTCTCTCTCTCCACTTCTCACTCTCTATGTCTTTCTTCTTCCCACCCTCTCTCCCCCTCTAACTCCATCTCTCTATCCCTACCTCTCCCCCCCTCCAACTCCATCTCTCTATCACTCCCTCTCTCCTCCTCTCTCTCAATTCCTCTCTATTGCCCTTCCTCTTTCTCTCCCTTTCTCTCCTACCTCTATCTCTCTCTACAATCCTCTCTCTTCCCCCATCACTCGCTTCCACTCTCTCAAGTCCTCTCTCTCGTCCTTCCTCTCTCTCCCTTTCTCTCCTTCCTCCCTCTATCTTCTCCCCCTTGCCTCTCTCTCTCTCTTGCCCTTCCTCTCTCTCCCTTTCTCTCCTACCCCCCTCTCTCTCCCCATCACTCTCTCTCTCTCTCTCTCTCTCTCTCTCTCTCTCTCTCTTACCCCATTACTCTCTTTTAATCTCTCAAGTCCTCTCTCTCCCTTTCTTTCCTCCCTCCCTCTATCTTCTCCCCCTCGCCCTCTCTCTCTGTAACAACCCTGGTAAAATACCATGTAAAAATATATAAGACAATAGTTTATGGGACATGTATTCTAAGATGAATGGTGGGAAAAACATCCTAGTGGGTGTTAATTTCGGTTATTATGGCTAAAGGAAATTGGAAAAGGCTTTGGAAAAGCATGAGGCATTAATTGGCATTTTATTTATGAAAATAATGGAAATTAGGAGAAAAGGGAGGTGAAAGGTCACAACTTGCATGTGAGGAGGAAAATCAAGGAAAATAATGTAAAATGAAGAAAATAGAGGCCTTATTAATAAAAAAGATTCTGAGGATCAGTGGGTAAGCTTTTTCCAGTGAATTTTTGAAGCTCTCTCATTATTATCATTCTCTGTCATACTCTTGGATACTTAGAGTTTTCTTGGATAACTCTTGGAGAGTGTGAATATTTTGTGATTTAGAGCAAGAAGGAAAAATAAGAGCAGGAAAGCGTAAGTGGAAATTGGGATCAACATCTACAGCAAGTTCTGAGTGCAGGTACTGAGTTACATGTATGTTTTCCTCACTAGTTTTGACATGCATCGGTATGCATGTGGATTTTCCTAGAATTTCCATTTCCTGGATAGCCATGGTGTTGTGGGTTTATTTCCCCCCTTTTTTTTTTCTCTGGTTGGTTCTCATGATTCATTTAACTATGGGTTTACTTATTAGTTCCTAGAAGCCTTGGTTGGAAAAACACTCTGGAAGCCTGACAAAACACCGTGCGTTGAGTTACTAGTCCTGGAATCCTTGGTTGGAAAAATTCTCTAGAAGCTCTAGGTGGGTTGAGTTACTAGTCCTGGAAGCCCTAGTTGGACAAATGCTCCGGAATCCCTGTAATAGTTGGGGTTGAGTTACTAGTCCTGGAAGCCCTGGTTGGAACAAACACTCTCGAGCCTTGGAAAAGTTTGGATAGAGATCAATCCATGATGGTTAGTGATGTATGACCATGAAGTGGAATCATTGGTCTATAGTTGAGATGGTTTGGTCTCTAGAGCCCTGGTTTGGTGTTGATTTGTGTGTTTGATAAAGACCCACATTCATGCTTGGAATATGGCACGAGGGTGATTGGATGAAGTGAGACTTGGCTCAACCAATCTATGGTTGGGTGGAACGTGGAAGTCCCATCTCTGGTTCATTTTTACATTCAGTAATGAAGAGCTCATTCCTCTAGTATTCAGTATGCAAATGTACTAGTTTATGTATGAATTTATTTGTTGTCATATCCATTGTATTTCTGTTGTTATTGTGATGGTTATAAGAATGTATTAGATCAGTGATGATGTATGGCTCTATCCATGTTTTACCTATAAATTAATACATAATGTATCTATGGGAAAATAGACTGTATTGTAGCTTATGATGTAGGGAAGAAATGCTTCTTAGCTATTCTCAAATAAGTAAGAGATCCCCATGTTTAAATATGATGTTTATGCATGTAGATGCAATGTTTGTGATATGTTTGACGAAATTCTTGTCATGGCTGGGTGGGGTCGGATGAGTTACTGATGATGTGATTTCTTCCATGTATTTTTTTAATGTTATTTACCCTCTCCTAAAGTTACAGGAAGTTTTGGGCAATGAATTGGGCTAAGGGGCTAAAAATGTGGCACAAATCCTGGAGTTGTAGGCACATAATTGACTGTTTGGGGCCCTGGCCACTACCTTTCCAAGGCGAGCCCGTGGCTAAGGGTCTATGCCACTCCCTTGCCCTTATATGCTCGTGACTAAGGCTCAAGAGGGTCAAAATTCATCAACCCATCAAGTTTCAGGGGTCTGGGAGGGTGGTTTACTTCCTAGAGGCATCGTTGATGTTGTGTAAGGTGTGTTTGTCGTGTTTCCGTTGGTTCCACTTCCTAAAGGTCATATAGGAGGTTGGATCCCACATTAGTAGCCTCTCATCACATGTTTACCGCATTTGGTCGGTTGCTTGGGTAAATGTGGGAAGACAGTGTTACAAAGTGGTATCAAAGCATGGCTCAACTCTCGGACTGGATGGGCAGTGTGTTGATCATGCGTTTATGTTGGTTGCATGCATGTGTAGTATGCTTATTGTCTATATGTGCTTGTTGCATACATATTGTTTTGGCCATGGTTATGTCGCCATGGAAGTGATGATGGTTTTGTTTTCAACATGTTGTCATGAGTGTATGACTGGTTATGTGTTGCTCATACTTGTGTATTGTTCATGCACGCTTGCTTACATGTTGCTACATGTTGTGTATGCATTGCTCATTTATGTTAGGTCACATATTGGTCATGCTTGTGTTGTTTGTGTATGATTTATTATGTGATGCTATGTGTGGGACATGCATTGGTCATTCATGATTGGTTATACATATCAAGTGGGTGCATATGGTTGGTGAAGGTTGTTATGCATAAGGTCATTGTATGCAATTAGGTCATCATGATGATATTGGTCTGTTATGATGCTAATGTGTTGGCTAATATATAGCATGAGATGCAGACCATCAAAGTGAAGTTGCAACATTGGACCTCGAGGAAACATAATGTCGTCATACAGGTTTGGATGTTGGGAATGTAGGTATGTAGGTTAAGGATTGTTATATGCATTTTGGTTACGAGTATTCCTTTCATTCTATTGATGTTATGGTTACATACATTATAGATGCTAGTTGATTAGTGCGGTTATATGTACACATGTCATATAATCATGAGTGATAGCAACATGTGGTGGTGTGCATTGCTATTGTTCTTTTATGTTAGATAACTTATATGTTGTTGATGAGCATGTTATGGGTTAATTTGTTGTTGTTGTATGATAGTTATCTTGATGATTAGGTTACATATTTTTGATGAGCATGATATATAACGTGTTGTTGTTACATGCTAGTGACATGATGGTTAGAGTTATGACATTTAGGCATAAGTCGACCTAATTATGATAGTGTGTTGCATTATGTCTAGACTGACTATGCATATGTTATTATATGCATGATTGAAAATTGTTTATGATTTTAGGGTGTGAACATGTTAGCTAGACACTGTTTGGATATCATGACCTTATTTATGATTGGGTTAATATATTGTGAAGTTATATCGTGATAATTTAGATTGATTGTGCAGAAAATATAGCCTCCCCTGAGATACATTAAGGTATGAGTTTGCTTTTGTCATCTACTTTGTACTTAAATGTTGGATTATGTCATCTATTTGGTGTTTGAGCGTTGATGTCTACTATGTCGTTTATTTACTGTTGAATGTTTGATTAATCGCATGTTATGAGCATGTTTCTATAAGATTGCATGAAGTAACGATATTGTTTTAAGATGGTTGTAATGACACGTATGCATTAAGACAATTAATATGCACTTGAGTGTAAGTAGGTGGTAGTTGTAGCATCATGTATTATGACTGGTGACTATGAGTTGATTATTGATTATGACATGGCTTTAGACTTGGTAAATGTTGATTTCAAATTTATGGATATGTTGTCTTAATGTCGATACATATGGCTGACATGTGTGTGTTCAGTTACGAGGCAACGTGCTTGGCACATCAAGGTAAGATAACTAGTATGTTACGTTTATTTATGCATTGACAATTATGTGGTTATAGCCGTATGATGCAGGGGATTTCCATGAAATCTTGAAGAAGGCTTGGGTTGAGATTTTCTTTGGAAGTATTGGGAACCATGGGGATTAGGTCATGGTGTTTGTTGCTAGTCTTGTGCTTTTGGTATTTATTATTTGTTTGAGCTTGGTTTGTGGTGTTTTTTTTTTTTTTTTTTTAATGTTTGGTGCATAACTATGCCACTTTTGTATTGGTGTCTTATTGCTATTGGTTTTCCTGACTTTATTCTTGATTATTTCTTGTTCTTGTCCTTGTATTTTATGTTTTGAGTCTTGGGAATTGGTTTGGGAAAGAGGAGAGTTGATGGAGCTCAGGGAGATCTTTGTGGTACCCAACAGGTAATGTAAGATATGGATGAAGCTCGGTGCATGAATAAAGCGCAGCGAAAGGTAAGAATATGACAGTCGGTCGGATTGGTTGAGTCCATTGTGGTAAATGGATGTTGGCAATACATACATGAGAAAGGAAACAAAAAAGATAAAGTGAATGAGGTGTTAGATGCCTTGGCTATATTGGGAATTATTTTTCTCAAAGTTGTGCATGTTGTGCACGAAAAAAGAAAATTCTCTCAACCTAAACCTTATGATATCTGGTAATCATGTTGTGATCATGATTATGATGATGTCTATATGCGTATATATGCATGTATGTATGTATGTCGTTGACTGGAAAGGTTGTCATGGATATTGATGGTTTTATGTTGATGGTTTATATGTATATATGTATGTATGTATGTGTGTGTCTGTCACTGTATGCCATGGTTTTCAAGGATCGTTCTTGTGGAGGAATGACTACTTATGCATGTGAATTGCATGAAGAGGTTCCTGGCTATGAGGAATCAAGTGGAAGAGTAGCCTTGACATATCTATGAGGTTAGTATCATGTGGATATGATTTAATGTTATATGCTTGTACTATGCCTATGTTTATGTTATGGACAAGTAATGCTGAGGGGTACATTAGCGAAGTGAAAGTAGTGTTATATACGACATGCTAGGATAAGCATGGATAGCAGAAAGACACTAGAAGCAAGGTTGCTTGTGGTGTTAGTGTGTGGTCTACGAATGTTCAGTACTATTGTTGTGTATATGTTGCACCTGTTGTATATTCAATGATTGTACCTATGGTGATGTATACATGTAACATATGTATTGTTGTGTACATATAATGTGGTATGCTTGTTGTATATATGGTGTTGTGTGTATATTTCATATGCAGTGCTAGGTATAGATGGTGATATGTACATGTTCGATATGTGGTGCTCTGTACATATCGTACTATGTGCATGTCAGATATGCGGTGCTATGTACATATTGTATTGTGTGCATGTTGGATATGTAGTATTGTGTACATATGGTGTTGTATGTCTGTTATATATATGGTGTTGTGTATATATTGCCTATGCAGTGCTAGGTATAGATGGTGCTATGTACATGTTGGATATGCGGTGCTATGTACATACCTACTGTGCGCATGTTGTATATGTGGTGTTGTGTGCATAGGGTGTTGTGCGCATGTTGGATATGTGGTGTTGTGTATGTATGGTGCTATGTACATGTTGTATATGCAGTGCTATGTACATATGGTGTTGTGTGCATGTTGTACATATGGTGCTATTTACATATGGTATTGTATGCATGCTTGTAGATGTGGTGCTGTGTGCATGTGGTGATGTGTACACGTTGTACAAGTGGTGTTGTGTGCAGGTGGTGCGGTGTACATGTCGTGCACATAGCACTGTGTACATGTGGTGTCGTGTACATGTCGTGCATGTGGTGCTGTGTACATGTGATATTGTGTACACGTTGTACAGGTGGTGTGATGTACATTTGGCATTGTGTACACGTTGTGCAAGTGGTGCTGTGTACATTTGATGTTGTGTAGGTAGTGTTGTGTAAATATGGTACTGTATACATGTTGTGCATATGGTACTGACATACATGTGGTATTGTTTGCATGTAGTATATGTTGTGTTACGAGCATCCGATTCTATGCATGTGCATTGTGTAGTCGTGGTATCACGACATCTATATTTGTTGTGTGGTATTATGTATATGTATATGTATTTTGTTTTGTTGTATTGTACACTAGGTATAGGTGTATGTGTTGTGTTGTACACTGGATGTAGGTGTATGTATTGTGTCGTGTTGTATATTGGATGTAGGTGTATGTATGGTGTTGTGTTGTACACTGAGTGTGGGTGTATGCATTGTATGATGTTGTACGTTGTGTGTGGATGTATGTGTCATGTTTTACATTACGTGTATGTGTACATAGTTGAAGAGAAGGAATTGGTGTTTGTTGGTTGTGGCAATCGATCTCTTATGTGTACAAAAATAACAGAGGAAAAAGTAAGGACCGATGAAGGATAAGTATCGATATTTTATTTCAGTTCTATTATGCTTGTTATTGGAGTGTGTTTGGTGCACTTATGTATGAAATCACACCAAATTAAGGGGTGTGGTATACCCACTTAAGTTATTGGTAACAGGCAGAAAAAAAAGTGGAGTCAAGCAAGTTAGTGGAACAAGCTAGAATCATAAGCATACTATATAGAGAAATAGCATGCATATATAAACTAAAAACTAAAACAAATAAACAGGAGCTCTGAAAAGAGTCAAATGACAACAATAATACAAACGGTGGCTCTAGGCCCCTCTTATTGAGCGCTAGTAGTAATAAGAATGAAACTTTACCCTCTTGCCAAAGGGCCCCTAGACCATGGGTTCTAGGTCCCGATGCAAGGATGTTTTTATCCCAAGTTTGCCTTGATGCAGCCTCCCTTTTCTCTACTATGTTGGACTGAACTTGTTGGGTGGACAAAAATTTAGTCCCCTCTATTTTCAGCTCCGACTCACACACTGCTGGTATTGCTTGGGAAATTCTGGCCAGCATAACAATGTGTTCACAAATTCTTCATCTCATGGTGGTCTTATATAGGATATTTCAAATCCTCCCTTCCCTCTCTAGGTACATGGAGGATGGTGACCCAATAGAGGGGTATGATTCCTTTGTGTGCTCCAAATATTCCATTGTGTGCTCACATATAAGGAGGCATTGGTGGTTGTCCTTTGGTGGCTCCAAGTAAGGGGTCACTTGTCCTTTGCTTTGTGTGGTCCCGGATAGTGACATTTCGCCACTCCCAGGATTGCGCGCATATCGGGAAAAAATGTTTGCAGAAGGCGCTCTTCACGAAGGATTATGCGCGCAAAGAGCATTTAGGACTTGTTCAAAATTGATTTTCCTCAGACCTTAGAGATTTTTAAATACTTTCTAGATTCTGTAATGTCTTCCAACCCTGTAAATCCTTTTTCCTATAATTAATTAATGTCGTCTTCTGCTGTACGATTTTCCAGTGTTAACACATGTGATCTACAATTCTGACTTATGATGGTTACATGTGATTTAAGATTATGGTTTATGATGATTGCATGTGATTCATGATTTTTATTTAAGATGGTTTCGTTTTGAACTAACTGGATGTCATGTGTTTTTACATACAACTAGTTTGACTTGTTGTGACAGGAAGTGAACAGGATTTCAAGTGTACCTTATTGACTGGTTACCAATGAGGTATGGTTTGAAGTTATTTAAATTTGTTTTGAATCTAATGGAAATTATGTGCTTGTTACAAGAAGCATGGAAATTACCAGTTGGGTGGTTGAAATTGACTGCTAGAACTAGCAATGTCAGCAAAAGGAATTGAAACAAGCAACAATATGCTGGTAAAGCACTTCAGGAGCAGGGCCATTGCGAGACACTGGTATCGAATAATGTCTATTGATTTGCATCATTATGCTATGAAAAATATGATGGATTTGAGGTAGGTATATTCCTTTGTTGTTTGACCTTCCGATGCGAGGAAGCCTTGCCAAGGGATGGACTACCCAAGATGGGGGTGCCAGTGGAACTTGGAAGGTGAGTGACTACACAAAAGGGGGTGACCGGATTTCCCGAGGGACTGTGTAGTAGAGAAGGGAAGGCCAGGGATGGATTTTTTTTGTTCATTAGCATTTCCATATGGAATCAGATGCACATTGGGTGTGTGCCCTGAAACATTGACCCGGTAACTGTTCACCGAGAAGACAAGTGGCACAGGATTGTAGCGTTGGACATTGGATGCAGCTTTGAATTTGGGTGTGGATTTTAGACTTCCTAAGAAGGAGTTGAATCCTGGTATTACTTTGAGGGTGGAGGTGTAAGCCTATGGATTCCATTGTTGCTGATATGGGCATCATATCCTTTTTTTGTTGGTTGAGAAAATGTGTATATATTGTAAATATTGTATTGAGCTAGTTATAAAGCTCCATAGGTAGTATGGTTATTCATTGGTTGAAGCGAATGTGTATGAGTATGTGTGGTTGTTATTGTAAATAATGTAATGAGCTATGATATAAAGCTCCAATAAAGGTATGATTGTCATGTTTTAGCATATGGTCATTGTAAATAATGCAATGAGTTGTGTTATAAAGCTCCATAAGAAGTATGTTTTATTTTCAGCGATTTGTTGGTTTGCAGGTGTCATTGAACACTGAGGACAATGTCCCCCCAAGGGTGAGGGTTATGTAACAACCCTGGTAAAAAACCATGTAAATATATATAAGACCATGGTTAATGGGACATGTATTCCAAGCTGAATGGTGGGAAAATATCTTAGTGGGTGTTCATTTAAGTTATTATGGCTAAAGGAAATTGGCAAAGGCTTTGGAAAGGAATGAGGCATTAATTGACATTTTATTTATGAAAATAATGGAAATTAGCAAAAAAGGGGGGTGAAAGGTCACAGGTTGTATGTGAGGAGGAAAATGAAGAAAATAGAGGCCTCATTAATTAAAAGTCTTCTAAGGATCAATGGGTAAGATTTTGTCATTGCATTTTTAGAGCTCTCTCATTATTATCTCTCTCTCTCTCTCTCATACTCTTGGATACTTAGAGTTTTGTTGGAGCACTCATGGAGAGTGTGGATACTTGGTGATTTGGAGGAATAAGGCAAAAGAAGAGCCAGAAAGCGCAAGTGGATATTGGGATCAACATCTACAACATGTTCTGGGTGCAGGTACTGAGTTGCATGTATGTTTTCCTCACCATTTTTGGCATGCATGGGTATGCATGTGGATTTTCCTAGCCTTTCCATTTCCTAGATAGCCATGGTGTTGTGGGTTTACTTCCATTGATTTTTTTCTAGTTGGTTCTCATGATTCCTTTCGCTGTGGGTTGAGTTATTATTTCCTGGAAGCCTTGGTTGGACAAACGCTCTAGAAGCCTGATGGACAACTTTGGGTTGAGTTACTAGTACTGGAAGCTTTGGTTGGAAAAATTCTTTGGAAGCCCTAGGTGGGTTGAGTTACTAGTCCTGGAAGGCCTGGTTGGACAAACTCTCTGGAAGTCCTGTAACAAATAGGGTTGAGTTACTAGTCTTGGAGTCCCTTTTTGGAACAAACACTCTTGAGGCTTGGAAAAACTTGGATAGAGATCAATATGTGATGGTTAGTGATGTTTGAACATGAGGTGGAATCACTGGTTTGGGGGTGAGACGGTTTGGTCTCTAGAGCCCTGGTTTGGTGTTCATTAGTGTACTTGATAAAGTCCCACATTCATGCTTGGAATATGGCATGGGGGTGATTAGGTGAAGTGAGACTTGGATCAACCAATCTATGGTCGGGTGGAACATGGAAGTGCCATATTTGGTTGGTTTTTACATTAAGTAATGAAGAGATAATTCCTCTGGTATTCAATATGCAAATGTACTAGTTTATGTATGGATTTTATTGTTGTTATATCCATTGTATTTTTGTTGTTATTGTGTTGGTTATAATCATGTATGGGATTAGTGATGATGTATGTCTCTATCCATGTTTTACCTGTAACTGAATACATAATGTATCTATGGTCAAATGGATTGTATTGTAGATTATGATGTAGGGGAGAAATGCTTCTTAGCTATTCTCAGATAAGTAAGAGACCCCCCCGTGTTTAAATTTGTTGTTTATACCTATAGATGTAATGTTTGTGATATGTTTGGCGAAGTTCCTGTCATGGTTGGTTAGGGTCAGATGAGTCTGATGATGTGATTGCTTCCATATATTTGTTTTAATGTTATTTACCCTCTCCTGAAGTTACACGAATTTTTGGGCAGTGACTTGGGCTCAGGGGCTAAAATGTGGCAAAAATTCTGGATTTGCATGCAAAAAATTGACTGTTTGGGGCCCTGACTGCTACCTTTCTAAGGCTAGTTTGCGGCTAAGGGTCTATAGCTACTCCCTTGCCCTTATATGCCTATGGCTAAGGCTCAAGAGGGTCAAAATTCACCCCCCTTCAATTTTCAGGGGCCTGGGAGGGTGGTTTACCTCTTGGAGGTGTTGTTGATGTTGTGTTTTCGTTGGTTCCACTTCCTTAAGGTCATCTAGGAGGTTGAATCTCATATTAGTAGCCTCTCGTCACATGTTTACCATGGTTGGCCAGTTAATTGGGTAGATGTAGGAAGAGGGTGTTACACTACTTTCCCTCCAATCCTCTCTCTTCCCCCATCACTATATCTCTCTATCCAATTATGTTTCGATATCCCACCCTTTCTCCTTCTCTCTCCTTCTCTCCCCCTTGTCTCCATCTCTCCTTATATGTCTCTTTATCTCACCCCTAAACATGCACACTCTCTCTCCATCTCTCTCCCTCTCTCTCCACATCTAACTCTCTATGTATTTCTTCTTCCTTCCGTCTCTCCCCCTCCAACTCCATATCTCTATCCTTCCCTCTCTCCTCCTCCTCTCATCCTTCCTCTCTCTTCCTTTCTATCCTACCTCCTTCTCCCTTGCCCCTTATCTCTCTCTCTCTCTCTCTCTCTCTCTCTACCCTCCAATCATCTACCTTATCCCTCCATCTCTCCTTTTCTCTCCCCCACATCCATCTTTATGTCTCCCTCTCCCTCTCTTACCCTTCTCTACGTCTCTCACTCCTCTCCCCTCTCCTTCAATTTATCTCAATCTCTCCCTCATCACTCCCCCTATTTCTCCACTTCTATCATATGTCTTTGTTCTTCCCTTCCATATATATATATATATATATATATATATATATATATATATCATGATATATTAATACACATTATAATATAACAAATTTAGTATTGTATTAATCCAAAGTTATTAAATTTAATATTATTAATATTATAATATATTAATATGGATATTAGATTTAATAATAATAATAATATCAGGGTTAATAATGTTTTTTTGCATGGTATTAATAATAATTTGGTCCATGGTATTTGGCCCATAGGCTTGGTATATAATTAGATGTTGATTTCTAAACCTATTTGATATATTTTATTTATTTACCTTACCTCTATATACCTCTTTTATATTTATTTATTTACCATACCTCTTTTATAAATATGGTATTTGGCCCATGGTATCAATAATAATTTGTCCCATGGTATTTGGCCCATAGGCTTCACCTAAACAAAACCTATTTTTCTAGTTTTTGTAAATATAAAAAGGTTTATGAAGTAAATATAAAAACATGTTTTATTTATTTACCATAACTCTAGTTTATTTATATTTTTATTTATTTACCATATCTCTGGAGTAAGTATAAAAAGAGGTTTTATTTATTTACCATACCTTTGGTTTATTTATATTTATATTTACTTACCATATCTCTTTTTTGAGTGTCTGTAAACCTCTTCATATTTTAAAATTATATTGTTTAAATTTATTTTTAATGAATTTTTTATTGTTTATTTATATGGTTATATAAGTTATTGTTTAAGCCGACATTATTTAGATTTTACGGAAATGAAACAAAAGAATATATATATATATATATAATGTGAAAGATTTATGAGAGAGAGTGTGAAAAAGAAAGATGCTCTATTATTATGGTTCATATGGTGCATTGTTTCTTATAAAAGTAGTTATAAAAGCAATTGTTTGATTATTGAAGGTGTAGTTTTATAATTGCTAATGACAATTCATCTCTTTATTCATCATATGTTGTTATGTTGTTGTTTTTTTGTGTGTTTGTGGGAATGTGTTGGTATGGTGCACATTTTTTGTAGGTTTAGTATAACTTCCACAATGATCCCAGTTACAATTGGTACCTTAGGTCATAAGCACACATGGTAAAAATACACACACATATATTTGAAATACGAACAAGACACTAAAGTAAGTGTGCATAGGCTACACATACATTGTTAAGTGTGTAGGTTGGAACTTGGCATGCATAGTAGAAGTCTAATGTTAGGTGTTGTAGTTCCCTTAAACCTTATTGCTTAGTGGTGATAAGAGACCTTTAGAGGCATTGTCCTTTGGCCCTAGGGGAGTGGGGAAATCGTATGCCTGGTGTTATGCTTTTGGATAAAGGAGGTTAGCATGGAGGATGGAAGTTTCTTGGTGTGTGTGTGAGGTTGAGTGCCAAGAACTCATGGTTGTGCATATATCATATCTCATCTGTTTGTTAGAAAAGGTACTCATTAAGTTGAGTTTTGGAACCAAAGATATAAGTTATTTTTATGGCTAAGGATCCAGTTGGGAACCAACAAAGGTGTATAAATACCATGTTCATTGTTGGGTGTTGAAACAAAGAACAATCCCGTTTGGCTACTCTTGTCATTGATATTCTTTGTATGTTTTACATTTACATATGGGTGTGAAAAATGTGAACATGACACATATATGCATGGAGTGCATGTGTTAACATTATGAAACTACGGTCAAATTCCACTTTGGAAAACTCGTATGATGGATATGATGTTAGCATTGAATTCACCTTTTTGAGAGGACCAAAATCGACCTAAATATTGCTCAAATCAGATAAGGGAAAGTGTGCTTATGAAGGAAAGCTTACATATGCACTTTTGGACAAGGTTGGCCCTAAAGAAAATTGGACACCCATGGAAGCCTATAAATACAAGTGACCTCAAGCTAATTTGGACATCATCACATATAATTTCTTCTTCTTTTGGAGTTTTGTTCTATCTAAAATTGAAGTTTGAACATGAACTGTGAAGGGTGAATAGGAATTGCAAAAGGTGAACAAGAACTACAAAAGGTGAACATGAACTGCGAAGGGCGAACAAGAACTGTGAAGGTTGAATAGGAACTGCGAAGGGTGAAAAATAAGTGTGCATGTATCTTTTATTGTATTATTTTGACTATTGGCACATATTGATAGAGAATTCCGGAATAGCACTATGTAGACGTGTGATCCGTCCAATGTTTCGAATGGTTTCTCCCTCCATCATTAGGGACCAAAGCGAGCCTTGTGAGTAAACAAGTGCTAGAGAGCCTATGAATAATAATATTTTGGGTGATGTATAATGGTAAGAAATAATAAAATAATAATATTTGATAGAAGAATAATTTTAAAGGGGTTTTCATATTGAATGCCATAAATAGAGGAATTAGAAATGCTAGATTTAGGCGTTAGAATTAGATTCTCAATTTAACCAAAAGAGTAATATAAATGCGACAAGAGTGGATTAAATAATCTAAATGTTGTTAAAATTTTTAGTTAGTTTGTATTAAATTATTAAAATTAATAACAAATATAAAAAAATTATAGAATGACAACAAATTTAAGATGAATTAGTTGAAATTACTTCAAATACCGCCTTAAGGAACACATAGTTGACACCAATCACAACCGTCATTCCAAGTTTTCCATCGCTGATCACTCATATATGACCAAGAAATTAATTTTCTTCAATCAGTCCAAAATATTAGCCTCTGCACCTTTTTACATCTCTTGTATCATTTGAGAAGTGCTTGAAATTGAAAAGAACCCGACTAACTTTAATAGGGAGGATGGTTACAGGCTAAGCCAGTCTTGGAAGCTCATCATTCACCATATTATGGGTCTTGAAGCTACCCCGATTTCTATTCCCCCCCCTAATTTCCCTTATCTAATCCTTCCTTTTATTATTCTCCATCACTCTGTTATCAATTTAATGTTCTTATGTCTTTTATATATCTTAACTCAATATAGAATTGAATATATCCTTATTGACTTTCAGGCTTTAATATACTCTATATAATTTCTAAAAGTTTTTATTGCTAAATCCATTTCTTCCCACTCCCCCTTCTTCAAATTACCTAGAAATTTTCACCTAATTTATCTGGTCAATCTCAACTAATTCATCTTGGGTTTGTTTTCATTAGTTTATATAATTTATTTATTTGTAAATTTAATTCAATCCAATTCCAACTAATTCATCTTAAATTTGTTGTCATTCTATAATTTATTTATATTTATTATTAATTTAAATAATTTAATATAAACTAACTAACAATATTAACAACATTTAGATTATTTAATCCACTCTCATCTCATTTATATTACTTTTTTGGTCAAATTGAGAATCTAATTCTAACACCTAAATCTAGAATTTACAATTCCTCTATTTATGTCATTCAATAAAAAAACCCCTTTAAAATTATCCTTTGGTAAAATGTTATTATTTTATTATTTATTACCGTTATACATCACCCAAAAAATTCTTACTAATAGGCTCTCCAACACTCGTTTACTCACAAAGCTCGCTTTGGTCCCTGATGATGGATGGAGCAACCATTCGAAACATTGGATGGATCACACGTCTACACAATGCTATTACAAAATTCTCTATCAATATGAACAACTATGGAAGTCTCCAATCACTCATATTGGAAAATATTTTGGATATTTGTTGGTAGGTTTATTGAACAAGTCAAAAATTTGACTTTGATTATTATTTATGGATTTGGGCTCATTGTACTCTCTACTGAACATTTTATGACAATCTAATAGAATAAGGATTTCAAAGGGTTTCCCCCCTAGTGGGGTTTTCCCTTAGTCTTTGACCAATCCTAGCGTCTCTTGTTGATGTATTTAATGCATCCTTTGTCATTGCATTTATTTTTCTATCTTCAATTACTGTTGATGAATGGAAATACTAATTGTATTGATAATATTGCTAATTGAAGTATTGAATTGGGCTAAAGTAATTGATACAACATAGAACAATTTGAAAATTTAACATCGTATCAGAGCTAGATGGACAAGCCCAAAAGGAGATAAGGATTGAAGCAATCATCTTTGGAAAGTTGAAAGCGCCGATCTAACCAAGTCAAGATGTCTTCCACCTTCAAGGAAAATGAGAAGTTGGGCGACTCATCCAATTTTTCTGCATGGAAAGTTAGGTTGGAAATCATAGCTGACAATAATGACGTTTTGGACTACATTCAAGGAAGAGTAATTTAGCCTCAGGAAAATGCTTCTGCTGCTGTCAAGAACAAGCATAAGAAAGGTGAGAATAAAGAAAATAAAATTATAACTGATGGTATACAAGACAATTTACTTGCATATGTTGGAAACTTGAGAGGGTTCAAGGACATGTATGATAAGATAGTTGGCATGTATGAGGTCAATTTTTTTTAATAAATTCATATCCTTGAAATATCAACTCAAAGACACAAATATGAACAAAGGAGAGTCTGTGTGATCCTACATAATGAGCCTATATCTCATATTAGAGATCAATTGCAAAGAGTTTGGGAATATGTGTCTGATAGGGAATTGGTGATCATAACTCTAATAGGTCTCCGTCCTGTTTGGGAAACCTTCATCACTACCATAATCAATAATAGTGCCCTCTCGTCTTTTGATGATTTTTTTGGAAAGCTCACGTAAGAAGAATCAAGGATGATATCAAGAGGAAGGATTCAAAAGCATGAAGAAGATGAGCCTGCTGCATTCATCACTCATGACACAGATTAAGAGAAATGGAAAGGAGGTCCATCAAATTCAATGAAGCCTCCTCCTCGAAATAGAAATAAAAGAAAAAAATACTCACGCATTGAATGCTACAATTGTCACAAGAAGGGTCATTATGCTCCATATTTCCCCAGAAAGAACAATGGAGCAGACTACAATACTAGAAGCTACAACAACAGGTTCAATGATCAAAGAAGAAGATATGATCAAAGGAATGACCAAAATGGAAGAGATGAAAGAAAAATAAGAGATGCTTCAAGTGATCATGAAGAAGATCGTCGTCCACAAAAGAAGTCAATATTATCCAGGTATGAAAGTAATGTTGCAAATCAATATGAATATATTCATATTTCTGCTCTCATTAGTTCATCTCCTCTAGATTCATAGGACAATTGGTTGGTTGATAGTGGGGCCACTCATCACTTCTCAGGTTATAAGGAAGTTCTCTCTGATTTGGTGGAGGGGGAGTCAAATTTGAAAATCATCCTTGGAGACAACTCCACTCATCTTGTTAAAGGTTTTGGGTCCGTCAAATTTCATTTGAATTCGAGAGAATCTATTTTTATCCATGATGTGATGTATGTGTCTTGTTTAAAGAAGAATTTGGTATCGATATCGTTTTTGGAAGATAAAGGGATGAGGGTTGAATTCATAAAAGGAAAGGTTCTTACTTGGCATGTTGAATCACCTACGAGAAATGCATTCACATTGGGATCAAGATACAAAGAACTCTACAGGGTTATTGGAAGACCACTCCTAGCATTGGTCCATGACACTAATCATCTAGGTGAGCTATGGTATTGGTGATTGGCCCATCTACATTATGATGCTCTTCCAAAATTGGAGAAATTGGTCTCAGGGATTCCCAAGGTTCAAGCTCAACATGATGGAGTATGTCTAGGATGTGCCAGTGGGAAGAAAACAAGGGGACCGTTCCCCTCCAGCGAGAACAAGACAAATGACATCCTCCATCTCATTCATTCCGACTTAAGTGGTTCGATTCCCATACATTCTCTTGGTAACCATCTCTATTACATCACCTACATTGATGACTTTTCAAGAAAGGCATGGATATATTATTTGAAGTAGAAGGATGAAGCATTCAAAATGTTCAAGGATTTAAAAGCTTTGATCGAAAATAAAACAAGGAATACAATCAAGATATTAAGTTTTGAAAATGGTGCAGAGTACACTTCAAACGAGTTCATTTATTTTTGCAAGAAGGAAGGTATCAAGAAGGAGAAAACCGTGTCCTATACTCCTAAACAAAATGGTGTAGCTGAACGAAAGAATAGGTCTATTATAGAAGCCGCTCGTTCCATGCTCAATGATCAAAATTTACCAAAGTTCCTTTGGGGAGAAGCAACAAATGCTTCTGTATATGTTCAAACCGTGTGCCTCATCATGAATTAGACAACAAAACACCCAAGAAGTATTTGCAAGTGTCAAGCCTGATGTGAATCATCTCTGTATCTTTGGTTTCCTCCTATACTGTTATGTGCCAAAGAAGAAAATAAACAAGCTGGAAGCCACTGGAAGAAAAAGTACATTTGTTGGATATTGTGAAAATTCTAAGGATTTCAGAATATATATTCCTGGTTAAAGGAAGGTTGAGATTAGTAGGGATGTAACATTTGATGAAGATTCTCCCCCTGGAAAAGCAAGGGACCTTCCTCCACCTCCTCCACATGAGAATAAGAAAGAAGATATGGATATTTTAGATGGTCCTTCTGTGCCTTATTGATGAGCCCATGGAGCCCATGGATCCCTTATATCCTCCTCCATGTGATCCTCCCACCAAGAAGAGGCCACTTTGGCTTCGAGACACATTACAGGATGATGAGAATCAAGCTCCCATTTGAAGATCATTTAGAGAAAGGAATAAGTCATGCATGTACCAGGGATATGTTGCAGCAATGAGTACTATAATTCAATCTGAACCTTCCACATTCGAAGAAGCCGTAAAAGAAGAAGTTTGGAAAGATGATATGGCCGAAGAATATAAATTAATTATGAAGAATGACGTATGGGATGTTGTGCTGAGACCGAAGGGGAAATCTGGGGTGACTTCAAAATGGCTATTCAAGATCAAGCATGGAGTTGATGGTAGCATTCATAAATACAATGCAAGGTTTGTGGCTCGAGGGTTCTATCAAAAAGATGGAGACTATTATGATGATATATTCACACCTATGGCATGCTATACAACCATTTGTTCGATAGTTTACCTTGCCGCAAGTCAAGGATGGACTCTTCATCAGATAGACGTGAAGACGACATTCCTTCATGGTATGTTATAGGAAGAAGTATACGTTAAGAAACCATAGGGATTTGTATTAGAGGATTGAAAGACACATGTTTGTAGATTAAAAAAGGCATTCTATGGTTTGAAGCAAGACCCCAGAGCATGGTACACATGCATAAACAATTATTTGGTGAAGTTGAGATTCACAAGAAGTAATTCTGATCCCAAACTATACTTCAAGGTAGTCTAAGGTATATTAGTAATTTTGGTTTTATATGTTAACGATCTATTATTGATAGGTAGTGAGCCCCTGATCATCAAGTGTAAGAGGGAGCTGGCCTTTGAATTTGAGATGAAGGGCCTTGGACTCATGCACTACTTTCTAGGCATTGAGGTGTGCAAAAGCCCACTGAGATTTTACTTTCACAAGGGAAATATATCGTGAAGCTGTGAAAAATATATGGAATGAAAGAATGCAATTCACTACCCACATCAATGGAAATGAACTTCAAGAAGTTATGTGGAGAAGATGTGGGACTCGATTTCGCGAATCCATCCGAGAATAGACAGTCTATTGGGGCTATGATGTTCTTAGTGAACACTCATCCGAACATATGCTATGGAGTGAATACGTTGAGTCAATTCATGACTGAGCCTATCCACGCACATTGGGTCGCTGCCAAACACATTCTGAGATATTTGCATGGATCGATAACACTTGGTTTGAGATATTATATTGGAGATGTTCGAATTCATGGATACACCGATGTTGATTGGGTAGGGAACATTATCGACAAGAAGAGTACATCTGGATGTTATTTTAGCTTTGGATATTCCATGATATCCTGGATGAGTTGGAAGCAGGAGTCCATAAAATTGAGTACCATTGAGGCTGATTATATTGCCGCTAGCATGGTTAACTGCGAAGCAGTTTGGTTGAGGAAGCTCTTTGGAGAGATATTTGAGCAGGTCCTAGAAACTATAGTGATATATAGCGACAACATGGGTGGGATTCGTCTGGCAGAAAATCCTGTATTTCATGACAAGTCCAAACACATAGAAATTCAATATCACTTCATTCGAGACGTGTTGCAGAGAGGATCCATTCGACTCCATCACATATCTACAGATGAGTAGATTGCGATATTCTCACCAAGGATTTACCAAAAGGGAAGTTCTTGGTCTTTAGAGAGCAACTTGGACTGATGGATGTGACCCCTCATGACAAGCGACATCACTGATTGAGGACACTGAGCCAAATCTCCCCCCCTATCTAATATTCCAGGGTGAGGAATTGAGATAAAGGGCTCGTGGGGTTGAGGGAACTCTGGGAAATAGGGTATCACGCCTATCTGTTACCCACAGGGTTGGAGTAGTATCTCACCCTATATTGGTATTAGTAGAGTATAACCCAGTTGGAATCATAGTCACAAGTTGAGCTTGTTGGGATTATCCCTATCCATCTGGCCAATGGGTTGAGGAGGCTTGGAGGCATGTGATCCTTACCTCTTGGTAAGTCAGGTATCTCGTCCAAGCTCATATTATGATGCAAGTGTTCTACCACATGAATCTTAAGGGTCGTTGCTCATAATATCGGTAGGAAATATGGTGGGTTGAGTAGTATATCTGCTACATCACCTATTGCTTGATATGGGGTTGTAGTAGTAGCTCACCCATGAAATTCTGGGGATTAGCCTGCTGACATACATTCACAGGTAGTAGCCCACTGACAAAGATTCCAGGTAGTAGCTTGACAGAAAAAGGGTGGTAGTTTTTCCTCCATAATGATTATTCTTCTTTAGATTCGAGAATTTTTCAGTAGATAGAGTTGAGCAGAGATGGGACATGATATGGCTACAAGACATACAAATGGAATTCTCCCTAGTTTAGAGGGAGTGTTAAAATTATGAAACTACGGTCAAATTCCAATTTGGCCAACTCATCTGATGGATATGATTGTAGCATTCAATTCTTGTTTTCAAGAGGACCAAAATCGACCGAAAGATAACTCAAATCAAATAAGGGTAAGTGTACTTACGAAGGAAATCCCACATATGCACATTTGGACAAGGTCGTCCTTAAAGAAAATTGGACACCCATGGAAGCGTATAAATACAAGTTACCTTATGCTTATTTGGACATCATCACCACATATCATTTCTTCTTCTTTTGGAGTTTTGTTCTATCTAAAATTAAAGTTTGAACAATAACTATGAAGGGTGAACAGGAATGGTGAAAGGTGAAAAAGAACTGCAAAGGGTGAACAGGAATTGTGAAGGTTGAACAAGAACTGCGAAGGGTGAAAAAAAAGTGCGTAGGTATCTTTGATTGCATTATTTTGGCTATTGGCACATATTTTGGATATTGGTTAGTAGATTTGTTGAAAAAGTCAAAACTTTGACTTCAGTTATTTTTTATGGATTTGGGCTCATTGTACTCTCTGTTGAACATTTTATGACAATCTAATAGAAGAATAATTTCAAAGGGTTTTCCCCCTAGTGGGGTTTTTCCATGGTTTTTGACCAATCCTGGTGTCTCTTGTTGATGTGTTGAATGTCTCCTTTGTCATTTCATTTATTGTTCTATCTTTAGTTACTATTGATGACTGGAAAGACTAATTGTAATTGATAAGATTTCTAATTGAAGTATTGAATTGGGCTAAAGTAATTGATGCAACATAGAACAATCGGAAAATGTAACAATAACATATTGGTTTTATCCTCAAGATTAGGAAAGTCTCAACTTTATTGAGGTGTGAATTAAAATCACTATTAGAAATATTAACTACATCAATGATTTCCTTAAGAAGTATAAAAAATCATTCTTCATAATCATTTATTATTAATTGAGAACAACTGTAATAAGTTGCCCAATTAAATAAATTGTGTTGTGTTCTTAAAATTGTTCTGTTAATATTTCACATGTTTATAAGAAATTTATTACAAATTACTATACTAAATAAATTGTGTTGTGTTCTTAAAATTGTTATGTTAATATTTCACATGTTTATACAAAATTTATTATTGCAATGAACCAACTATATAAATACAATATATAATTCAATCAAGTAAAAACACCTATGAGATAATAATTGTAATAGATTTGTATCACTGTTGAGTCAACTTGTCTAAAAAGAATCATCACCTCGTTATCATATTCATGCGTGATCCATGGTTAACATGAATGAAGATGAAAGCTCTTTGAAATGCCAATACTATGATTTCTCTCAACCCAAACTAAATTTTTTAAATTGAAATTTGATTATATATATATATATCTTAAAATTAAAATTCCATTATCATACATGGATTAAATAAAATGTATCTCGTTATTATTATCTATTATTCCTGTGATTTATAACCTCCTTGCTGTTGAGAAATCAAGATGTAGACATATTAGGGTTGATTTCTATTTCATGATAATTACTTGTGAGTGTTTGTTGGCTTTTATTATTATGTTATGTTATTATTCATCAAGCAATTACCAAAATGTACACGATGATCACAAAGAAACAAAATAACAGAAGAAATTAGGCTCTCCAAGCTAGAGCCAAAACTCCATAAGGGGGAAAACCCTAAAAATACTCTTCTTATAGAATCAAATCAAAGTGAGATATCCAAGATCCAAGACCAAAACAAACACTTCCACACAAACCCAAGTCAACCCCGTTTCAAAGTTTCTCCATCAAGTCAAAGTCAACACTGGCCAAACATCTGAAATCTATGTTTTTCTTGAAATTTTGGCCCTCTTGAAATTTCAAGCCCGCAATTCCTCAAAAAAATTCACAGAACTAGGCCAAAAAATCTCCAATTTTCTCTTTCCTTTGAATTTCCTCTCTCTCTCATTTGAATTTCACGAAATTCATCTTTTTCTTGCACATAAATCAAAGTGAAATTGATTCTCCAATGAGATGAAACTACTCTCTCTATATACACATCTAGGAGGTATAATGGGTGCTCTTTTGGGACTCAAATAAAATTCTTTTTCTTTTCTCTTACAAAATTCCAAATGGGACATAGACTCAAATAATTTTCTTTCAATTCATGACAATTTTTTCTTGAATCAAATAACCCTAGAAGCATGAATAACATGCTTTTACTAGAAAATAATAATAATAATAATATATATTTCTTTTTCATGAAATACACAATTATACAAATACAATGATAATTATGAATACCAAGTCTAGTTAAATTTTTCAACACTCCCTCTTAACTAAGGAGGTATTCATAATTACACAACAAGATACGAGGATACTCTCAAATTGAAATATTTTCATAAGAAGAGTAGGATTGGTAAGCCATCATCAAGCATCAACATTATAAATAACATTTTCAAATTTCAATATAGCAAGGCCTTGACTAACAAGCTCTAACTATACCCTATATTAAAGCACAGTGTTGGGAGGATACATTTGGACACCATCACCACAACCTCTCAAGGTACATACCCCATTCAAATGTTCAACAGGTATGTCCTTACATGACTATTCTTATCTTGGAATCCCCATCCTCAAAGAATATCGGTCCTCTTCAACTACTCTTATCTTGAATACCTTGTTCGATTCTCAAAGAGTAGCGATCCATGAGACTATAACATATCTTGGATTCCAAATCATCAAGGAGTATCGATCCTAGATGCTTATCCAATCCTCCATTATCCCTACTAGTGCCTTCACTAGACTTACAGTTGTTAGTCCTGACCTAGTGCATGACACATGGAGAATACAATATCCACCATCACTCCCTCTCAACGAGGGAGGAGATCCTTACTCCCTCTCAACTAGGGCGACATAAACACAAACCTTATCTTGTTTCATAATTCATTAATACATCAACTACTTGTTCTTCTTTGGAAATATAGTTGTAGATGTAGGGCTTGTTTCTCACATTACATCATACCTGAGCTTCGACCATCCTGGATGTCAAAAATT
Organism: Pinus albicaulis; assembly: GCA_034641835.2. NCBI lineage: Eukaryota > Viridiplantae > Streptophyta > Pinopsida > Pinales > Pinaceae > Pinus > Pinus albicaulis. The sequence continues at coordinate 1,106,907,554 of CM076582.1, read as the reverse complement.
TTAGGAAGCCAAATTCTTCCGCATTCTATATTCATGATAGGGTTTCTCGGCTTCTAACAACATCACATCATATCAAACTTTGAAAATTTTCAATCTTAACGATCTTCATGCAACTTTGTCATCGAATGGTTCATCTATCATCTTCAAGGAGCCAAAATTCCTCACAAATGCTAGAATATTCCTTCTTACTTACATAACAAAATAATGACCTCATGCTCTTCCAAGCCATCATTAGCACTATCCATGCAATCCATGTGCTCCCAAATCGAATCAAACAACTGCCAATACAATATCACCAAACAAGTTATCTCAGCTACTATATTTCCAACCTCTTCACATACTTCTGCAAAATGTCCTTGTAGGGAGCCAAACCATATCCATCATTACCAAAGTTTCCAAATCACAATAGACTCTATTCAAGGTGTGGGATTCTTCATATAAAATTCTTGTTGCTTGCTTCCTCTGATGTCAACATTCCTTTGCATGGTCTATCTCCATATTGCAACAAAGTTCTACTTCACGCTCTTAAAATTTCAATCATCAATCAATGTGAACGAACCAATCAATGAACTTCAATATCATATCCATTAGTTTCTTTATAGCTCCCTCTTTCCATCTGAGGTAAGTGAAATTTTTTCCCTTTAATCAAATTCTTTGATGCAAGTTTCAAACTTCTCATTTCTACTTCATCTTCATGCTTTTCCATGTTCTTCTACTTCATACTTTAGCTATTCAATTTTTAGATAAATCTTATCTTGACCTACAACCTTCATTATAAGACCATGAAAGAACAAAAATGAAAAAAGCGTAAAGATAATAAACAAGGAGATATAAATTACTTATCTTTTGAGAAGGATTACCTCCCTCTTAATATTGGACATGTTCACCAACCTAATTCTCACACTATTCATTAAGAGTTAGATCTATAACAATTATCATGATTAAATAGGGTCTTTCTCTTATGGTTCTTCTTGATCAAGGGTTCACAAACCCTAAATGCCAAAAATATTTAAGACCTCACAAATTGCAAGCTCTACAAACCCTAGATTCTTAAGGTCTTTAAAGCATGCAAAAGGATCAACTACAAAACCCCAGAGGCACAATTTCATTTCTAGAACTCAAGACCCAACTTTCATATGCAACTAAATACTTGGAGTGCTATCATATCAACAACTATATGTAACTATCTCTATTCTATATATATGTAGACCCTTTCAATACCTTTCAACCATCACCACGATCTAGTGAACTTGATACAAATCATGAAATTCACAAAAAAATTATACATACCTTTACAACCATACCTCATATTTTATTTGCAAAGATCTGTCAATTCTTCAATGTATATGGCTGATTTCTCATCATAACACCTTCCATGATTTTTCACAACTCTTTTTCAGAGATCTTGGCTTTTATTGATGTGTTTGGTCCTTTTCTTCATGATTTCTATTAAATATGATACTACACCACTAGGAGTTGCTTCAAAGAGACATTCAGACTTATTATTTAATTTTCTCCATATGATTTTGCAACTAGGTCTTTATATGATTTCCATATTGATCTCAACCCTTTATTCTTCAAGTTGGCTACATACCACATATATAAATTCATTCTTCAGAATGTCATATTCCTTTTAGTTGCCGAAAATGTCTTGTTGACTCACATAGGATGACTTCATAGTAGATCCTTCGTTTATGTATTGAAAGAAAGATAGCATAATTTCTCCTCATACTTATGCTTCTGAAATGGGATTCATAATTTTGGTCCCTTATACTATATCATGATATTTTAATTATAGGTATATACTTCATGAAATCAATAAAATTGTTTTGAATGAATGATAAGCTTCTCTTTCGTCCTTCACAATTCTCTTTGAGATATAATGCTGAATCATATTTCTTGTTGTCACAGAGATGAGCTTCATCAACCTTCCCAAAATTTTGTCCACAGAATAATGTTTTTCATGTCCATTCCTCAATATCTCAGTTTATAAATTTAGAGATGATCTTCTTACTTATCACACTTGTTTCTGCAAGTAGATATGAATCTTCTATAGATATTTTGTCAAAGTTTCTTATTGCAACTAAGTTAACTCTAGGTATACGCATATGTCACAATGTGATAAGCCTTACATATAGGTTTCATCCTTTGTTTCTTATGTATATAAATTTTCATATAATCATAGCACCATAAAGAGTTTTTGGATGCATCGTGATAAAGTGTTGTAGGTTCATACTATTTCTTTTTTTCTTCTTGTAAACACTTCAATGATATAAAACTTCTGGAAATTTAAATGACTTGGATCTTCAAAGATATGTTGCTTTAGATACCTTATAAAAGTGCCATAGAACCTTTGTATTTAGAGTTCATGAAGTATCATATGTTTGATATTCTTATCCATGGGAGTTAGAAAAGATTAAATATAGTCTCTATTCTTCGTCCTTCTTTGTAATCTTGAGTGTTATGATCTATATTTCATAAATATAGTATTCTAATGAAGCTTGATAATGGTTCTTCTGAAGCTTGTATGTAGTCTTATAAAAGACTTTGATCATAGAGATATTATTGAAGAAATATAATTCAAATGTCAAATGGAGAGAGGATACCTGAGATGTATAATGTCACAAAAAAATTGTATCCTTCAGTAATACTTCGTATGCCACTAGAGTTTGTATGGTGCAAAAATTCTGTCATCTTCCTGTAGCTTGCATCACAGAGATAAATATCTTGTACCATTTTTCTTCATATAGAAAGATGGATATAACTCTAATTTTTTGAGATATAATCCTTTGTAAGAATGTATAGGTTTTCTATCCCAGAAACATGCATATAATATTTCCTTTAATGATGGCCTCAGATATATGCTTGAAATATATGCTTGAAATTTCGACTAATTACATGAGAACTTAGTGAAGTACTTAGTAAGAGAAAAGCTAATGCAAGAGATTTGAGTGTTGATGAGTGAGAATCAAAAGCCTTCAATGATGTTGAAAGAGAGAGAGCTAAATGCTATAATGATCCCTTTCAAAAGTAAGTGATGATTGCGGGTTCAAGTTGTTACTATTGTAATGAATAATAAGCCAATGAGTTGTGATCTTCAAGCGCCTCTTTCAACCTTAGCTCTGATACCATGTTGAGAAATCAAGATGCAGGCATATTAGTGTTGATTTTTATTTCATGATAGTTACTTGTGAGTGTTTTTTGGCATTTTATTATTATGTTATGTTATTCTTCATAAAAAAATTACCAATTTGTACATGAATATCACAAAGAAACAAAAGAACAAAAGAAATAGGCTCTCCAAGCCAGGGCATGTTACACTTGCCGCTTACACCTACCTACAATTAGTGAGAAAAACCTTTAACCCCACAAGGTGTGGTTGGTGGAAAGGAACTAAGAGAAGGGGTTGTCACCTATTCCCAACTCTCTCCGTTTAAGCTATCTCCTAGGCTAGCTATGGGGGATGGTCCCTAAAGGAAAACTAAGTTACAAATGTGAGGTTTCTAGGAGAATGTTAGAGTGGAATGGATTACTTTTTAATATTATAAGAAAATACAATGTGAGCAATATGAAATGAAATAATCATTAATAACCATCAACACATGAGATAAACATAATCATATGAAAGACCAATGCCTTTTAAAGTATTGCTAAAAAATGAAAGATATTTAATTAAAATAAATGAAATGCTTTCAAATGTAAGCCCAAGTAATCCTAAAAGTGAAACAAGATAATGTTAGCAAAGAAATAATCAATACAAGATATAATGATGCTTCGAGATATATGATCAAAGCATACAAAAATATCTTGCCAAAAGGAAAAATAATTAGTATTCTACTTGCAAAAATGTAAATGAGATCATCGTTGGCAAAATAAAATTTCAATTCAACATTCATTCATAATGACAAGTATAATGAACAATTACAAGTAAAACAATGAAATGCGTTAAAATGAAATGCACTTATAGTAGATTTGGATGCAATTATATTGGTTAATTTTTAAACTAAAATTCCTAATCTAGGTGAGAAGTCCCTCTCTTGAGCTCTTACTAAAGGATAAAAATTGGTGTGACTATAAGAAAGAGGGGGCAATGGCACAAATGTGTCATCAAAGATACCCGTCCCCTAAGTCTTATGAGCCAACGTTTGCCTTCATTCCTACAAGGGGACAAACCACCTTCATAGCTACAGGGTCACAATGTTTTTACCTTACTTCGTACCAAATGGAGGAACTTTCCAAGAAAGTATTTTTTCCCTGTGATTTCTATCAACCAAGCTTATGCTTGGAGGTTGATTTTAAATATGCAACTAAGTTAAGATGCCTACTATGATATGCAAGTACTTTTGAAAATGCCAAGTGAGATGCTTTAAACACAAAATTACATAAAATTTATAACATGTAAGATTGTGAAGTGAGTGTATTTGATTTGACTTATGATAAATGATGATCCACCAAAAGCAAATAAAACATGAAAATTATGAGAAATTAGCTTCCATGCAATCAAGATTATACTTAAAATAGCCTTGCAAAAGAAATAAACTTTAACTTGAGAGATTAGCTTGACATAAAATAAATAGTTACTTTGGAAAGTGAAATTGCCCAAATACAAAATTCTTCAAAGCTTAAGATGTGAAATTGTTGCACAGAAATGAAGCATACATGAAACTTAGACAATACCCAAGCTAAAATGTATCAAGTTAAAGATATGCTTGCATGAAAATAAATTGCTATGAAATGGAAATGTAGTTTGCAACTTGTAGCAATAGTGCAAGCGAATTGTAATGAAATTTAGCAAAACTAAATGGGATGTATGGTTGTGTTCTTTAGCAAATTAAAGCATGACTGTAAGTGAGAGAGATGCTAAATTCAACAAATCAAACAAACCACAAGTTCTCTCCCAAAGTGGAGAGATAGGTATGCCAATAGGTGAACCCACGCTCCAAAAAATTAGAAATTTTATTAATTAAGGTACAAGAGATAGGAGCCCTTGAAAGAATCCTCCAAGTTTAAGGAAAATCCTTACAATAAAAGCCTTCGATAATATACTTTTCCTTGATGAGATACTAATGCAAAATGAGGCCAAAGAAGGGCCTTTAAATCTGAAATTTGAAAGGGCCACTTTAGATGCAGAATATTACACTCAAGAAGAAGAGGAAATTTGCACCAAAGAAGAGAGATTAAGCCTCCTTGAGTCCACGACCAAGAGAGAAAAATGCAACCCCAAAATGGAACTCATCCTTGCCAAAGATAAACTCTAATGCCCACGACCAAGAGAGAAATTAGTCTTGAATTTGAAGGTCCAACGTCCCGCACACAACTTGTTAATAGTTTCAAATGATAATTCCTGCAAGCTGTCACAATAACAAGTTAGAGAGGGCTACAAAACAAATGAAGTATTAGCTATGAAACTACTCAATAAAATTACAAATGTATGTGTACACAATAATCTACAAAGACTAAGCTAAAGAGTATGAGTAAACTCTCCTCTTTGCCTAGCCATGATTTAGCTCTCAAATAGTAAGATATTAAAAAATGAAGCACAATATTTGAGAAATAAATATTGAATAATGATGCAAGCGATATGAGCCCAAAACTCATCAGAAATCCCTACATGACAAATTAGAATGATAAGACTTTTGAAATCGACAAATGTGAGTTCTCCTTGAATATTTCAAGAGTGGGTTGGTTCCTCTGAGAACTTTTCCTCACGCTTGAAGCTAGATCCAAAGAAATATTTTTTACACAACTTCACAAACAAATTAGATCCACACGGGCTTAATCAAATGAAATGAAGAGAAATTTTTAAAGATATATTTGACATTAACTAAAACATTTATCTATCTAGAGAAAGTAAATAATCCTTATGCTAATATGAGATAGTTGCACAATAACATAACTTGAAAAACACAATGGAAATAATAACATAATGATATAAGTAGAAAGATAAGTGCAAGAACATCATGAAGTTACCATACACAAGGAGAAGAACACCTCAAATGTAACCCCAACATCTTTTGTATTAATTTGCAAAGAGTGTACAATCCATCATAGTATCCTTAAGCCCAATAGCTCGTATTCCTAATATCTAAGTGAGGGTACAGAGCTCTTATTATATAGAAGCTTGGGAGCCAATCCCAAGGCAAATGGTGACAATCCCAAAGCAAATGGGTGACAATCCCAAAACACCTTCATGCGAATTCGAATTTCCCAAGTGGCATCAAGAATCCCTCAAGAAAAACCAAATTCCATCCATGATGAAATGACAAGTGTATATGGGTGTGGACAAATGTGGGGACAATTTAGCACAAAAATCTCCATCAAATATTCTCCCAAATCCTCCCAAATGTGCATTAACTTCACAAATTCGAATTTTCCAATTAAACCACTTTCTCATTTATTACCAGAAATTCGTTTTCCTTGAGCACATGTCCTTTCCTTGAATTATGAGTCCACATCACCTTAGGACTTCACTTTAACTTCTCCATGATTTTCCACCTCATTTCCACATCATTTATCATATGTGTATAGTTATTTTTCTCCATTTATTTAATTGTTGACTTAATTTATTGCCATTTTTTCCACTAAACTTAAGAAAGCTGGGTTTTGAGGGTCTATAACACATTTTTAACCCCTCAAACTGTGTCTTAATAGAAATTTGAGGGTCAGAGGTACAATTTTTATTACTCATACCCCACACAACTTCTCTAGACATCAATTATTACATTTCATATACAATTTTTATTCCAAATGAACCCTAGACCTAATCAAATTCCACGAATTTTTTTGTGTGATATAGAATGATGATATACATTGACCCTAGACACTAAGACTCACCTAAGGCCTCACCATCAAGTCGTACTCCTTCTTTGGGGTATATTTGGAGGAAAAAAATCAATTAATTATTAATTTTTGGTAGGGAGATAATAATTAATTAAGTAAAAAAAATCCTACTAGAGTAATACTCACTTGATGACAAGTTCCCAAGCTACCTAGTCTTGTTACATAACTCAAAAATCATCAGATAAGCATCACTTTACATCATCCTTGTAGGGCTTGTGTAATCTGGGTACAACAAAAAATGATAAGAAGAAGAAGTAGAGTTGAAAAACTCTGGTAATATGATGATCTATGATGGTACAAGCATCCTTTGGTACATCATTGGGCATGGAGTCTTTAGATAATCCTCAGTTGCCACTCTAGTGGTCAACAGGGCCAAAACTCCACAAGGGGTAAAACCTAGAAAATTCTCTTCTTATAGAATTAGATAAAAGTGAGATATCCAAGACCCAAGACCAAAACAAAGACTACCAAATAGACCCAAGTTAGCTCTCCTTCAAAGTTTCTCCATCAAGTCAAAGTCAATGCTGGTCAAAGATCTAAAATTTGGTCACCTTTTGAAATTTCAGCCTTGTAATTTCAACCCTCTTGAAATTTTAGGCTTGCAATTCCTCAAAAAATTCACAGAGTCTAGGGAAAAAAAACTCCAATTTTCTCTTTCCTTTGAATTTCCTCTGTCTCTCTCCTTTGAATTTCATTGAAATTCATCTTTTTCTTTCACATAAATTGAAATGATCAATCGATGCTCCAATGAGATCAAACTGTTGAGAATTTGGAAGGGCATAGTTTAATTCAATTCTTTACTTGATAACTACTTGGGAACTTATTTCTCTTACGTAGATCTTCTCTTCATTAGCTCATTATGTCTTTCATCAAGTCAATTATCAAAGCACAATTGACATAAGTTTTAGGCTCTTCAAGCCAGGGCAAAAACCTCTCCCTCTTGGAGAGGAAAACCCGCAAGTAATTCTTCTTGTAGACTTTCAGTTGACAAGTACCATGACCATGACACATACCCTTGATCCTTGAATTCCTCCAAGACCTTTTCATTTCTCTTTTCTTGTCTCCTTATGCTGATCTCCGTTTCTGCACCGTTCTGCACCAATAATAGAGAACTCAGTCTCTAGTCAAACTATCAAGCCATGTGCTTCATTTGCTGTACTCCTTTGTTCTAGCCACGAATTCCGAGAAGATCCTCCTCGACCTTCTCTTTAGAACCTTTATTGCCCAAGACCGAGATTCTTCGTTGTAATCTTCTTCCTTTGTTATCACAAATTCCTTCGCTCTCTTTCTAAGTGATGCTATATATATATTGATCCAAAACAAAGATGTGTTTTAACCAAGACCAAACTGTGGGTACTATTTCATTGACCCTCCTTTATACTGTGTGGTCCTTCCTAAGATGTACAATACCTTAAGACTGTGAAAGTACTGTAGCCACGCAGATTTGATTACTTGATAGTCTACTCTTCCACACAGATTATTCTTTATGCCTTTCACTGTATCTTCGTCCTGTAATTTGTATGTATTATAGAATAATTCGATCTCCTCTTGCAAACCCTTATTTGAATGTATTTCCTACAATTTAATTTTAAAATCTCATAGCTGTATGAATTGTTCTTTTTTGATTTTAGTGAAGTCTACCTATGTATTTATAGTGGTTGGCCACAGGAAATACGCCCACCTGTCCATGAATAGTTGTGACTGTTCATGAGACGACTTGTCTGCTGTTTGTAAGTCGATTTGTGAGGAGTATCTCCAACATCTATTAGACTGATTTGTTTAGGGGTATTTGCATCATACTTGAGCAATATTTTATGAGCCAATTGACAAGGTCTTAGAGCATCAATATTGATCCTTTGAAAGTGTAACAACAATTCATATTTGTGACTCCAAATTATGCATTTATGAAAATATGACAATTTCCTAAAAGACATCAAGAAGAAGTATTTGACCTATAATAAAAAATCCTTGCTCATGAAACCCATGAAGCAAGTATTACAAAAATATATTTTATTATCTTTGTCTTCTTCATTACATAAATTCATAAAAACGTAGTCATTATGAAGACCGAACCTATTTGCTCTTTCCAACATGAATTGATCTCTATATATATACACCCAGGAGGTCGAATGGGTGCTCTTTTGGGCCGACTTGTCCAGGAGTGCCGACTTGCACTTGTGGAGGAAAACTTGACTCTTTTTAAATCAAATAAAATTATTTTTCTTCTCTTACAAAAGTCCAAGTGGGTCAAATAATTTTCTTTTGACTCCCGATTTTTTTTTCTTGACTCAAATAACCTTAGAAGCATGAAGAACATACTTTACCTAGAAAATAATAATAATAATTTTTTTTGTTTTTGTTTTTTCTTCTTCATGAAATACATAATGATACAAGTATAATGATAATTATGAAGACCAAACCTAGTTACATTTTTCAACACTTGCAATAAATACCCCGTGAGCTAATGTCAATAAACTACATTCTCACTTAGCCTTGCATGCTTCCACAAGATCCATTTGCATGCCACATCAAGCCTAGGAATTCTAAACCTTATATTAGAACAAAGATCCCTATAAGTTTCCTTTGTCACAAATGTTGTGAAATTCTATTTTCACCTTAAATCCTTTGCTATGCTAAAACTATATTTGTCTTCTAAAAATATGATGTATCTAAGAAGCTTGCATAATAAATTAGTGTGTTTCCTAAAAGTATCATCGAAGATGATTCCTTCTTCAAAATCATAAAATCACATTGTATCTCTCCATTTTGATCTACATTTATTGAAAAAGTCTCCAAATCTACTAAACCATCCTTTTTAAAAATTCCAATGCTTTGTTATGTACTTAGTTCGTAGCCTAGTGGTTTAAACCAAGGACTCCATTTATTTTTTGCAATGTTTACCTATTCCCTTTAAGCTCCTATATTCATAAATAAGCTTCGCACCACCTTTGCGCAAACATGGTTCTTTCTTTGGAGAGGATTGAGAAATACAAGTTCATAAGGGGAATATCCATCTATATGCTTAAAAATGATTATTTGCTATCAAAGTTAAACAAGCATCAAAGTCCTTTAGCACCTTTGAAAACCAACATTAGGTTTTTTTTTTTTTTTTGTAAGTTTGGTAGTGCCTTCCTATTCATTCATTAGATCAAAATAGCAAGTTACAATCATAATATATACTGGATGGCCTCAACTTGCCCGTAGGAAACCAGGTCCGTTGGCCACCTCAAAGAGCTATAGGCCAACCAAAATTGATAAAGTTTAAATCTTCTCTAGCTGCCTTAACAGGTCTATTATATACTATATCCAAAGACATAACAAAAAAGCAAAGGCTATTCGTAATTTGCATCCCAAAACAAAAAAAAAGAACCATGAAACCTAGTCATCTGATGATTCGATACGTGTCGGGTCCTTGACGCTTGACCTAGGCATGTCAACTTGGTTCATACTTTGCAGCTGACGTTCCATTCAACCAAGGCGAACATTCTGGCGGTGTTGCAGGAGATGGATTTCCTGGATGTCCTTGTGCATTTAAGCTAGAATATAGGCTGCTTTCGGATCTCCACCTATTTCTTGAACATTAACAATGGCCTTGGACAATAAGAATTTCATTGTCCAGTATATATGGATGGACTGTTTAAATAAAGACAGTCCGCCCCTGGTATTCCTCGGATCTGTCAACATCTCCATCCCTTCGTCCAAGATGTCTTCTTCCTCTTTTATTTTTTAATCTCACTCCCAACCTGAAATCAAATATTTCACATGGCCAGGTGTACCTACCCCGTAAGCGTGGAAAGTTCTCCATTATTTCCTTCCTTGACTTTCTTCTTTGCCTGCTTGATTCCCAACCTCCCGGATTAGTTGGAAAACATATGTTTATCCAATTTATCAATGTGAATATGTGATTATTTTACCGCAACAAAAAAATAATTATTATGTCTTAACTAATTTTTTCATGACTAATCTAGGAGCACAAATAATAGAATTAATGTAGTTTCACACTTGGTTGAAGGTAATTATAAAAATTAGCACTCTACCTACCAACTAAAGGAGTCCAATTACGCATCCTTTCAGTGCTAACTAATAGTTTTTCCAGAAATAGAAAAGAATTATGGACTCATCAACCTAACTGTGAGATTACGAAGAACTAAATAATATCGACATCTTGTAGTGGACCAACTCTCCACTCAATTGCGAATCAGTGAGCCAAATTAGGGCAAGTGAATGTTATTAGGACCTTTGGATTCTAAAATTTAACTCCAAATGTAGTTCATAGTAGATGCCAACAACTTTCCAACTTCTTATAGAATCATTGACAAACAATTGATCATTGATTTTCAATCGGGGAAAATTTCCAAACCCTTAAAAACTTTAATATTAACTATTCAAAGAAAATCCTTTTCACTAATTATAATTAATTACTTAGGTTTAATAGTTAAAATATAATACAACTATAGGCATTTCCGGTGCTATCTATAACGAACATGGAAGTGAAGTCTTGTTATTTTACCCCTTATCTCCCATGGTGATGTAATGTCCCTCTTTGAGAATCAAAGACCAACTAATTTAATTATATGAGAATTATCTAATCTCATATGTAAGGTGATATGATATTCAATGATTAAATTAATAAAAGTGATTCTTGAGTGACTTAAAATTAGTTAAAGGATAAAACTTATATAGAAAGTCATATTATTAAAAGAAGGAAAATAATCCATGGTTTTCGGCAGTCCCATGGTATTTTGCCAACCATCACAATAAAATGAAGGTAATGGATTGTTTGAAGAGATAAATAGTTGATTTATTGTGTATTGGATTTGAGAATTCTAGTAGCTTATCATGTGAGGGGAAAACCTTTGTAGAGTTTCTAGTTTCAGTGTTGAGAGACACACTTTAGCTAGTGGCTATTAATGGTGATTAGCTAGTCACCAGGAAGAACCACTTCAAAGTTTTTCAGTGGTAGCTAGATTTTAGAGTAATTCTTAGAAGGATGAATCAACTTACATTGCAAATAAGGGAGTTCAACGAGAGAAGGATTTTGAAGATGATCTGATTTTTCAAGCTTATCTGATGAATTTGATGTAATTCCTTGCTAGGCCAACCATCACAATAGAATGAAGGCAATGGATTGTTTGAACAGATAAATATTTGGTTTATTGTGTGTTGGATTTGAGAATTCTAGTAGCTTATCATGTGAGGCGAAAACCCTTGTAGAGTTCCTAGTTTCGGTGTTGAGAGACACACTTTAGCTAATGGCTATTAGTGGTGATTAGCTAGTCACTAGGAAGAACCACTTCAAAGTTTTTCAGTGGTAGCTAGATTTTAGAGTAATTCTTAGAAGGATGAAACAACTTACATTGCAAATAAGGGAGTTCAACGAGAGAAAGATTTTGAAGATGATCTGGTTTCTCAAGCTTATCTGATGAATTTGATGTAATTCCTTGTTAGGCCAACCATCACAATAAAATGAAGGCAATGGAGTGTTTGAAGAGATATATATTTGGTTTATTGTGTGTTGGATTTGAGAATTCTAGTAGCTTATCATGTGAGGGGAAAACCCTTGTAGAGTTCCTAGTTTCGGTGTTGAGAGACACACTTTAGCTAATGGCTATTAGTGGTGATTAGCTAGTCACCAAGAATAACCACTTCAAAGTTTTTCAATGGTAGCTAGATTTTAGAATAATTCTTAGAAGGATAAAACAACTTTAACAACTTACATTGCAAATAAGAGATTTCAACGATCGAAGGATTTTGAAGATGATCTAGTTTTTCAAGCTTATCTAATGAATTTGATGTAATTCCTTGTTAGTGATAATAAATAAATATCTAGAATGTTTTTTGCAATAAAATTTGTCTACTTATTTTAAATCTACTAAATTCTCCACTAAATTCTCCATTTTCGGAAGCATTTCAAAGAATACTCTCTATGAAATTAAATAAATTTAAGATAAAGGTTATTATAGTGATATCAAAGCTTGTTTTCCTGCTAGCCCCATGGATTTAGCTGTTGAAGGTCTATCGTCTATTTTCTGAGTATGAAATTTTAATGTAGGTTGAAACCCTAGTCGAATGGAGTGGCCTTAAGGGATGCCTGCGGAGAATAAACTGAAACCCTAGCACAGGTTGAAAACCTAGTGCGAAGCAAGTCATTGTCAGAGTTGAATTTAAGCAACTTCGTTATTTTTTTAGGGCCAGAATCAGGTAAGCATTGACTAAAACCCTGACAATCATGGACGTATGTTGGGCTACGGGCTGAGGTAATTCTGGGGGACAAGTTTGTATTTGCATGAGACTAGGGCTTAATCACTATTGAATGAGGGGCCAACTATTTACAGGCCGAGTAAATTGTGCAGTAAATCAAGTGCGTGGCCGAGATCAGGGGTTACACTGGTGCAAATTGTCAAATGGGTTTGGAGGTCGAAAAAATTCAAGAGGGGCCATTCATGTGTTTTCCCCAAATTTGTGCCATTGAGGACTGAAATTCGTGGACACGTTTATACTTGGGTGGATTTATGGAACATAATCATATTAATTTATACTGGCCGAAAACCCCATCGAATTAATGAAGCCAAATTTGTCGTGCATTTCAGGTTGAATTCGTGTATTTCGAGGGCTGCATCTCGGGTATCGTTGCAGGTTGAATTCTTTTGTGACAAGGGCCGAATTAAAGGCGTTGATAGCAGCTCAGTTCATGGTTTCAGGAGCCTATTTTGTCGCTGTTAATGAGGAATGAATTAAAGGCATTTATAGCAACAAAGTTCATGGTTTCAAGGGCCGCTTTTATAGCTGTTAGCGAGGGTCGAATTAAAAACAACAATTGAGTTCGTGGTTACAAGAACTGATTTTTTAGATGTTAATGAGGACAAACTTCAATACAAATTAGAGAGGCCGTAAATAATTATCTGAGGGTTGAGTTATCCCATCGAGCAAGCTGATACCCTCAGTCCAGGTAGGTTGAATCATTGCATCTCAGCAACCCTGAATATTGAAGAAATTCCAGATTGAGTTTCTTGAACGAATTGGGTAATCAAAATTGCTAGAACCACGTAATTCATGGGGGTTGAATTTCCCTAATTCAAGAGGGATGGATTGCATTTGGAGATAGGCCGAATTATGACTCGATGGAGTAACTCAAACAAGGGACGATTTCCACCTTTAGGGAGGTCGATCTAGGGTTCTTTATTTATTGACTGCGTTATTAGTGCCAAGTGATCGATTTCTCCATCTTTGAGAGGTTGAACTAGCAGTGTTTTCAGGAGGAGAAGAATACAAGCAGAGTATGTTAATGAGCACATTGGGAAGACGGAGTTTTCAGGAGGAGAAGAATACAAGCAGAGTATGTTGATGAGCACATTGGGAAGATGGAGTTTTTGTTGCAACTTTTTATTGCTGGAGAGTATGTTGATGAGCACATTGGGAAGACGGAGTTTTCAGGAGGAGAAGAATACAAGCAGAGTATGTTGATGAGTACATTGGGAAGATTGAGTTTTTGTTGCAACTTTTTATTGCTGGAGAGGGGTCTCCGAGAAGAGACCCTCAACTCATTAGAAGAGGTAGCAAAAAGTCTACAAAAGGTGATTCAAACACCTTCCCAATTAATGTAAGAAATTATGGCTCCAATAGTGACATAGGCTACTGAAACATAAAGATAAGGAAGTAAGACTTGCTGCTGCATATTGTTTAAGTGAACTTCTAAGGGTTACAACACCACAAGCTCCTTATAGGGATGATAAAATGTATGAGGTCTAGCACATGATCATTGAAAGTGTTACTGGGTTAAGTGACTTTAGAGGTCATTCCTTTAGTAAGAGGACTAAGGCTCTAGAGTTGATAGCAAAGGTAAAATCATGTGTCATCATGCTTGATTTAGACTGTGATGATCTTATTTTGCAAATGTTTCATCACTTTCTTAATACTATCAACGAAGCCCATGACAAAGCCATCCAAGATCGCATAAAAGCTGTCATGATTACCATTATTAATGAGAGTGATGAGATTTCCCAATTCATCATGTCCTTGTTAGTGGATGTACTAAAACAATAATAGGTTATTTCTACAAATGCTTACAATTTGGTATGCAATATTGTCAGACAATGTGAAGGGAAGTTGTAACTTCACTTGTTTGACGAAGAACTAGTGAAAGTAGAGGAAAATGATGAGGAGATTTGTATGGGTGCCCTCACAGGTAAGGATGATAGTACCACTTCACAAGTTTCTCCTCCACAGCTTCCAAGGGACAACCATAGTCAAGAAGAAATAAAAGAAGGCCTTTCAGCAATAAAGGAGAGAATCAAGGCACTAAAAGAATCAATACTACAACAAGATAATACGCTTAAGGCCTTGGCAATTACGATTACTAAGACAACTGCCAATCTTATCCGAATTGGAGGGAAGTAAGAATTGCTAGTGAGGCCACAATAGAAGTCCACTCTTGAATTGTGGAGTAGCCCTCATCATACATACATAGACTAGGCATGCAACAAGAAGGGTCCACCTGAGTAGATTTTCAGGCCACACATAGCATATTTGGGGAGTAGTATGGATGGATGGTATCAAACTTGCAAATTGCTTTTACAGGAAAAAAAACATATGGGGATGCAAACAAATAATTAGAGCATCCTAATTGTAATTAGAACAACGCAACATTAGCATGGTGGACATTTTCAGAAGTTTCCAAGAACTAATAGTAGAGACATTTTCAAGAAGGTCATGGACTCTAAAGGTCTTATGGGTACCATTGACACATCCTATGGAAAAAGTCCATGGTAGCCATACTAGCGAGAGAATATGAGCTGGTACTTTATCCAATGGGGAATTTATGAGAAAACAATTTTAGTTAAGGTTATAACACAACAAGAGCTTTTTAGTATGGGGGATGCAAAATTCCTTAATTGGCAGTGAGATCCAGGTCGGTTATTCCATTGCATGGTAAATACTAATCGAGATGTAGAGTCTAGCATCATTTAAATGATACAACAGATATATGCTGAAACCTTCCACATACTTGTTTGGGATCCAAGAATTTTTAAATTGGCTGTATTGCTTCACCTTGGATAAGTAGTACAGTAGTTACATGGTTCCCTCGTGTCTCATGGATAAAGTAGGAGTTGAGTAGTGCCTTCATCAGAGTTAGTTGGGATCTAGGACTGAGTTATCGATTAGATTGATTGGGTACAAACAATCTCGGAAGGGAGGACTGTAATGTCCCTTTTTGAGAACATACGACCAACTAAATTTATTTATTTAATGTCATCTCTAAGGTGACATTGAGTAATTAAATTAATAAAAGTGATTATCAAGTGACTTAAAAACTAATTAAAGAATAAACCTTCTAGAAAAAGTCATTTTATTAAAAGAAGGAAAATAACCCATGGTTTTCGGAAGACCCATGGTATTTGACAACCATCACAATAAAAGGAAGGCAAAGGATCATTTGAAGACATGAAGATTTGGTTTATTGCGTGTTGGATTTGGAAGCTCTAGTAGCTTATCATGTAAGGGGAAAATCCTTGTACAGTTCCCAGTTTTGGTGTTGAGAGACACACCCTAGCTAGTGGCGATTAATTTTGGTGGTGAAAGATTCCACCCTAGGTAGTCAAGAGGAAGAACTGCTTCATGTTCTTCAATGGAGCTTAGCGAGATTTTGGAGTAACTGTTAGAAGGTTGAAGCAACTTACATTGCAGACAAGGGAGTTCAACCATAGAAGGATTTTGAAGAAGAACATGTTTCTCCAACTTATCTATTATTAGGTTCATTTTAGATGAATTTAATGTAGTTCCTTCTTATTAATAATAAATAAATAGCTAGGGTTTTTTGTAATAAAATTTGTCTACTAGTTTTAATTCTGCTAAATTCTCAACAAGAATTATTATGCCCATTTTCTAAAGCATTTCAAGGAATAATTTATGAGAAACTAAATAAGAATAAGATAAGGGTCATTACAAGTGATTTGGAGAGTTCTTCGAATGATCAATATCACTATGAGAAAACTATAAAATGAACTATAATTATAAAAAGAATGTAAGCCATAAATGCAAACATCAAAATCAAATAAGGACAAAGTTACCTTTAATCTATAAGCTTCCCATCTCAAAATCAAATGTATATTAATCTTCCATAATAAAATAATTATACCTCTTAATCGAATTTAAAGGCTAGCACTAATTGTTATTACTAGCATCATTATTTTCCTTAAATATTTCACACACAATGCAATTATTGCATTATTAGCATGTGGTCACTTGTGATATGGCCACCTATAATTTCTTGTTCAACCTTCTTCTTGTGCAACTTGTGAAGTTGCATAACCCTATGCTAACATCAATGCCTCGTGTTTGCATCAACATTCTATAGTACATTGTCCACTATTTTCTCTATGTGAAGTTTTATCTTGTATTATGCACCACTTCCTATGTGAGGTTTTTTCTTAACACTATGCAATATTTGTTGCAAGCATGAATTCTTATTTATACTACACAATATGTCATGTTCATAGAATTTAAGGTGCCATGTTCAAATAATTTCAGTTGAGAGTCAAGTTTCATAAATCGAATTTGAATAAATGAAATCGTCACGTGTGAAACAATGTATATGCTTACCTCTTTTAAATATACTTTATACAAGTAGTTTTAAGCTAAAAATATTTTGGTTAATGTGGCAAATATATTACAATTATTTCGGCCGGTTGATACTATCCATCTCATGAATAAATTATGATATATGGCCAAAAATAATAAGTGGATAAAATATTGTAACAACTCCTGGTTGATTTTCCATGTAAATAAAATAAGACCAAGGTCATGGGACACGTATTCCAAGCCAAATATTATGAAAAACACTATAGTGGGCATCATTTGTGATTAATTAATGGCTATGGAAATTGGCAAAGACAAAGTGACAATAATTGACATTTATTTATGAAAATAAAGGAAAATAGAAGAAAATGAAGGTGAAGAGACACATTTGCATGCGAGAGAAATTAGAGGAAAAATGAAAGAAAATGAAGAAAATAGAGAGATCAATGATAAAAAAAATCAAAGAATCAGTCACTAGATTTTTGACAGTTTTGAGTTGAGCTCTCCTTTCATTCACTCTGTCATACACTCTTACGCACTTAGAGTATTCTTCGAGCACTCTAGCATTCACTTGGATTTGGAGAAAGAAGGCAAAGGAAAGTAGGGAGCACAAGGAAATAGTTGCATCAACAACTACAATTAGATTTATTTCCAGGTAATAGGTTGCATATGTGATTTCCTTGCTAGTTTTGGATGCATGGTATATGCATGTGGTTCCTTGGTTATGTACTGTCATTGGCATGAATATTTACCTAGATTGAAAGTGGTTTCAACCTTGTCTTAACATTTCCTGGATAACCATGGTGTTGTGGGTTTTCCACTTGTTTTTTTGATTGGTGCTTAGGTTCCCAAGGTTTATGGGTTGGAACAAATGCTTTGGAAGCCCTGGAACAACTTGGGTTGAGTTACTAGTTCCTGGAGCCGTAGGTTAGGACAAATGCTCTAGAGCCCTTGGTGGCTTGAGTTACTAGTCCCTCAAACCGTGGTTGGAACAAATTCTCTAGAGCTTTGGAATGTTGTGGGTTGAATTACTAGTTCCTAGAGCCCTGGACAATTTGGGCAGAGACCCATTTGGTTGATGTTAGTGATTTCTGGACCGTAGAGCTGGAATCACTGTCGTTGAGGGTTGAGGTGATTTGGTCTCTGGAAGCCCTGGTTGGTTTTGTCTTGGTTTATCCCATGAGATCCCACATTCATGCTTAGAATATGGCGCAGGGGTGATTGGCTAAAAGAGAGATTTGGTTCAGCCCAATCTATGGTTGGGTGGTACGTGGAAGTCCCTGACTTGGTTAGAATTTTCATATGTTAATAAGAGCTATTTTATTTTTGTGATTTATGAGCACGTGTACTAGTTATGAAGCTGACATTATGGCTAATTTTCCATGGTTTCTATGCTGGTAACATGATGTAATCTATCTATGGCTCCTGACATGTTTTGATAAGTTATTGTTTGGTTGATGAATGCATGGACTAACAAGCGTTATTGCAGCTAGCTAGAGAGGGTTTAGAGCCTTCTTGGTGATTTTTATACGAATACTACTCATTTATGATCATATATACATTCATGACCTGTAACTTACATGTTTGCCATATGTTTGATGAAATTTCTGTTATGAAATAGGCATGTCTAGGTCAAGTTATTGCTTCAAGTTTGAATTTTTACCATTATCGCCATATTAATCATTATTATGGAAAGTTACAAGCAGTGGTTTGGAGTCTAGCCTCAAAAAGTGGTTAGTATCTCGAAACCGCTAGCACTAAATTGGAGGATTTAGGTCATAACCGCATGGAAGCAGGCTTGTACATGTGGTTGGGCCTCATAACCACACTCTTTCTTGGTTGTGCATGCGGTTTGGGTGCTAGGTCAAAGAAAAAAGGTTCGAGATTAGGGATTGATTGTTGAAATTTGGTACCGGAGGAGAGGTGGTTCTCTAAGGCTTTGATCTTTGGCCTAGGGAAAAGTGTCCAAAAGAATTTAATTTTTCTCCTAAAGTGACTTTATAATTTTTATAAAGTCAAATCTAATTTAAAAGTGACTTAAGTGATAAAGTTACTAAAGTCTAATTTTAAAGTGACTTTAATAAAGTCAATGTAAAATTAGAAAGGAAAAGTGACTTTGGAAAAAAATGACTAAGTGGGTCTTTATTAAAGTGGGGTGAATTAAAAAATAGAAAGTGAGATTTAAATGAGCATTTAATCTCAGCCCTAGATCTCAATCTATCTCAGCCATTGGATTTAGAGATTCCCCAAAAGTCACTTAGGGTTAGGTTAAAGGAGGAAAAGGAGGAAAATGTCATTCATTCTTTCATGAGCAGATTGAGAGAAGGAGAGCTAGAGAGCAAGGGAGATTTCTGGGCAGTGAGGAGAAGGAGGCAGTAGCGTGGCACACATTCCAAGGCAGCGTTTTAGCAAGTCCGTACAGCAAAGTTTGGCACACATTCCAAGGCAGTTTTTGGCACGATTTTCTAGAAGACCGTACAACAGCCTTTTGGCACGATTTCCAAGAGGTCGTACGGCAGTTTGGCTTAGTTTTCGAGGCAGCAGGGAGCTGTTCTATTTGACACGAATTTCTAGGCAGGCCGTACAGCAAGTGGCTGTCCTTTTGCACGGAAATCGAGGCAGAATCCATACAGCAAGTTTCTGCTGTCCTTTTGGCACGAAAATCAAAATCCGTACAACATCATTTATTGCTGGTTTGCACAGAAATTGAGGTGGCCGTACAGCTGCATTTATTGCAGATTTATGGGCACGAAAATCGAGGAAATTCGTACAACATTTATTGTGGTTCCTGTTTTGCTGTTTGCACATTTTCCGAGGCAGTGGTTAAGCACGAAAAACGAGAGAAGTTGTAAAAGTTTGCTTGCTGATTTTTTTGCCGAATATTTCTCTCACTGTAAAAAGCATTTTCCAGAAATAAGAAGGAGCTTTCGAACTGGTTTTCCCCAAGAGTTGTAGGGGGTTTTTCCAGGGTCACCTTGACCAAAAATCACTGTGTTTAAATGTGTTGAATGGTTGTTTGCATCTGCTGATTTTTATTTCTGTATTTTCAGCATTCTGTAATTTTTCCAGAATTTGTGTTTTCAGCAAAATTTATTTTCCAGCTTGTTAAATGTATGGATATGGGAAAGGGCATTTAACTATTTTGGAGTAATAAGGTGAAAAATGAAAATCGGGGTGGGAAACTATAAATTTCTACATTGATCACATAGGGTGGTTGTTCATTTCGTGAGTGATTTGTAGTCCATGTAGGATGCCTGCAAGTGTCATTGTGTCTGCCCACTTCTATAACTAGAACTTGGAGATTAGGTCATGTCATAGTGACA
Source organism: Pinus albicaulis (assembly GCA_034641835.2). Lineage (NCBI taxonomy): Eukaryota > Viridiplantae > Streptophyta > Pinopsida > Pinales > Pinaceae > Pinus > Pinus albicaulis. Next base: position 1,106,886,816 of record CM076582.1, on the reverse strand, counting down.
CTCGTCTCAGGTTTACCATGGTGAGCTTATGAATTTGGGTAAATGTGGGAGTAGGAATTTACAGGGTGGTATCAAATTGAGTTCCGTTGACTTTGGGTGATATTTGATACCACAAGGTGGTATTAGAGTGAGGTTGCAGCGCTAGAATTCGAGGTATATGTGATTGTTACACATGCATGTTAGTTGTCGATATGTTTGCTATGCATGCATCATGATGGTAATTGTTGCAGTTTGCATCATGATGATGATGCTGGTATGTGATGATGTTGAGATGATTGATATATTGATGTCATTATGTATATGCATATCGTGCTAATCTAGATTGATTGTGCAAACAAGATGGTCTCCCTTGAACTTTACTAAGGTATGATTTTGATTATGTCTATATTTAGAGTATCTAACATTCACATGAAATAGAAGATCAGAGATGACGAGAAAAATTGTGGATTACAATTCACGTGACTCTCCTTATAGATCAACTGAGCAACAAGGAGATGAGTAATCTCCATATATAATAGATACATTGAAAAGTCTTAAGGCAGCGATAAGAAGTTGCAAGACAAATAATGACATGATAATTGAGTCACAGGAAAGACTTGCCAAAGCTCAAGAGAAACAAGCATAAGTAAATGCAGTGATCCTTCAAAGCTTATCAGGGTTGCAGAGACAGGGACAACCGGGAATTAGTTATAGACAGGAGGAAAGGAATAACAAGGCATATGGCAGCAGGTCTCGATCAGGATACATGCTGGACATGGACGACACAGTCAGAGGTGGAAGATGGTTGGATACACCTGACAAGAGAGGTAATGCTTATGGGCTCTATTCTAATTTTGGTTCAAAGAGACATCATGGTCATCACCGCCATCATTCTTATAGGAGGAGTGAGAAATAATACTTTCTAGATGAGTTCAATAAAGCCAAGCCTCCTACATTTGATGGAGAGATGAAGAAATCAGAAAATGTAGAATCATAACTACTTGGGATGAAGAAGTTCTTCGAGCTACATTATTATATAAAGAATTTGAAATCCAGGACAGTTATTTTTTAGTCTCAAGGGAAAAGTGGATATATAGTGGGAAGACATGAAGCCTGTTAGAGGCATCAAGATAGAGGAGTTGAGTTGGAATGAGTTTAAAAAACTCTTTAGAAAGACGTAATTGTCCAAGAGATATTACGATGGAAAGGGTAAGGATTTCTATGAGTTGAAGATGGGTTCTATGACAGAAGAAGAGAATACAACTAAGTTTCTAGAGCAATTGATATATGTGCCATATATTCAGGATGAGAAGATGAGTTCAAAGGTTCATAAGTGGATTTCCTTTACCATTTAAGGATAAGATTGAGTATGATGAGCCTCAGTCGTTGAAGGAATTCATTGGGAAGTTGAAGCATAGTTATGAGCAGTCTAAGCATAAGTTAGAGCTTAAGCGAGATTGTAAAGGTAATGATAAGACTAAAGGAAAGTGGGTTAAGAAACGAGTAAGAAATCAGGATGTTGGTGACAAGGAGAATGTAGCACCTCATAAGAAGTTCAATGCAGTCGACAGAGGACATAGAATTTTGCATGAGATGCAAAACGAAGGCGATGGCAAGAAGCCTTTGCAATGTCGGAGTTATGGTGGAGAGCATCGCAGGAGAGATTTTCCACAACATCAGGGTATAAAACCTTAGATTTATTGTGCTCAGGAGGCACAGACAGTTGGAGATGTTGGGCAGATTATTCCACAGATTTATGTGACGATGGATAATAAGCAGGCTGATCATCAAACATCCATTATTGAGATGGAAGGTGAGCTTTGTGATTAAGTTGTTTCTAATTTTTAGTGATCTTGGATCTAACTATAATTATATCAATCCTGACCTGGTGGATAAGTGTTGCTTGAATAAAGAAGTGCGTGTAGAATCTTGATTTGTGTAGTTGGCTATAGGGGCCAAGAGAAGAGTTCGTCATTGGGTGAGATATTGTGCATTTGAGATGAAATGTATGCCTACATCAACACATATAAATGTGCTTCATTTGGGTTCATAAAATATGCTTTTGGGCATGGATTGGTTTTTCATTGAGTGGACTAAAGTGGATTGTTGTGCCAACCTTTGGGTTCATAAAATATGCTTTTGGGCATGGATTGGTTTTTCATTGAAAGGACTAAAGTGGATTGCTATGCCAATGCTATTGAGTGCTTGGATGATGATGGGGAAAGAAGAGTCTTACAGGAAATAAGAAGCTTACATTAGTGAGAATGGTTACAACTATGTAGGCAAAGCGCATTTGTGGAAAGGGATGTGTATTGTTTGTAGTTGATATTTCTAGTGACAAAGAGAAGGATGTTGAGGATGTTGAAGTCCTTAAGAGGTATTTTGTTTTCCAATAGTTTTGGGATGTGTTTCCTATAGATATTTCAGAGTTTCCTCCTCATAGGAAGTGGACTTTTCTATTGAATTGATGTTGGGAGCAACACCAACATCTAAGGCACCGTATGTGATGAGTACCCCGGAGTCGGGGGAATTGAAGTTGCAGCTTAAGGAAATGCTTGATAAATGATACATCAGGTCGAGTGTGTCACCTTGGGGTGCACCAGTATTGTTTGTGAAGAATAAGGATGGTAATTTCAGGTTGTGCATTTATTATGCTATGAATAAAAATATATAAAAAATAATACAAATAATGTAAAAACAATAATGATAATAAATAATGATTAATTAGTAACCAGTTAATGAAAAGGTATGCCCTTAAGGACATAACCGTTGGTGAAGAGGTACATGCTTAGGGTATATAAGCAAATCCTCACTCTCATTGTAATCATCACATCAATTCTTTTATACATTATACAATATACAATTACTTGTCCTACAATGGATGCCTTTGTCTTCGAAGTATTTTGAAGATTACTCCGCTGCGTATGCAAACCTTGTTCGTTGCATTGGTATCAGAGCCACGTTGGCTGATATCAGCGTCTGGCCATCAACTCTTTGTCAACCTTGTTGCCTGTTGCACACTTTTTGTCAAAGTTCAAGGAATCATATATGCCAAAGATTTTTCAAATGATGAGATTATATTTTAACAGTTTATTGAGTCATTGTAAACCCATTCTGCAAATTTATAATGTAAATGATCTAGTAAGACCGTGTGTGTATGTAACAACCTAGGTAAGCCTATGATTTTGGCGAGAGTTTTATCCTAGGAGGTTTTTCGTCTCACCGATTCATTTGTGTTTCTAAACACGGATGGTCAACAAAGTTTTTCCCTCCAACCTCACCCTAAAGCTAGGGTGGAATTCTTTGTCAAAGTCTTAGGTGAGTCCTAGTGTTCTAGTTGAGTCTTATGTAAAAGTGTTTTGGAGATAATTGAAGCTAGTTGGCTAGATTATTTTATTACAAATCACTTGGTCTACTAGATCATGTTGTGTCGCAGATTGGGTATGTATTTTGAGGGTCTAAGCCGAACGAGTATTCCCCCTTTGAGAGTTGAATTGTAAATCTTAGGTAAAAAATATTTTAATGCATGGTCCCCCATACTTAGACACCATGGTTAAAATATTAGAGGGTTGAAAAAAACATTAAATCCCTTCAAGTGTCAATTAATTAATTTTTCTCACAGAATTTAATTAAATCCTAGGCCAAAAAATTAATTAATTTAGAGTCAAAACTAAATTGATAGGAAAATTAAATTTCCAAGTGGAAAAATTCATGGGTATTAAAATAATTATTTTTTGGAGGTCCTCCACCAAGGGAATAATGGATATTTCAAGAAAAAATGGACCCTTGGACCTTGTTGGTTACGTCAAAGTCAATTTTTTGAGTAAATTAGCTCAAAATAATTAATTTTGAGCTAATAAAAAGAGATCAAAAGAAAAATTCAAAAATTCCTCAAAAACTAAAATCCAACGGCTAAGATTAAAAGATGATCAATAATTTTTTGACAACTAAGTTTATTTTGGCAAGGACCAAACAAACTAGCCGTTATTTTTCCACTTGGAGGATTTATCTATAAATTAGAGAACCATTTTAGTCTCTAGACATCTGATGTCTAGCTAGAAAATCACTGTTGAAGCATTGATGTAACACTATTTCCCCGCTGGGAACATTTCTTTGAATCATAATAAAGAATTTGGGGTGTAATTCAAGGTGTTCAGTGTTCGTTGATTTGTGGTATGTTATGGGTACGAGCTTTCCTATATTGTGCCAATTTATGCTAAAATTTGTTTTTCATTAGATGAGGATAAAGTCATTCTCTTGACAGATTTTGGGTTTATCATAGATGATTTGATTCGCCATATGCCTAACAATTTTTTTTGAGAAATATATATAGTGTTTCTAGGTTCCCCATCCCTTGGTCTCCAAGTTCACAAACTTTGGGCATGAACCGACCTTGTTTGGATTCAAAATATTTATGTGGTTGATTTAAACTTCGCTAAGGCTACAATGAGTATTAATTTTCTAAAGTGTTTTTAGCCATTTATCAAAGAAAAAACTCCATAAAATTATTTCTCAAAATTTATTTCAAAACCCTTGTATATTTGTAAATTTTGTAAATAGATTTGTAAATATATTTTGTAATTTATTTTTCGATTGGCATTTTGGGATTTTAGAATATTTTTTTATATATTGGGGTTTTGGGAATTTTATCTCCATTTTTGCAGGTGAGGTCAAGCGAAGAAGCTGGAATAGAGCTAGATCTAGGCCCTTGATGATAAGATCTAGTCTCTAAGATTTTTTGTAGGGCCAACCACGGAAAAAATTTCATAAAATTGAAGAGCTAAAGCGAAATAATTTTGGAAGCAAGGGTTTGAAGGTTTTTACGACTCCTAGCCCTGATATTCTCCTCCAAACCCTCAACTTCACCCTTATAACCTTATGCGTTAGGGTTTCTAGCCTCCTTAAGACTTGTTGTTAGCCTTAGGGGTTTCAACCTCCCCTCTGAGGCTTGCCGCAGACCTCCCTCTCCCTCTCGACCTCCTTCGTTTCCCTTCTTCCTTTCCCTTAGCCTCCATCCTACTCCACAACCTCTCTTCCTCACTCCTCGACCTCCATCCTCCTACGCTAAGCCTCCCTTGACCTCCTCTTTGAACTCATCCCCTCCACTTGCCCTCATTCCCCTATTTCCCTTGGGCTGTAGCCCTAAAGGGCTTGCGACTGCCTCCCTTGAGGCCTCCCCTAGGGTGTGCAGGCCTTAGGGCCTTAAAACCCTAGGCCTCAACCCCTAGTGGGCCATTAAACACTTCCTTTCCCTAACGACAACCTTCTTAGGCTTGCCGTGAGGCATACTAAGCATATTGACCATATCCGCAAGCCTATTTGGGCCTTTTCCTAGCCCTATATTTCCCTAGTCCATCTCTGAAATTTCAGGATTGAATGCTTGGTGGGTATTACAGGAAAACATTGCTCAAAATTGTTGTTATCAGGTGCAAGATCATTGGATAATTTTTTGGAAACTTGGATAATTTCCTCTCTAAACCCTAGTTTATCTCTGTTTTGTTACTGATGTAATTTCATCTTCATAGTGGTGATACATAAGCCCTAAAAACACATTAAGTTGGTCAAAATATTCTAAAATTGCATAATTCAAATTTTCTAGAAATTTGGCCACTTGGGCATTAAGGATCTAAATTTTTCCTTACTGGAATTTTTCTGCATAATTGCTCTAAAATTTTCTTAATGGAACATCTAAAAGGGCTCAAAAATTTAATTTTTCAGTTTTGGCAAAATTTTCCAAGTTTTGAGTCCGATTTGACACTTGTTGTAGCATAAATAACTCATTGATTTTCTATTCTACTTACTACTGTAACAAGTTGTTTCATATATGATATAAGTCAGAACATTGCATCTTAAAGTGGTCTAAAGCTCATAATTTACATCAAGCAAAGTATTGGGCATCTCATAAATCATCTCTAGTTATAGTAGTTTTGCCTCTAAAGTGATTTTCTTATTGCTGTCATAAGGATAACAAGTGTTGATATTTATGAAGTATTATTGCTGATTTTGGTTATTGGAATCTAACATTCGTCTGTCTTGTATTAAGCTCTAATAATTGTCTAACTTTTCACTTAAGACACTCACACATCAAAGCTCTAAGTTTCTAAATCTTGATTAAGAAACTTCTTGCATTACAATCTAATTGATATTGTGATTGAATCATTATTTGAATAAGCGCTCTACTTCAAGTTCTTGATTAAGAAACTTCTTGCATTACAATCTAATTGATATTGTGATTGAATCATTATTTGAATAAGCGCTCTACTTCAAGTTCATAATCTTAAGAAGCTTGGGTAATCATATCATTCATCTCATGGATTTGATAATTGCATCATCATTGGCATTTACTTGGTTGAAATATCTTTGGAGATCTCTAATTGTTTCGATTGTGGCATTGCCTTTAATAATCTTGCAATTGATATCTTGACTAAGTGTGAATTAAGTTATTAATACGGGATTTGAGTACATCCCGTAGTCATTATAACTTTGTGATTATATTTGGTATCTAGTTCACACTTAAATATTTGACACGTTCTTATTTGGTTAAGACTATCTTTTCATTTATCACTAAGTACTCTTTTCATAAGGAATAACCAAAACCTAAGTAATTAAACACTTAAAAACAATCTTAAGCTAAGATCTTCACTCATCCATCTTGAATTTCATTCTAAGAGTAGTTTCATTTAAAAAATTACCTCCAAGCATAAGCTTGGTTGATAGACTCCCAAGACAACCTCTTTCTTAGTTAGTGTGAGGGATTCAACCCTTCTTAGTGGTTAACACAATGACCTTGCAGTTGCCAGAGCCATAGTCTCTGCAGTGCCAGAGGCATTGGGTGGTTGGAACATAGGAGGAGGTATCGTTAATCAGGCCACTGCCTGCTTCCCATTGGCTTCTATCCTACAACCTATTCTGAAGACTGTTTCAACTTAGACCAAGCTTAATCTAAAATTAACCAAGATCTTTGCATCACACTTAGGTCTTAGGATTTGCATCTCATATCGATTAGTCATTCATATAAGAAGCAACTGTCCATCCGATTACTTGGTCATAATTTACAATAAGCAAGAAAGTTTGACTCCATAAGACACTGGTTTTAATTATAAATCTAATCGAATCCTTAATCCTGCTAAATTTTACCAAATATCTAGGCCACTCAACTATGTCTCCAAGACAAGTTGGTTCCCAACTTGTTTTCCATCTCATTTCCATATGGACTACCCCCCATGTCTTGCTATTGGGAGACAAATAGAACGGAGTGGGCGAAGATCAGAGTGACAACCCCCGCCCTGAGCAGGTTTCTTGGTGCCTGTACAATCTAAGCGACAACATTTTTTGGCGCCGTTGCCCGAGACAAGTTTCTTGTTCTCAGGGTTTACGACATTCTTCCTAATCTTATAATAATTTCTGCCATTCATTAGCACATCAAACACCACAACATTTTTTGGCATCATTGTTGAGGACGAGTTTGCTTGTTGTCGGGGTTTACGACAATTATCATCACTCTTTTTAATCCACTAATCAAATTCATCTTGCTTAGCCTGCCAACGCCACAAATTTTTTTGGCACCGTTGTCGGGGACCAAATTATTGGATCTTGTTGTTGACGACACTCTCATTAATATTTCATCATTTTTCATCCTCTCATCACCTTATTCTTTCTCCTCTCACTAATCCTCTCATATTGTTCATTCACACCATTAACACCTAGACATTTAGGTTTTCCTGTTTGGGTGGAGACTCCACTTATTCATCCATTCATAAGAACTTACTCTAGAAGGAATCCTAGTAGCTTGGTTAACCCCGTTCACAATCCCGAAAAGGTCATAATAGCCCACTTAAACAAATTACATTCTAGATATCGTTTAAATTTTCTCGGATAGGAAGCTCTCCTTGATCTCCATTTGATTTTCATCAATCCTATAAATCAAGACATCATGGGTGATTTTTACAGGCCTTGTAACTTCACTAAAATTCAGAGATATCCACATGATTTGTCAAATAAATCCACTATGAGAAAGCTTCCACTCTTCCAAGGGAACAATGCTATCAATGTTGAAGCACATATAAAGAAATTCAACAATTTCATCCACAAATTTACTCATGCTACTGCTTACAATCACGGAGATGTCTAAATGAAATTGTTTGTGCTTTCTTTAGAAGATGATGTGATTACTTTCAGGATAAAGCTGACAATGCCTTTGATTCTTTGAAGGTACCTTCTTAATGCATTCAAATATAAATACGGAGATAAGAGAGAATGAAAATATTTGGTTAAAGAATTCAACACTATTAAGAAAAAAGAAAATGAAACAATGGAAGAATTTAAACAAAAAATTAATAAACGATTAAGGGATATGACTCAAGACTACAAGCCTCTTGACAAGAAAATTCTGGAATAATATCTTGAGGCTTACCCCGTATAGGCTCAATATGAGATAAGACACACACACCCCAATACTCTAGATGTTTCCCAAAGCACAGTTGAAGAATTGGAAAAAGACAAGAAATCTCTAGGAAAATAATAAATCCTAGGTTTTGAAAGAATTCTAGTCAAGTCTAAGGGAAAAAAAGCTAAAAAGAAGAGGCAAAACCAGTTAAAGATTTGACTTGATTAATGAGAGAAATGAAGATTGAACATGTCAGACAGATAGGTGAGATACAAATTCAGTTAATACAAATGGAAAGATTCTAAATGCAGAATATGCTGCCTAGGAATAATAATAATAATAGGGGTAACAACAATAATCCATGGCCAAGAAGAAATCCCCCTAATGATCAAAGGCCTCCTACGCCACTTGGGTCTGCTAACATGATTGATTAGCCTGTTCCTTCCTGCAAACCTTGTGAGAGTTTCCATCAAGAAAGTAAATGTTTCTTTTCTAGAAGAATTTTTCTTTGAGGAAAGTAGAAATAAACAAGAAAATAATAAAGTCAAGATAACTCCAAGGAAAGTCAATGCGCTTACATGATTTCATCAAAATTTTCCATCAATAACTTCAATCAAGAAAAAGACCCCATTACTCAAGCATATGGTGAAAAGCCATCTCAGGAGCATATTCTAGAACTTGCAAAAAGTAAAGGTTATATTTATCAAAGGAAAGGTAAAGATCAAAACCAAAATAAACAAGTTCCCTATGAAAGGTATAAGTCCGGATTAAAGGTGGATTAGGCAACATGGATTAATAACATCAAGATGTTAGTTCCAGTCTTAGAATTGCTGAAGATTCCGTAATGAAGAGCTTCATTCTTTAAGGCCTTAGGCTTTGTTCAATAGGAAAAAATTGATTCTCAACCTAAAGATAAAGAAATCAAGTTAAAGGACTTAAATTATTATATGAATAATGAAGACCATCAACCTTTCTTCCTAACATTGGATATAAATGACCGTCTCTTCAAAATTGCATACTTGACTCTGGTGCATCTACTAATGTTATGAATAATAAAGTTATGCAACAATTAAAATTAAGAATTTCTAGACCTTATCATAACATTTTCTCAATGGATTCTAGAAAGGTTGAATTCCTTGGTGTGGTTAAAGATATGTAGGTCTCCTGAGCTGATTACCCATACAAGATCATCACCATGGAAATAACAGTAATTGATGCGCTATATGTACGGGGAATGCTTCTTTTTTAGTGTCCCTTCTTGGTGAGATAACTTTGATGACACTTAGAGATGGTGATTTTGATATAATGATATAATATTATGCATGACAAACTTATGTACATGCTTACATGTTATAGACCTTGTTTGGGTCACTTGGTTCTTGTGTGCTTATGAAAATATCTATGGTTGCGTGTATAAGAAATGATTTTGGTTAAGAGCATATTAGAGATGTTTTCTCTTTTGGTATCCTATTTTGGACATAGGTGTATGACATGAATGGTGATTTAGGATTGAGACACAGATCCATGGATGATCATGGTTACGTGGAACATATGGTTAATTATGATTTATGGATGATACATGATTTGTATGATGATATGTGTGTAATATTGTACTAAGCAGGATGTGGCAGGGGACTTGGTGATTTCCAACAAGGATTTCAAGTTATAAATGACCGCGGAAGTCATTTCTCCAAAACCAAAATGATTGTGGAAGTCAAGCACAATCTTTGGTAAAATGTGAAAAAGTTAATTATGAAATTCATTTGATTTATTTGATCTATGAGATTGTGATGTGTGCAGGTCTTGGAAGAAGACCTTACCAACGAACCATCAAATGGGTATGAGCTCAAAATCAGTACCTTAAGCTGAAGCGCGGAATTTCAAAGCATAATAGATGAGAAGCCATGAAAATTAGGGTGCGTAGTCCTAAATCCATGAAATATTAAGATGTGGAGTCTTGGATATATAATAAAAGGATTAGGGCACAGAGTCCTAAATCCATGAAATATAAAGATATGGAGTCATGGATCTATAATGAAATGCTTGGGGCACGGAGTTCTGAATATTTAAAAAGATCAAGGTGTGGAATCTTGGATCTTTACAATAAATCAGGGCGCGGAGTCCTCAATCTACTAAGGCACAGAGATGCATACAATAGGGGTGCAGAATCCATATTATCCGGAAGAAAAATACCACTCATGGGCAGCTCATAGATGAATTTCCTTAATAAAATCTCACTCCTAACAATTTTGGAGTGACTTTCTAAAATTAGAAAGTCATGTCTACCATTTCAAGTATGACTTTCCAAAAATAGTAAATCACCTCCAATCGATGGGTAATCAAGTATACTTGAAGGAAATCACTTAACTTATGATTAATCAATCGTAATAGTTCAATATCGACGTAATACTCATTATTATTAATATTATTATTATATTTTATGAGACTATGATATTATTATTAAAAGGGAATTATATCTCCTCAATCACTTCACACCTCTCTCCTTGATGATTCTCATGGCTCTATGTAACTCTCTCTCTCTCTCTTTCTTTTAATAATACATTACACTATTTTATGCACTCATCAAAGAATGACATATTCCCCTTACACTCATTAAAGACATGTCCTAAAATATTCCTCTTACACCCTCTTTAATGCGTATGTTACACTCTCCTTAACTAAAGCATGCATACCTCTCCTTAATGGCATGAGTTACACTCATCTAAATGGAATACAAGGCATGCATATTACTCCTCCTTTATGACAATAATTTGTTGCTCCTCCTATATAAGTGTCTCATGTATTCTCTCTTGGGTAGGTGCATGGTAATACCAAGATTTGGAGAGATTTGAAAAAAAATTATGAGAGGGAGAGAATTGGAGAGTAGTCAATTTATTTTGAAATGAATTTGAAATCCCTAAACTAAATTACTAAGTAGTTATACATGGTGTAGCTGACCATGAGTGGTATTTGGAGGAATTGAAACTTATCTTCCTCAATTTGCCTTGAATTTCTCTTTGCTGCTATATTTTGGTACTGTTTGTGAGCTTTTACAGCTCGGGGGTTCCAGGGGGAGGAGTCCCCCCTAGATATGGTTGGGTGGAAAACCAGATGGTTCAAATGAGTTGGTTAAGGGATCAAAAGTGGATCATATTTTCAACAATTGGAGTTGAATATCTCTTCAGCTATAATTTCCATTGTCCTAAAATTATAGTATAGATTTAACATAAAATAAAATTAGAAATTTAAATTGTTGTAAGCATATAATTTTGATTTAAGATTATGTTATCTAGAATATTATTGATTAGTTAAAAATGAAGACTAGATTAATCTATATGTATGGATGTTTATATCTTAGTATTGGAGTTATTACTGGTGTAGTTTGTGGTACTAATCTTGGCATTGTAGAATTTGAGAAAGGAAAGCCAAATATTGTTGAAGGTAATTGCAACAAATATATTCTAAAGGACTTGGGTAAGTGTTTCACGATTTATGGTTTTGTTTCAAGTAATTAGATGCATGTTTTAGAAAGGGTTTCAAGATATTTTGCAAAGTGTTCGACAAAATCTGTGAATGAGTAATGCTATCAATTTATTTATGCATGAACATGTGCTAACTTGCAGCTTACACCAGCCTAGATCCATCTTAACTCCGGATCTATCTCTCTCTCTTTCCTAACTTCCCCCCCCTCTCTCTCTCTCCTAACTCCCTCTCTCTTCCCTGATCTCTCTCTCTCTCTCTCTCCCTCTCTCTCTCTCTCTCTTAATCCTCTCTCTTCCCCCATCTCCCTTTCTTTCTCTCTCTCTTTCCGCCCCTCTCTCTCTCCAACTACATTACTATATCCCTCCCTCTCTCATTCTCTCTTCTTCTCTCCCCCCTTCTTTCCATACATCTTACTTTGTCTCTTTATCTCACCCCTAAACATACACACTCCCTCTCCATCTCTCCCTTATCACTCTCTCTCTCTCTCTACTTCTTTCTCTCTCTCTATTTCTTCTTAGTTATGTAAACTAATAAATATTTGTAAATATAAAGCAGATTATGGAGTAAATATGAAAAGAGGTTTTATTTATTTACCATACCTCTGGTTTATTTATATTTTTATTTATTCACGATACTCTTTTATTTACTATGGTATTTTTCCCATAGGCTTGTTATATAATTAGATTTTTATTTATAATCCTATTTGATATATTGTTATTTATTTACCTTACCTCTTTATACCTCTTTTATATTTATTTATTTACCATACCTCTTTATACCTCTTTTATATTTATTTATTTACCATACCTCTTTATACCTCTTTTATATTTATTTATTTACCATACTTATTTTATAAATATGGTATTTGGCCCATGGTATCAATATTAATTTGTCCCATGGTATTCGTCCCATAGGCTTCATCTAAATAAAACCTCTTTTTTAAGTTTTTTTAAATATAAAAAGGTTTATGGAGTAAATATAAAAATAATTTTTATTTATTTACCATACATCTAGTTTATATATATTTTTATTTATTTACCATAGTTCTGGAGTAAGTATAAAAATAGGTTTTATTTATTTACCATACCTCATGTTTATTTATATTTATATTTATTTAAATTTTAAAATATTGCAACTTTGATGGGGAAATATTTATGTCTTTAAATATTTTAATTTATCCATAGAATATGGGTTTTCTTTTTAAAGATTCATTTTACAAATATTTAATTAAAAGAAATATTAAAAGATTTTGGATTTTGATTGTTTGTGTTGTATTAACTCTTTTCCTTTGATTTAGGAAATGGTATTGACTTTAGTAAAGAGTAAAGATGTTTAAAATTTTACTTAATTTGGAAATTCAATGTGGTAAATTTTTTTGTTTAATTGATTTAGGAAATGGTATTGACTTTAGTAAAGAGTAAATATTTTTAAAATTTTACTTAATTTGGAAATTCAATGTGGTAAAGTTTTTTGTTAAAGGTAAATTTATGATCCATTCAAATTCAGGTATATAATTTACTATTCATTCAAATTATATAAATAATACATAGTTGTATTTTAATAGTTAGTCTCAGCTAGTTAATAAGTTAAAAAAGTTATATATAATCTAAATATTCAAGTTATATAAAATTCAAGATTAGGTTAATGCTTTGGTGGACATTAGAAAAAGTAAAATTTATTATTTTTTGAGAATGTGACATACCCGACGTCGAGGTCATACTCGGCTGTAGATTGCGCCTCTGGCGCAACAAGAAGTAAGAAAATGGACATGTACCCAAAAAATACCTGGAGGAATTACAAAATCAACCCTTAAAAGAAAATGCAAAAATAATGGCAACTAAAATATGATTTGGAAGATCAAATGCTTGAGGTAAGTTTGAGATAAATTTCAGTTATGGATTATATTTCATATTCTTATCAATACTTCAATGTTTTGTTATTCAAGTTTTTGTAATAGTGCTATCAGAATTTTGATAGAAAGCCTTAATGGTTGTAGCATTCAGGGCTGCCATGTATTTGTGAAATTGTAGCAATGGGTGCAATAAGCTTGTCAAATCATGTCAAATGAATAGCTAGTGGGTTGTAAAATGTTTCAAGAACTCATATGGTGGATTTAGAAATGTGTGAATTCAATGAGCATATTTTAGTAGCATAACTTTGGGTTGTTTTTACTCATGTAATGTTGTAGTTGAAAGTTTTCATTATATGTGTTTGACAAAAGTCATAAATGAAACATTAAGGATATAATTTTGTTGTTGTTTTAAGAATCACATTCCTAGGCGTTTTGAATTTGATTCACCTCAACATCAGGGGGTATTTGTGCCTAATGAACCTGTAACCCATGATTTGATTCCAAAAAAATACTTTTCAAAACCGAGATCGGAAATTTGGGTGATTTTGTAGATTGCTACTGTGAGTTATGTGTGCTTGAGACTAAGATTATTTAGTCCCTCTTTTAAGATGCCAACATTTAAAGTTTCAATTTATGAATTTTATAAGATAAATATGTTGAAGATGAATCTTAAATTCATTGTTGCCAAGTGTTTGACAAAATGCCTCAATGACTTTTGATTTCATGCTTGCAAAGTGTTTGTCATAAGGCCTCAATAACTGTAGATTGCATGTTTGCAAAGTGTTTGTTAAAAGTCCCGAATGACTATAGCTTTGGTGCATATAAATTGTTAGTGTAAAAGTTTTGGTGACTATCGTTTTTATGTACTAGAAATTATAAATAGACTATTTAATGGGTGTAGCTTCAATAGACTATTTAATGGGTGTAGCTTCCTCTGTCTGCAAGTTTTTGGTATGAATATGAAAATTAATTTAATAATTTGTTGAAGTGTGAATAGAGAATATGACAATTGTTCCTTGTATTATCTAAAGCTTTCAAAAAATAGGGGCTTGTTGTTGGAAACAATCTTACAGTGACTAATTCTGTAGGATTTTGTGCAAGTGATCATAATAAGTTTCGTCTGAGCCGCATGTATGCATGGCTGCATTATTGTGATTCAATGTCTGTAGAAAACAACTACTTGTGCCCAATTTATGTAGGTCCATTGTTTTCCTTGGAACTTTTTGAGTAATAATGTTCTTCTAAATTGGTAACAATAGTTTCTCTTGCTGCAACATTCATTATGTAATTCTCATGATTGAAACATTGGCTTGATAATTGAGATTGAGAATTTTAATAGATGAATTTGGAAATGTTGTTGGGTCAATATATTTTGTGATTCCATTTCATAAACATATCATATTTATTAGATTTACCGATGAAGAAAAGCATGTTCTTCCCTCGATTACCTTGCTATAGGTAGGTTAATACCCATACACTTATATGTGATATTTATAATAGACGAATTATACTTTTGTGATTATGATATCAAGGGTCTATAAGTGGAGCCTATTTAGCCAAATATAAGAAATCAAATAGGTTCACCTAGCTTAATGTTCACACATGGAATTATGGTGGAATTTATTTCTAATCTTACTTAGAGTTCATCTAGAAGTATGAGAAGAGCACATGCTATCATCTTTTAAGCTTGAGAAGAAATGTGTTTTGGAATTGGTTTTAAGGGAAATTTATCCTCAATTATTCTGTGATATTCTTATATTGAAATAGATGAAAGAACATGATTACATGATAACTTAGTTAGTAATGTTAAAAAAAAAATTGAGTATTAGTGATTAATGTGACCTCTACTTCTCTATATTATTTATGGTCGGTAAGGTGGACCTTACATATGGTATCAAAGCGTGTTAGAACACTAAGGCCTAATGGGCCAATATGCTTACTTGTAGGTTGATGATGTATAAATGTTGATTTTGAAGGCATGTTGAGTTGTTGTATATATTGACATGGAAGCATATTAGTTGCATAGATGATATTATTATTATTATGTCATTTAGAAACTCATGAAAGAAAAAATAATGCTTTCTTATATTCCTTTATATTTTTGTTAAGACATATTATTAGAAATATGTTAAAATGCTTAAAGATATGCTGGGAAAGGATGTGCTTGAGAAAGTTGGGGTTAAACCCAAGTATGTGAATGAGTTGATTTTCAATCGATGAGTGAGATAGGTGGAGTTCATGCATGGTTTCATTTATGTTTAATGCATAATTTTCAATGTGATATGGGTTTAGTAGCCATCTTTACTAGCTTAAATCGTATCTACCAAGAAAAATATTGGCTTAATTGGACTATAGTATGATGACCTTGGTGTGTATGCTTTGGGAATGAGTAGTAAGTATAACGTTGAGATTCAATTAACGTGATGATTGAGTTCATCATGTTAATTTTGAGTATTTTCGTACCTACACTAATGGAAATTTAACAAAAAGCTACCTTGAAGGATGTCACTTTTAACTGTGAATGTAGATTCAAGAGTAATGTATGTGCATTAATTAGATGTGTTAAAATATGATTTGGGAATACATTCTTAATGAGTAAGAATGAAATGCCTCTGATTTCTTTGAAATTATTTTGTATATTTTGGGTTGACATTATGCAAAGACTAGGTTGAGGTATGATCTTCCTAATAAACAAGAGGCTTGAATGACTAGTGCATGAAGGTTTGTGGAAGCCATTTTAAGGAACACTTGAAGGTTATGTTTTCCTTAAGCTAATGTATGGGTGTGGAATCCATAATAGCATATATCTATGAGAAAATGTATGGGTGTGGAATCCATACTAAAATATATCTATGAGCTAAGTAATTCTTCTGGTTAGAATATTTTGATGGAATCTCATAGACGTGATTAAGGAGTGATTATTTGTAATTAAAGTTAAATGGATAGAGATTTTTAACATGAATTTTCTTGAGCTTTAAATCCATTATTTTATTTTTATTACAAATGAAGATACTAAGATTGATATATTGAACACCATTAGGTGTTTTAGAATGTTTGGAATAATTGATTTTGATATATGGAGTCAAGTGTGAACTAGATATCTATCCTCTAGTATTGTAATCCTTTTGTATGTGTTGAATTTAGGTAGAATTAAAATGGTTTTCAAATTCTTGAAATGTAGAAAAATATTATTGTGATAAGTTGATGAAATAAATTTTCTATTGGATTAAGACAAATTAGGTCTAGGAAATCCATAATAGTCTCTTTAATGATTTTATCATTTGAATATTGGTTGAATTCTATTTAACCAAATTAATTAGAGAAATTATGAGGATTGAATTCATGTATTGCTCTAAACTATTGTTAATTAGACGATCGAGTCAAACTTCATATTGTTTATAAATTGTTAAGAGAATAACATGTTTAGAAGGTAAAGATTTTATGTGGTGAGAACTTGTTTTATTTGAACTTAAAGAAAAAGGCATGTGATTAATGAAAAGCTTAGTTGAGTTCTTGTTTTACAAGAATATGTGCTTGTGATATTTTTTGAGGGAGAAATGGAAGGAAAGCGAGATCATATTTTGATGAATTGGAATTCGTGCATGATTTAGAAGCCTAAGATGATTGTATTGTATGCGGAATGGAAGAGATTTTTGGATTTAGGAATTTTGTGTTGGGATGTATAGCTATATGAGTATTTATTAGTCCTACAAAATGTTGTAATAATTTGAGAGGGTGATAATTCACCTTAAAAAAAAGGGTTTAACTTTAGGCTAGAAATTCCCTTGTGATAGTCTAAATCTTATTTAAATTTAATAAGATTCATCTCATTTTGAGAAATATATGGTTTTCATAGATTGTTGTTGCGTATGTATTAATATTAAGGAATAAGACATGAAATCAAATGAATTGATTAATTACTGAATATAAATCATAACTCATTTCATAGTTGGAAAACAAATTGACTTAAAGTTATCAAGGTAAGTTTAATAATATAGATACCATATTTTCATAATTGTGAGAGTTGTTCTTGATTTCAAGCCACTTTCAAAAATATATCATTAATCTACTTTTAGAATGAAGATCTTCTAACAGAGTCATTCACAATTGATTCTCAAGTTAGAGAAGTGAATAATAATGAAGATTATGCAAACTAAAGGAATGATCTATAATACATAAGTGGGTCAGTGAGGAATGTATTTAACCTTAACTTGTTAGTTAAAAAAAAAATGGTGCCTTGAACCTCAAATTGTAATTTTTCCTAAAGAGTAAACGTTTAGTAAAACCTAAAGATAGATCCTAAATATTTCGATTGCAAGGATGTCTTATGGAATGAAAAGAGGAAAATTAGATTGAGAAGACATAAATCAAGTGGGATGTAAGAGTGCATTTTATATATAACATCATGTTTTGTTGCATAAGAGTGGGTTTTATATATAACATCATGTTTTGTTGTGTAATTTCACTGACAATTGTATGTGGATTATTTTATGGTTATTGTATGCAAATTTGATTGTGATATGGGATGGACCATAATTGTTGTGTATGCAACCAATGTGTGATCTATTTATAGCTTGGCAAACTCAAGATACTACAGAACCAAGAAGATGACACATGTAGGATTCATATAGACTATGAAAAAGAAAAACATGTGGAATATCAAATTATTATAGATAAATTAAGTATATATCATATCAATTACATAAAATAGTATTTTTATATGGTACTATAAATTGTATGGCTGGTTTTGATATAGAAATCTTTGGTATTTTATATCAAAACATGCCTAATATGGCATGGATGTATTTTCTACTTGATTAAGAATGGTATGTTTAGTTTTCACGGAGTTACTTCCAATTTAGAAAACATTAAACTATGGATTGTCATGAAGAAAAAAATATATCAAATACATATACATAAGGTTAACAACTTATTGATAGGAGTATCTTATGACTGTAGGAAAAACTTCGGGCCAAGTTTAGCCCAAGAGGGGGAGTATGAAGCGTCCCTTCTTGGTGAGATAAATTTGATGACACTTAGAGATGGTGATTTTGATATAATGATATAATATTATGCATGAAAAACTTATGTACATGCTTATATGCTATAGACCTAGTTTGGGTCACTTGGTTGTTGTGTGCTTATGATAATATCTATGGTTGCGTGTATAAGAATTGATTTTGGTTAAGAGAATATTAGCGATGTTTTATCCCTTGGTATCCTATTTTGGACATAAGTGTATGACATGAATGGTGATTCAGGATTGAGACACTGATCCATGGATGATCATGGTTACATGGAAAATATGGTTAATTATGATTTATGGATGATACATGATTTGTATGATTATATGTGCGTAATCTCGTACTAAGCATGATGTGGCAGGGGACTTGGTGATTGCCAACAAGGATGCTCAAGTTATAAATGACCCCGATAGTCATTTCTCCAAAACCAAAATGACTGTGGAAGTCAAGCACAATCTTTGGTAAAATGTGAATAAGTTAATTATGAAATTCATTTGATTTATTTGATCTATGAGATTGTGATGTGTGCAAGTCTTGGAAGAAGACATTACCAATGAACCATTAGATGGGTATGAGCTCACAATCAGTACCTTAAGGTGAAGCGCAAAGTTTCAAAGAAGAGTAGATGAGCAGCCATGAAAATTAGGGTGCGGAGTCCTAAATCCATGAAATATAAAGACGTGGAGTCTTGGATATATAATAAAAGGATTAGGGCACGAAGTCCTAAATCCATGAAATATAAAGACATGGAGTATTGGATATATAGTGAAATGTTTGGGGTGCAGAGTCCCGGATACTTAAAAAGATCAAGGTGTGGAATCTTGGATCTTTAGAATAGATCAGGGCATAGAGTCCTCAATCTACTAAGGCATAGAGATGCATACAATAGGGGTGTGGAATCCATATTATCCGGAAGAAAAATACCATTAATGGGCAGCTCACAGATGAATTTCCTTAATAAAATCTCATTCCTAACAATTTTGGAGTGACTTTCCAAAAATAGAAAGTCATGTGTACCATTTAAAGTATGAATTTCCAAAAATAGTAAATCACCTCCAATCAATAGGTAATCAAGTATACTTGAAGGAGAATCACTTAACTTATGATTAGTCAATCGTAATAGTTCAATCTCGACTTAATCCTCAATATTATTAATATTATTATTATATTTTATGATACTATGATATTATTATTAAAAGGGAATTATATCTCCTCAATCACTTCACACCTCTCTCCTTGATGATTCTCATGGCTCTATGTAACTCTCTCTCTCTCTTTTGATGATACATTACACTATTTTATGCACTCATCAAAGAATGGCATATTCCTCTTACACTCATTAAAGACATGTCATAAAAGATTCCTCTTACACTCTCTTTAATGCATATGTTACACTCTCTTTAACTAAGGCATGCATACCTCTCCTTAATGGCATGAGTTACACTCATCTAAATGGAATACAAGGCATACATATTACTCATCCTTTATGACAAGAATTTTTTGCTCCTCCTATATATGTGTCTCATGTATTCTCACTTGGGGAGGTGCATGGTGATACCAAGAGTTGGAGAGATTTGAAAAAAAATTATGAGAGGGAGAGACTTGGAGAGTAGCCAATTTATTTTGAAATGAATTTGAAATCCCTAAACTAAATTACTAAGTAGCTATACATGGTGCAGCTGACCATGAGTCGTATATGGAGGAATTGAAACTTATCTTCCTCAACTTGCCTTGGATTTCTCTCCACTGCTATATTTTAGTATTGTTTGTGAGATTTTACAGCTTGGGGGTTCCAAGGGGAGGAGTTCTCTTTGGATATGGTTGGGTGGAAAACCGGATGGTTCAAATGAGTTGGTTAAGGGATCAAAGGTGGCTCACATTTTCAAAAATTGGAGTTGAATATCTCTTCAGGTTTAATTTCCATTGTCCTAAAATTATAATATAGATTTAGCATAAAATAAAATTAGAAATTTAAATTGTTGTAAGCATCTAATTTTGATTTAAGCGTATGTTATCTATAATATTATTGATTAGTTAAAAATGAAGACTAGATCAGTCTATATGTATGGATGTTTATATCTCAATATTGGAGTTATTATTGGTGTAGTTTGTGGTGCTAATATTGGTATTGTAGAATTTGAGAAAGGGAAGCCAAATATTGTTGAAGGTAATTGCAAAAAATATATTCTAAATGACTTCGGTAAGTGTTCCACGATTTATGGTTTTGTTTCAAGTAATTAGATGCATGTTTTAGAAAGGGTTTTAGGATATTTTGCAAAGTGTTTGACAAAATCCGTGAATGAGTAATGCTATCAATTTATTTATGCATGAACAAGTGCTAGCTTGTAGCTTACACCAGAAGTAATAAAATGGAAATGTACCCAAAACATACCTGGAGGAATTACATAATCAACCCTTAAAAGAAAATGAAAAAATAATGGCGACTAAAATATGGTTGGAAGTTCAAATACTTGAGGTAAGTTTGAGATAAATTTCAGTTATGGCTTATATTTCATATTATTATTAATAATTCAATTTTTTGTTATTCAAGTTGTTGTAATAGTACTATCAGAATTTTGATAGAAAGCCTTAATGGTTGTAGCATTCAGGGCTGCCATGTATTTGTCAAATTGTAGCAATGGGTGTAATAAGTTTGTCAAATCATATCAAATGAATTAGCTTATGGGTTGTAAAATGTTTCAAGAACTCATATGGTGGATTTAGAAATGTTTGAATTCAATGAGCATATCTTAGTAGCATAACTCTAGGTTGTTTTTCCTCATCTAGTGCTGTAGTTGAAAGTTTTCATTCCATGTGTTTGACAAAAGTCATAAATGAAACATTAAGGATACAATTTTGTTATTGTTTTAAGAATCACACTCCTGGGCGTTTTGAATTCGATTCAGCCCAACATCAGGGGGTATCCGTGCCTAATGGACATGTAACCTGATATTTGATTTCAAAAAATACTTCTCAGAACCCAGATCGAAAATCTGGGCGATTTTGCATATTGCTACTATGAGTTATGTGCGCTTGAGACTAAGATTATTTAGTCCCTGTTTTAAGATGCCAACATTTAAAGTTTCAATTTATGAATTTTAAGAGATAAATATGTTGAAGGAGAATCTTAAATTCATTGTTGCCAAGTGTTTGAAAAAATGCCTGAATGAATTTTGATTGCATGCTTGCAAAGTGTTTGTCATAAGACCTCAATAACTGTAGATTGCATGTTTGCAAAGTGTTTGTAAAAAGTCTTGAATGGCTGTAGCTTTGGTGCATATAAATTGTTAGTGTAAAAGTCTTAGTGACTGTCGTTTTTATGTACTAGAAATTATAAATAGACTATTTAATGGGTGTAGCTTCTCTGTCTGCAAGTTTTTGGTATGAATATGAAAATTAATTTAATATTTTGTTGAAGGGTGAATAGAGAATAAGACAATTGTTCCTTGTATTATCTAAAGCTTTCAAAAAATAGGGGTCTTGTTTTTGGAAACAACCTTACAGTGATTAATTCTGTAGGATTTTGTGCAAATGATCATAATAAGTTTCGTCTGAGCTGCATGTATGCATGGATGCATTATTGTGATTCAATGTCTGTAGAAAACAACTAATTGTGCCCAATTTATGCAGGTCCATTGTTTTACTTGGCACTTTTTGAATAATAATATTCTTTTGAATTGGTAACAATAGTTTCTCTTGCTGCATAATTCATTATGTAATTCTCATGATTGAATCATTGGTTTGATAATTGGGATTGAAAAATTTAAAAGATGAATTTGGAAATGTTGTTGGGTCAATATATTTTGAGATTTCATTTCATAAACATATCATATTTATTATATTTACCGATGAAGAGAAACACATTATTCCCTCAATTACCTTGCTATAGGCAGGTTAATACCCATACACTTATATGTGATATTTATAATAGAAGCATTATAATTTTGTGGTTATGATATCAAGGGTCTATAAGTGGAGCTTATTTAGCCAAATATACGAAATTAAATAGGTTGACCTAGCTTAATGTTCACATATGGAATTATCGTGGAATTTATTTCTAATCTTACTTAGAGCTCATATAGAAGTATGTGAAGAGCACATGCTATCATCTTTTAAGCTTGAGAGGAAATGTGTTTTGGAATTGGTTTTAAGGGGAATTTATCCCTCACTTATTCTGTGATATTCTTATATTGAAATAGATGAAGGAACATGATTACATGATAAATTAGTTAGTAATCTTAAAAAAAATTGAGTATTAGTGATTAATGTGATCTCTACTTCTCTATATTATTTATGGTGGGTAAGGTGGGACCTTACATATTTCTAGAAATTTTACCACTGATTTGGGTGGTTTTATTCAAATGGATCTATCTTACGCCACTATTCCAAAAACATCAGGTGGCATGGTCAGATTGTACAAAGAAGTAGAGAGAAGGTATCATGTTGAATTCCCAAAGATATTGGAGAATGGTGAAGAGGTTGTGCCATAGGGTCATCCATCGCACTTCAAGTCAGAGTTTTTCCAACTAGTCTATCACTTTGCTTTATTCCACTGCTCATCCCCTCTTCTGAGCACAAAAAGGAAAATATTTTAGTTTTACAGAGATATGCAGCATAGTGATGAGAAATTACATCGACCGAAGAAGGTCAAATTTCAACAAGGGTCCTCTGAAAAACATCCCATTGATCTACCAGTCAATGAGTAGATGCTTGATCTTGTGCCTCATTGATGACATAGGATGCCATAGGGCATCATTTTGTATAGTATCTCTAACCCTACTCCCTTTTGTTTCATGTCGTTATATAGTTTTCTTTCACACGTTATATTATGTCTTTTATTTTTTGAGTTTGTTAGAGTAGATTTTTCTATTCTAGTGACATTTTCTATGTACACATGACGATTTCAATTTTGAATGGATATCGATTTGATGGACATCTATTTTCTTGGATGTAGGATTCTAGGGTTCTCACGTTACTTCATGGAAGCAACGTGTCTCCATATGGAGCCAAATGTTGCACACTTTTTGTCAAAGTTTAAGGAAGCAAATATGCCAAAGATTTTTCAAATGATAAGATCATCTTTCAACAATTTATTGAGTCATTATTAACCCATTCTACAAATTTATAGTGTAAATGATACTAGTAAGACCACGTGTGTAAATAACAACCTAGGTAAGTCTATTATTTTGGTGAGAGTTTCATCCTAGGAGGTTTTTCATCTCACTGATTCATTTGTATTTCTAAACACGGATGGTCGATAAAGTTTTTCCCTCCAACCGCACCCCAAAGATAAGGTGTAATTCTTCGTCAAAGTCTTAGGTGAGTCCTAGTGTTCTAGTTGAGTCCTAGGTAAAAGTTGTTTGAGAATAATTTAAGCTAGCTAGATAAATTATTTTATTACAAATCACTTGGTCTACTCGATCACTTGGTCTACTAGATTGGGTAAGTATTTTGAGGGTTGAATTGTAAATCTTATGTAAAGAATATTTTAATGCATGATCCCTCATACTAGACACCATGGTTGAAATATTAGAGGATGGAAAAAAAAAACATTAAATCCCCTCACGTGTAAATTAATTAATTTTTCTAGAAAAGATTAAATAAATCCCAAGCCAAAAAATTAATTAATTTCGAGTCAAAATTAAATTGATAGGAAAATTAAATTCTCCAAATGGAAAAAATTGTGGGTCTTAAAAGAATATATTTTTGAAGGTCGTCCATCAAGGGAATATTGAATATTTCAAGAAAAAATGTACCCTTGGACCTTGGTGATTAAGTCAAAGTCAAATTTTTGAGGAAATTCGCTCAAAATAATTAATTTTGAGCTAATAAAAAATGGATAAAAAGAAAAATTCCAAAATTCCTCAAAAAATAAAATTCAACGACTAAGATTAAAAAATGATCAAGTATTTTCTACGGCCAAGATTATTTTGACAAGGATTAAACAAACTAGCCGTTATTTTTCCACTTGAAGGATTTATGTATAAATTAGAAAGTCATTTGAGTCTCTAGACATCTGATGTCTGACTAAGAAAATGTTCCTGAAGCATTGACGTAACACTATTGTCCCACTGAGAACATTTATATGAATCATAGTAAATACTTTGGGGTGTAGTTCAAGGTGTTTAATGTTCGTTGATTTGTAGTATGTGATGGGTACGTACTTTTTTTTATATACTGTGCTGATTTATGCTAAAATTTGTTTTTCATTATATGGGAATAAAGTCATTCTATTGATAGATTTTGGGTTTATCTTAGATGATTTAATTAACCATGGCTAACACATTTTCTTGAGAAATATATATAGTGTTTGTAGGTTCCCCAACCCTTGGTCTCTAAGTTCACAAACTATGGGCATGAATCAAACTTATTTGGATTGCAAATATTTATGTGGTTGATTTAAACTTCATTAAGCCTTATGTTAGGATCCTATATTTTATAGGATAAATTGATGATTATATGTTTTTTGTTGTTGTTGTTGTGAAAGATTGTAAATAATTATTTCATTCTGCAAATTATTTTCAAAAATAAAAAATAAAATAAAATAAAAACAAAATGAAATAGGGGATATAAAAAAAATAAAAAAATAAAAAATAAAGAATGGCCCCAATGAGTGAGCTAGTTAAAATGCCACTTCAATTTCAAAAAATAGATTATATTTTAAAAAATAAAAATGATCAAAAACCCTTAGAAAAAGTGAAATATTCGATGCTAGTTCAAATGTCGCATTATTTGTTAAATAAAATGAGTTTAATTAGTTAAACACACAGTTTAATCACGATTAAATTAGTTTTAATAAAGTTATTTTCTGATACGACCATTTTGTCTTTTTGTAATAAACTCTGTGCTACGATCAAGGGCCGTGATCTATCCCACCCATATCAACAACTCCTGATCATTTCAGACCCCCCTTGCCCCTCTGACGTATAATCAAGAGAGGGGGGGGGGGGGGGGGGGGGGGGGGGGGGTGTCCGAAAACTGGATTCTCACAATCCCGCTTTTGAAACATGTCATCCCCTCGTTAACTTCAGACACCCCCCCCCCCTCCCTCCAAAATCCGCCTTCCTACTTCCTGCCTTATAACAACGGTCAACCCGATCACCTCCCTTTCCACTCAACCCTATCATATCCCTCTCCACTCAACTCCCGCCAAGTGTCACGCCCCCCCCCACACACACTTATCATTTACCATTAATTTTTCGTTGAGAATATAATCGTTGTCTAATTAATGGACCCGCTCCATTAAATGGATAGTTCTTAATGGTAAATGAAATCACTCTTAAATAAAGCAAAATATCGTACAGTTGGCCTTTCCTCTGTTATTCCTTAACACTAAATGACTAAAACCTGTCATTGCAACCAGTTATCCATCCAATCTGTCAATGAAATTGGTTATCAAGCCAACAGTTTTCATCCGACAAATTCTCGGGTAATTACAGTGTTTTATTTTGATTTCATTTTCAAACATGTCTTGAAAGGGTAAATCAAAAGTCACATAGGAAAACCCTTTGCTTCCCCCTATAATTGACCTAGACCACCAACCCTTAGTAGATCAACAATATAAAATAACTAATACAAATTGTGAATTCGATCTCTACGAACTTCACAATTGGTTAAAACAAAAATATGTTGATCTCAGTGATGAATTGAGTTTGTGTGACTCCTTCCTACCTCAATTCATCTTTCCTCAAACCTATCAATTCCCAGAATTTGTCTCATGGTTCCATTTTAGGTACATACCAGGTCAAAGAGAAATTGTAGCCCAGAACAATGACATCCTTTTCATAACTACCCTTGACTCCATATATCAGATGCTTCAGATCCATAATTCAACCTCTCTGAAACCATTTTCAGTAGATTCACTCATGGAACTCTACAATAACCTGAATTTTCCCCAAAGAGCTAAAATATTTGAGACATTTCTACCTAAGAATTTCCAATTGTCAAAAACAAGCTCTCCCGATCCATCTTCCATGTTTCCCAAAATTACAAAACAAGTCATTTCTATAGTTTCTTGTTTATTGGGCTATCAAACCGATCAATGGGTTGATGAAGCCATTTTTGGTTTTCTATCAGTATTCTCAATAGGAGAAAATATTTCAGTGATTTTTCATTATAGTGAATTCGTAGCAGAAGTCATTCATGAAAAATTTCTCAATTTTTCTAAAGAAAGAGTCTTCAAACATGCTTCAGTTTTAGTTTATTTGTTCTTATTCCATAAAGTAGAAATATTTTAGTTTCCACTATAGAAACTGGATAAATAGGGAAATGCACAGTCAGTGATTCATTGGAATTCCTTAGTAAGGGAGCATATCAATGAATTCACATTCAGTGATTATGTGGACCGGTTTTTGTACAAAGTTTATTGCCTACTTAACAGTGATGCTGAACCCAGAAATGGACTTGAGATTAAGAGAATTCTACATCTCAGTGAATAAACAAAGACAAGTGACTGGTACCTGTATCAAAATTACAATGAGATTAGAGTGTATGGATGTGAATTGCCTCCATATATATTGCCTAAGTTTGTTCCTACAAGAATTTTTGCATTGGAGTATATTGTTGAAAATTCAACAACAAATGTGTGTCTAATTTAATTTTCCTTTAACTAATTTGGACAATAAATTGTAATATTATCTCATAATCACTTGTAATAGTTAACTGAGTGTGATAAACTCAGTTAGCTCATGGAATTCGAGTTGAGGGTGGTTGGTGAGGCATGCAGAGTGATTCTATTTGTTTTTGAGTCCAAGTTGCAGTTAGTGTATTAGTTTAATGCATGAGAAATCAGTTAACTCAATTAATTGAGTGAAAATCAGTTTAACTAGTTGTAACTGATTGTTGCACTAGTGAGAGGTCAAGTGAATTAAATTAGATTTAATTCACATGTAGTGATCTGCCAAGTAACTGATGATTTAATATTAATAGCTGCATGCGTGTCAGTTCTGATGAAGACCAAGTTGAGATAGAGGTTAAAGGGATGTTAACTATCAGTTGTATTATTACCAAACTACTAGCATGTACTAATACACCCATAGGATTTCCCATGAGCATTGCACAATTTTGGAAGGCTGAAATTCCTAAAGAATAGGGATTTAATTCTGCAGGAATTGCGCAAGCAAGGCAGGCTGAGCAGAGGCAGGAAATTAGCTAAGTGTTGGTCAATTTTGTCCGGATCAGTGTGACACAGTTGTGAGAGTGCAACAGACTCTTGTGAGAAGAGTGAATTGTAATTGTTTCATGATTCCTTGGTTGAATATAAAATAGAATATAGAGGGGTTTTGAGCAGTAAGCTTTCACCAAGAAAAATATCTGTGTTGTGGATCAATTTTCTTCTTTATTTTACTTGGTGTGATTGTGTGATCATATTTATTTTTCGCAATTAATTTGTAGAAGGATTCAATATCTTGCTTTAGCATATCACATGATCGGATTGAATCCACTGGTATAAATATTTTTTGTATAATTTCTACATATATTAGGCAAATGATTAATATGGATGAGCTGCATTTTGTGGCAACCAAAAAGAAATCTCAGTTTAAAATTAAAACACAGGTTGGGCCTTTTATTTGTAATACCAGGAAAACAACTAAAAAAAAAGATCTTCTCTTCAAACAAATGAAGTTTAAACTCAGTTTCACTTGGTCATATGATCCTTTAGGAATGATTTCAAAATTGAGAGTAGATTAGAAAACTACTCCCTACACTCATACTCCGAGACCTGAAATTGAAAAATATATGAATCAGGATAAATGGCAAGAAAATACTTTGCAGGAGGTAAAAGAACATGTAATTTCTACTACGGAATCACAAACCCCAGTGCCAAAAGAAAAGCAGGATAAAAGATCAATGGAAGATGTTTCCCCTTCACTCACAAAATTTCAGGGGAGAGAATTCCAAATTTACAAAAAGTGGCAGAAAATCAATCCAGCAGGAGAATATTTTCAGGAAGAAAATGTACAATCTACCATAGTCTTTCCAGGTCCTTATGCTTCTACTCGGAATGAAGACATTTGCATAGGATCACCATCATCTTCAGCTTCTCAAGAGCCACTGGAAACATCTCAAACAAGAGAAATGGTTCATGATCAAGCTGAACCAGGTATATTTGCAAAGTATAAGGAGATTAAAAGGAAGAATGAAACGCTGAAAGAAACAACTTATTCTCAGTTTTGGACACAAAAAAATTCCTCACAACATAGACTTCTCTCAGATTTTGATACTGAGAAAGGAAAGATGCATATAACTTTCCTTCAAACTGCAGTTCCTTTGCCCAAGTCTCCAGATGGCTATACAGAGTCTATCTTTTCTTTTTACATTGATCAAATCCATCCTATTGATCAGATGGATTTGCACAAATAAACATGTGAAATGTTGTATTATTATTTGACAAACTCAACAATGGAAACATCCAGGCTACAGGCTTCAGTCAACAATATTCAGTCTCAACTAAAATCAGAAAAAATATCTTCTTTAGCTAAATACACTAGGATAAAGTATTTAGAAGATTTAGTGATCAAACTGGGATATGATCCCTGTAATGTAAATGCTGCTGCGGAGGTTAGGAAGAGAAAGAACACAAACATTGCAGCCTTAAAGAAGCAGCTCAAAATTCCATCCACTAAAGATCCACAAACAAAGGAAGTTGGATAATTAGAAAAGGAGAAAGAAGATATGTTCAAAATCATCATTGAATAGAATGGGAAGATTAAAGGCATGGAGACTGAAATAGAAAGATTTCTAAAGGAGAAATAACAATAAACTCAATTAGTAGTCATTCCTCTCACAACAGTTCCAATTATAGGTACATCAGTAGCAAGGGCTTCTACTTCAGCAGCTACTACAATAATGACATAGTCTACAGATCCTTCAGGAGAATTAATCAGAGCAATGGAAGACTTATCTATTAGAGGGCAGGAGATTGAAAAGCTGAAAGCTCAACTTAACTATCTCCAAGAGAAAAAATTAAAACTTGATAATGCATATTTATTATAGATTTAAAAAACACATAAGTTAACTCAGAGAACTGAACTTTTAGAAAATGAATCTGCCATGGCACCAACAATTTCCCAAGAAAAGGAAAATATTTGGGTAGAGATAAATGAATCTATGACGGAAATTTGGCCTTCCATTGAAATTATTTTCTAGCAAGAGGAATTGGTGCAGAAATCAAAAGAGGTCATTGAGGGTATAAAGAAAAGTTTGGATCAAAAACTAGGTGAAGCTACTGCCTTAATAAGACTTATGAATTCAAAGACAAAGGAAGGACTAGAGGAATATGAGATTGCAGACAAAACTGAGACAATCCTTGAGGTAATAAGAGTTCTTACAAAGAGGAATTTAATGCTACAATTAGAAAATAAATGTCATAACTTGGAGGCTAGCATTCAAAAATTCCACAAAAAATTCAATGTACTGCATCAAAAGGGGCTTTCGTGCTTAAAGGGAATTGGAGATAAATTAGTTAAGCTAGATGATTATTAGAAAAAGTTGTATTCGATAGCAAGAGATAAATCCAAGTTTTCCACCATCAAGGGAATCATTACAAGGAAAAGTTTCATGGAAGGTTTAAAGTTCAACTTAATTATCAAACATGAGATAAAATATTTGTTTGTAATTAATCCCACCTTCCAAAAATATACCGAGGTGGATGAAACCTACATAAAGTTAATCATATTCTTCACACCAGATGAAGACAGATGGGATAAATTATGTCAACTTCTAGAGTAAATAGGTGTTTATCTCAACAACAAAGCAACAACCTTTTCAAGCCAAGTCAGCACCGGAATCCTCAAAGTCAGTGCCATAGAGCATCAAGCAGTTTAATTTTCCTATATTATTGTACTATTTTTGTAAACAATTTTTAGGATATTTTGTAGAAAATATTGATATTTGAAATCATTATATTTTGATAAAATTGTATAAATACTTCATATATCGAAGTACAAAAGGTTGGAACTTGTATGAAGAAAAGGTATACATTTTGATGTAAAGTTGTGCATTGTTTTAAAGTGATCAATTCCATTAATACATAAAGTTTGTTCTAGGATTCCTGTGTCAAGAAATTGGTGATGTATCTTCTCATGTGAAGTTGTGATTTTCCTAATTTTCCATATTTATTTTATTTTATTTTATTTTATTTTTTCTATCTCTATTGTTTAAAGAAGATAAAGGGATAAATCTGTTTAAATACAATTTACTCTGGCTTATAGACAATATTCATGTTTTCACTTTGATGTTAAGTATAGAATTCATCCTAGCATGCTATATATTTAATTGATTCCTAATCTTTTCATCTTATTCACCCCACAAATTCTCTAAAAGATCCAAAAGCTTTCCTACCTTTCTGTGTTACTTCTAAGTTTCTATTTTTAAATTTGACCATCCTAATATTTATAAATCCATTTCCCAATGGAATTTCCTTGCAGTTTCAACCAAATCTTTGAAAAAACCAACCTCTTAAACTTATAACGAGCCTAATATCTTAAGACAGAAATCTAAATCGAAAAGAGAGACCCTCTCTGAAGCTGGAAGGGCTAGATCAAAACTTTACAAGTGGATTTGTGGTTACCTCTGCAATTTCCTCCTAGACTAGGAAAATTACGGAGTGATAACATTCTAGTGACTATACTGGGGAAAATCTCATAACAAAGCTTTTCCCTAGTAAATTTGGGTTCAAAAGTCTCAAATACTATTTTCTTGTAGGTGACAGTGAGGTAAAAATTGAAAGGCTAGAATTCTTCACCTAAAATTTGTATATTCCC
This sequence comes from Pinus albicaulis, assembly GCA_034641835.2. Classification (NCBI taxonomy): domain Eukaryota; kingdom Viridiplantae; phylum Streptophyta; class Pinopsida; order Pinales; family Pinaceae; genus Pinus; species Pinus albicaulis. Next base: position 1,106,855,328 of record CM076582.1, on the reverse strand, counting down.
CTTTGTGAATACCATTATAGTGTGAAAAATCCAATTGGAATATCTGGCTCCCAAAAGGATTCATACCAGATCTCATCTATATCCAAATCCTCCAGAAACTGTGAAAGATCCTGGAAATTTATCAAGGAAGAAAAATTCTACAGAAGGTCAAACTAGTAACAATTCTTTATCAAGAAAAAATTCTTTGCCGGAGAGCTTTGTAATAGTTGAAGATATTAAATTTGACTTGCAGTTTGAGCATAACCTTTTTATATCTAGATCATAAAGTTTTGTACTTTAAGCAATTTTGGATGAAGCTCAACTGAGACACTATCGTACAGTTCAAAAACCAGTTGTGTCAGAGTCTGATAAGGATGCTTTAAGACAATTTGAAAAACTTAAGGACCTGGTTAAAATATTAAATAAAACAATAGAAGGTGTTGACCAACCTTTTTTAGTTGTTACTTCTTCTTCATCACCAACTGTTACATTCATTACCTCTTTCTCAACCACTCCAATCAAATTGTGTTTCCACTTCTACCTCTAATATTTCAATTGCACATACAACAATATCATCATCTTCCTCCACAACTTTACTACCCCATCCATCAACCACTACTGTAGCATTGTCCTCTTCACATATCCCAGTCATGGCAGGACGATATGCTCCTTTAGCATTGCAGGCACCATTAAATGAGATGCCACAAAACTATGCACAAAGAATACCACAATTTTATGGTATAGGTCCTATAACAACAAAAAGACATATTGACAAGATGCGTGATTTTTCAAATCTAGATGAAGGTGATCATGATGATGTAAAATTCAGATTTCTTGCACAGAGTTTAGCTGGGGAAGTAAAGAAATGGTATATAGGATTACCTGCTAGAAGCATTGCATACTTACAACAATTCTATCAAAATTTCCTTTCTAGATGGGAATTGAAAAATAATCCCCTTCATATCCTTGCAGAATATGAGGGATTAAGGAGAGATCCAAATGAATTTTTTCAAGATTATTGCATTATATTTAATAATCTCCACAATTCTATCATCATTTCCCAGATGGATTTGATGCTGATATGGCTTATCAATTAAGAGAAATGAACTTGTTGTGGCTCATTTTCATTTACCTTTGAAATAATTTTCGAAACACCAAAAAAGCATATATGTTAGAAAATGTAAAAGTTTGTGTGTCATAGAAGGATTTTGATTTATATGTTAGAACATTTAACATTACGTGATGAGATGTGAAGGTGGGTCGATTCGGGCACGGTCACGTGAAGAATAGTTCAAGAGCCAGACTGAAGGGCGCGTTCACGACATTGCACACCAGACATGTTCGAGTCAGGCTCATTCACAAGCTCAGGAGGGATTAGCGGGGCAGAACACTGATTAAGTTCGTGAGGGTTACGCCGTGGAGTAAACGAACTAATTTCCCAAAGACAGAGAAAGGGTGAATTTCCCTTAAAAACTTAAGAATTTCGGAGGAGGTGCAAAGGGGAAAACAAACGGTCGGGATAAAAGCGCGGAACTAGAGCGGAGAGATAGACGACGAAGATTAAATCGCAAGCCACAAACTGCAAGTTTCAAAAGACAAGTGCAGGAGGTAAATGATAAATTGGCTGAAGTGCGATGTGCGATGCCCGGTGGGAACTGACTGCATAGTGCACATCGCTAGTTTTAACAGTTATGGGCTAAGGTAAATGTTATACTCACCGAAGCACGATGCGGTGGGGCCCGATCGCAAAATCGAAAATCGCCAATATTAAAGGATAACCATGGAGGTAAGTGATAAAGTATGTGAAATCCGACGTGCGATGCCCAGTGGGACTCGATCGCATAGCACACATCGCGAAACTTAGAAGATAAGTGTCAAAGACAAGCTAAAAGCAATGAAATGCGATGTGCGGGCGGATGCGACATGATTTCAAAAGTGAATTCCAAAATTTTTCAAATTCGGAAGTAAGGCATTTTCGTACGTTAAACCGTGTCGGAGGAAGAAAAGAGGTTATAACGTGAAACCGGTGAAACGCCTTGGCAATGAAGAAATAGGTAGAATGCGGCAGAGAAACTCGGGTAAGTGACCCAACATAGAACAAAGGAAAAGAGGCAAAGTCGGGTAGCAGGTGATACGAGTGACAATGTTTGAAGCACAGGGGCATAAGCAGAGTTGGGTAGAAAAGTGTATAGCGGCACCGTTAGGAGCATGATAGTTGGGTCAAGTTAGGCATGAAGGCATCATTACAGAGCTGTGCAACCACTGCATCATGACCAGAAAGGCTACCTTGCCACCGTGGGAGGATGCGTCAACAACATCAGATTCAGAAAACAAACAATATTTCCAGTTTGAATTTTCTCTCTCAAGTATGATTGGATAAGTTATCTAAGCAATTTAGGTAGTCGACTAGTTTCAAGAAGTTAAACAGTTACGAACCAGTGCGATGTATTTAAGTAGATAGAAAATAAAGAAAAGGGGTTCCAAGTTTTGGACCTCTAGAAGACTGTTAATTTATGAATGAATTATCTTAGAAATTAATGAAAGAAGATCAAGTTTCCTACACCTGTTGATGTTGATACGTCTTTCCTGTTTCGCTCTGTGGCTATTCCTCTTTGAATGAAGTGAATTAATGTAGCAGTCGATCTCTTAATTACATTTGTGAGTAAGAGTTAAATAACCTTAATTTGTGCTCCTTCACCTCATCTCTTCTCTCTTCATAAACTCCTGATAGAACTTTAAAGTGATAAATTCTGTGTTTACAACATATTATTTTAAGTTCTTTCTTCCTCCGCGAATTTTCTCTGAAACTTAAAAGTGGTAGATTCTGTGTTTTCAACATATCATTTTGAGTTTCTCTTACAGCTCTTCTTTTCATTCCATTCAAATATCATCAATTTATGGCATTGTGAAGGCTTTCATTATATTAGATGATTGAGGGCATTAAGTAATTGAATTCCAAGGGTGTTAAACAAAGGCCATTTGATATGGTAATTGTGACATACATTTATAAAAAAATTTAAGCACTGATTCCTTACCACAACCAAGGGATTGTTTCTTGAGATACATTATTTTCTGGCGCCATTTCCGGAGACGAAGAAACAAAGTTTATTTTTCCTTGGGTTTTTCGCATTATTTCCTCTGGTTGTTTAGTGAGGAGGAAATATTGGGCTGTATTTGTTATTTTCAAAATTATGGCTTTCAAAATACCTCACACGAGGTTGGATACCTCATAGCAGATAGTCCTTGCTTTGCCAGATCCAGAAAGATTGGTTTCCAAAAGGGCTTAGAAACCTCAAACTCCTTCAATACCTGATCTTACATTTTCTGCTCCTGGCAACAGTTCTCATAACCCTTTGTTTGAAGATATTTTTGAGGAAATCTCTTTCTTAGAACAAGATTCTCTTTCCACACCCATTTATTTTCAAGGACCCGAGTTAGAAGAACATTCTTTCGAGTCTGTTTCTTTTACCTTCAATAAGGCTCAACCAAATATAGTTGCTAGTTCTTCTGCCATTCTTCATCAACCCACTCCCATATCAGTTTTACCTCCACCTTCATTCACTTTCACAGTAGGTTCATCAGCCTCAATTTACCAAGGAGCAGTTAACCAAGTTGTTAATATGGAAATACCATCTTTCTTAATGAAGAAATATGCTCCACTAAATCTTGCACAACCAATGAACGCCATGCCTCAAGATTACCTCAAATTACTTCCTCATTTCACTGGAGAAATTAATGAAGTAACTGTAGTACCTTTCTTTTTCACTTTTGCTGAGAATTTGAATGTAGAACACCTAGATGTTGTGATGAGACTATTTGTGCAGTCTCTAGATGGAGAGGCTAGAAAATGGTTCAAAGGTTTACCAAATGTTCAATAAATAACTGGGAAGAGTTAGAAAATAGATTCACTCAGATATGGGGAGAAAAGAGAGATCATGGTTACTCATTGACAGATTTTAATGCAATTAAAATAAGGCCTAATGAAGACATTTCTGAGTTTGTAAAAAGATTCAACAAATTGTACAATAGTTTACCCATAGAGATGAAGCCCCCCTACAGGAGAAAATATAGTTTTTGCTGGGGCTTTTGAAGCTGATTTTAGATTTACATTGAGAGAAAGAAGAGCCCCTAATCTTGAGCAGATATAGACAGACACTTTAGACATTGAAGCTAATATGATTACAGCTGGAAAGGAAAAAGAGAAACAACCAGTCCAAGAGAAGGGGAAAGAAAAAGAAGAATCATCGCAAGATCCAAGGAAAGAAGATATGGCAAGGGTGATAAAAAATCTGACAAATAAGCTATATAAGATAGAATTAGAAAATAAAGACTCCCAAAGGCACGTACAATGAAACCAAGGGGGGTTCAACCCTCAATTCAAAATACAACCCCTACAAATTTTGCAGAGGGAAAGATGAGATCAAGACCAGGTTCAAGCACCATTGTATATAGAAGCAACACCCATAGAGCCAATAGAAGATGACCAAAGGGAGGCCGAGGATCATGTATCTGCTATGTATGCAATATAAGAGGATGAAGAGGAAGATTATGAGGGAGAATATGCTGAAGCTGAAGTATCTTTTGATCAAAATGAGATGGATGAATAATGTAGACAATTCACAGACTTCATGCAAGCCGAGTTACATAAAATGTATGATTTAAGGTCTAGAAAGAGATCTAGAGTGTAGGATAATGCAGGTGAACAACAAGGTTCCATTCCTCCTCCAATGGCAAGTCCACCAAAAAAGGACCCTATGAAACAGGTCAGTAATGGGAAACAACCTACAAACTCACTTAAGAGAACAAATGTGTAGAAGGCTGAATCTTCCCAGGACAAATCAATTGACACTAATATTTGGGAGAGAGTTGTTCCTGTACACGAATAAGCGGCAGATTCTAGAAAGAGAGAAGAATAACTTGAAAATTTTGTTAAGCAAACACATGCCTTCAGTTTGGAAAAAGAGTTGGAGAAGGTTAAAATTCAGGTACCTCTTCTAGAATTGACCAAAATACCAGCTTACAAGAAAGAAATTTCAGAGTTTATTAATCTCACACAGGTGGAAGATATAAGTGACACGGTGAACCTACAAGAAGAAAATCCAGTGGTCACCTTTGGCCCTCATGTAGAATAAGCAGATCCTTCTGTTCCACCCTTCTACATTTCTCTGTTGCTTCATGATTTTACTCTACATAATTGCATGCTAAACTCGGGAGCGTCCCATAACCTCATGCCATTGTCTGTTATGAAGGAGCTTAGCTTACAGATTACCAAACCTTATAGGGATCTATATTCATTTGATTACAAAAGAGTGAAATGTGTTGAATTGATTAAAGGTTGAGCAGTTTCGTTGGCACAAATCCCAGCAAAGAGTATAGTCATGGATGTAGTGGTTGCTGACATCCCAGCCAGGTTTGGAATGCTCCCGTCAAGGTCTTGTGGAGCTAAGTTGGGAGGTGTACTATAGTTATATTTTACTTATGCTATCATTTCGATTTTTAATGGGGAGAAAGGAGATTGTATAGGGAAACGAGGTTTGTGAAGACCACCTCTAAGAAAGATGAAGTAAATTCCCCCATTTATAGTCAAGAAACAAAATATCTTTCTTGTTTCATGCTGCATGACGATGCAGAATTTGCTGAAGACGCAAGGAAACAACTCTTTTCAACAGTTGTAAATAACGAGCTACACTCAAAGAATATTTGGAAGTGCTACTTTTATGGCGACTACTCCAAGGAAGGCGCAAGTTTTGGATTCTTGCTAATATCACCAGAAGGTAACCTCATGCCATTCCCTTTTAAACTAGGATTTGATTTGACAAACAATGTGGCTAAATATGAGGCCTTAATATCAAGACTTCAAGTTGCTAAACATATGGGAGTTCAATGTATTTCAATTTATGGTGACTTTGAGTTGATAATAAGGCAGCTGAAGAATCATTGTCAAACAAAGCATCTGAGATTAATATCGTATAGGAATGAAGTTTTGGATCTGATAGAAAACTATTTTGAAGCCTTAAACCTTCAGTATATCCCGAGGGAGGAGAATAGATTGGCCGATTCTTTAGCAGTTTCAGCCAGCACCTTCAAACCTCCCATAAATCCCAGGCTAAGGTACGAAATTGAAGTTATACATAAACCTTCTATCCCTGACAATGTGAAACATTGGCAGGTGTTTGATGATGATGAATAGATAAATCATTTCCTAACAATGGTTTGAAACTTTGAAGATGCTGAGATAGACCAAGAGGAAGAAAAAACAGAGCGGAGAACAAAAATAAGAAACCTCAAGCAGTTAATAGGTGAACAGAAGATTATCCAATTGAAAGATAATGTGCTCCCTAGAGGGTTGTTTCCCCATGAAATATTATTCGATGTTAATGATGTTGTTATTGATTCCAAGAAAACACATCAAGCATAAGAGATGGAAGATTGTAATTTGGGAACCCGACAGGAGCCCAAAATTGTGAAATTGTTCAAAGGGGTTCTCAAAAACTACAAAGAAAGGTACATTGATATTTTTAAGAAGCATATGGATGTGTTTTCCAGGTATTATGAAGACTTGAAAACATATGAAAAAAGAATTATTCAGCATAAGATTCCATGGAAGGAAGGGCTCAAAACACACAGACAGTAGCTCAGACAGATCAATCCCTTGTTGTAAGCTCCAATCGAAAAAGAAGTGAAGAAATTTTTGTAGGCGAAAATTATAGTCCCTCTCAGATATTCAAACTGGGTTTCCAATCTGGTCCTTGTAAGAAATAAGAATGGAGAGATAAGACTGTGTGTAGACTTCAAGAACTTGAACCGAGCATCTCTAAAAGATAATTATCCTTTGTCGAAAATGGATTATGTCTTACAAAGGGTGACAGGATCTCACAGGTTCTCTATTGTTGACGGATTTTCTGGGTATAATCAGGTAGCAGTGGAAAAAGAAGATCAGAAGAAGAATGCTTTCACTATGCCCTAGGGGACCTTCATGTACGCAAGGATGCCATTTGGCCTTATGAACGCAGGTGCAACATTTCAGAGGGCCATGGACATAGCCTTTGTTGGTGACAGGTTTGTAGTTATATATCTGGATGATGTAACTGTTTTCTCAGGGTCAGATGATGAACACTTGGAGCATTTGCAAAAAAAATTTCAAAAGTGCAGAAAGTTTGGTCTATCATTAAATCCCAAGAATCTTTATTTTCCTTAGAAGAAGGTAAATTATTGAGTCACATAATTTCTAAACAAGGAGTAAAGATTGACCCAGCAAGGGTGGAGTCCATTTAGACTATTCCTTTACCCAGAAGCAAGAAGGATATCCAGAGATTCTTGGGAAAAATAAACTTTTTGAGGAGGTTTGTGCCCAATTATACTGAGATCGTGAGAAGTATAACAGATATGTTGAAGAAAAATGCAGAAGTGAAATGGGATAAGGAAGCAAGAGTTGCATTTGTTAGAATAAAGGAAGCACTGCAGGAAGCTCTAGTTCTGATTAGTCTAGACTATCAAAAATCCTTTTAGGTATTCTCATTTGCATCCCCCAATACTATCGCCGTTGTGTTGATGCAAAAAAATGAAGACAGTAAGGAGAAAAAAGTTGCATTTTTCAGTAAAATTCTCAAAGATGCTGAGCTCAAATACAATATTATGGAGAAACAAGCATATGCTTTGGTCAAAGCACTGAAAGCCTTCAGGACTTATGTGTTGCAGTCTCAAATAACTACTTATGTTCCTAATTATGCTGTGAAAGACGTGCTGGTCCAAAGTGATATTGAAGGAAAAAGGGGGAAGTGGATAGCAAAAATCCAAGAGTATGATTTGGACATCAAAGCCACCAAGCTGGTCAAGGGACAGGGTTTAGCGAAGTTTTTGACAGAGACAAATTTCAAGCCTTGGGAATTAATCTGTTGGCACCAGTGGATGGAGCTGTCAATGAAGAAGGCCAAAGCAAGTCCAAAACATGTATTCAATACAAATTTTTGTGCTCTGATTGGTATAAGGATATTGTGCACTACTTGTGTTTCTTTTCCTATCCAACTTCACTAAATAGAACAAAATACAGAGCTCTCAAGCTCAAGTCTCAGCCATATGTTATCATAGAAGCAAAGATATATTGGAAATATCCTGCTGGTATTTTTCTGTTATGTTTGACCGAAGGAGAATCTATTGAAGTCACCAAAAAATATCATGAAAGTCTATGTGTAGGACATTATAGTTGGAAGGTCACTTCTCATAAGATTCTCAAGTCAGGCTTCTATTGGTCAACCCTGTTTGCAGATGTTTATAGACTGGTCAGAAGTTGTCAGAAGTGTTAGTTGTTTGCTGAAAAGAAAAAACTTGCTCCATTACCTCTCATCCCAGTGTTTATTGAAGAACCTTTCAGACAATGGGGATTGGATTTTATTAGAGAGATAAATCCACCATCAAGTGGACAGTCCAAGTGGATTATGACTACCACTGATTATTTTACAAAATGGGTTGAAGAAATACCCACGAAGAAGGAAAATGACCAAGTAGTGATGAAGTTTCTGGAGGAAAACATCTTCAGCAGATTCAAATGTCCAGTCAAAATTGTGACTAAAAATTCTCAGGTATTCAACTCTACTCGTTTCATTAATTTATGTGTAACATATAATGTAATATTATCACATTCCAAAACATATCACCCTCAAGAGAACAGATTGACAGAGTCCTCAAACAAGACATTGGTCAGGTTATTGAAGAAGACAATCGCTGAAAATCAGTAGGATTGGGATATGAAGTTGAAGGTTTCCCTCTGGGCAGTTTGAGTCACTACCAAGAGATCTACTGGAAAGTCCCCCTATGAACTGGTTTATGGAACTCAAGCGTTGTTTCCTACTTAGCTGGCCAAACCAATGATTTCTTTCCTTCGAGAAGCTCAGGAAGAGCCTAATGCTCTGGTAAGGAGATTGAACAAAATAATTGAGTCAAGTGAAAACAGAAGCAAAGTCGGGGATAATTTGATTACTTATCGGGAAAATATGAAGCCTATATTCGACAGGAAAGCAAAAGAAGTTCTCTTTCAAGCAGGAGATCTGGTACTAAGATGGGACACTAGACGAGAAGACAAGGGGAAGCATGGTAAATTTGATCCTCTATGCTATGGTCCATTCAAAATATCTGAGGCAAGGTCAAATAACACATTCATTTGGAAGATCTAGATGGATATCCAGTACAGCTGCCTATGAACGGGCAGTATCTGAAGCATTACTTCCTGCATTAAAAATCAACACTCCACCAATGTAAATACCATATTTCTCATTGTTCATATGTCACCAAGCAATATTTGACTCCATGCCCAATGGATAAGGCATTAGTCTGCGGTTCTTAGCACTTCTGTGGAAGAAAGCACTATCCCCAAGTGGAGCCAGATATTGTGGCTCATTTGCATTTACCTTTGAAATATTTTTCAAAACACCAAAAAAACCTATATGTTAGAAAATGTAAAAGTTTGTGTGTCATAGAAGAATTTTGATTTATATGTTGGAACATTTAACAATATGTGATGATATGTGAAGGTGGGTAGAGTTGGGCTCGGTCAAATGCCTAACAATTTAAGAGCCAGACCGAAGGGCACGTTCAGGACATTGCACATCGGATAGGGTCAAGTCGGGCTCATTCACAAGCTCAGGAGGGACTAGTGCGGTAAAACACCGAATAAGTTCGGGAGGGTTACACCGTGGAGTAAACGAATTAATTTCCCAAAGGCAAAGAAAGGGCGCATTTACCTTAAAAACTTAGGAGTTCCAGAGGAGGCGCAAAAGGGAAAACAGACGGTTGGGATCAAAGCGCAGAACTAGAGCCAAGAGATGGACAACAGAGATTAAATCACAAGCCGCAAACTGCAAGTTTCAAAAGACAGGCGTGGGAGGTAAATGATAAACTGGTTGAAGTGTGATGTGCGAAGCTCGGTGGGACCTGACCGCATAGCGCACATTTCTAGTTTTAACTGTTAAGGGCTAAGGTATATGTTATACTCGCCGAAGAATGATACGCGATGCAGTAGGGCCCGATCGCAAAATTGCAAATCGTGAATTTTAAAGGATAACCGCGGAGGTAAGTGATAAAGTCTCTGAAATCTGACGTGCGATGCCCGGTGGGACCCGATCGCATAGCGAACATCGCAAAACTTAGAAGATAAGTGTTAAAGACAAGTTAAAAGCAGCGAAATGCAATGTGCGGGCGGATGTGACACAGTTTCAAAAGTGAATTCCAAAGGTTTTAAGATCCAAAGTAAGGAATTTTTGTGCATTAAACTGTGTCGGAGGAAGAAAAGAGGTTATAACGTGAAACCGGTGAAACACCTTGGAAATGGAGAAATAGGTAGAACGTGACAAAGAAGCTCGGGTAAGTGACCCGACGCAAAACAAAGGAGAAGAGGCAGAGTCGGGTAGTAGGTGATATGAGTGACAACGTTTGAAGCACAGGGGCATAGGCAGAGTCGGGCAGAAAAGATTATAGCGGCACTGTTAGGAGCACGACAACTGGGTCAAGTCAGGCACAGAGGCGTCGTTACAGAGCTGTGCAACCATTGCATCATGACCAGAAAGGCCACCTCGGCACTGCAGGAGGACGCGTCAGCAACATCAGATTCAACAAACAAACATTATTTCCAATTTGAATTGCTCTCAGAAGTATGATTGCACAAGTTATCTTAACAACTTAGGTAGTCGAATAGTTTCAAGAAGTTCAACAATTACGAACCACTGTGATGTATTTAAGTAGATAGAAATAAAGAAAATGGGTTCTGAGTTTTGGACCTCTGGATGACTGTTAGTTTATGACTGAATCCTCTTAGAAATTAATGAAATAAGATCATGTTTCCTACACCTGTTGATGTTGATACATCTTTCCTATTTCTCTCTGTGGCTATTCCTCTTTGAATGAACTAGAGTAATGTAGCAACCAATCTCTTAATTACATTTGTGTGTAAGAGTTAAATAACCTTAATTTTCGCTCCTTCACCTCATCTCTTCTCTCTTCATAAAATCCTGATAGAAATTTAAAGTGATAGATTTTGTGTTTACAACATATTATTTTAAGTTCTCTCTTCCTCCACGAATTTCCTCTGAAACTTAAAAGTGGTAGATTCTGTGTTTTCAACATATTATTTTGAGTTTCTCTTACAGTTCTTATTTTCATTCCATTCAAATATCAATAGTTTATGGCATTGTGAAGGCTTTCATTATATCATATTATCAAGGATATTAAGTAATTGAATTCCAAGGGTGTTAAACAAAGGCCATTTGATATGGTAATTGTGACATACATTTATAAAATATCTTAAGCACTAATTCCTTACCACAGCCAAGGGATTGTTTCTTGAGATACAACATAACCCATATACTCTTGAATAAATTCAAAGAAATTTTATTAGTGTAGAAGCTAATTTGTTGGCAAAAAGGGAAAAGTTAAGAACTGAGAGAAGAGTGACCATCATAGAGGAGCCTTATACTTCATTAGATGCAAAATTAGACAGTTTAGTTAAAAATATGGAAAGAATAATGGATAGAATGACTGTGATTGATAGAGCCCCTCAAAGAATACCTCAAGGGGGACCTCAAATCAGAAATCCAAAATTTAGAAGACAACAACCCAAAATGAAGCAAAGGGAACAAAGAAACCAAGTTGATCAGCAACAAATCAGACCCCCTTTCCAAGATTTTTTTTTTTGAATAAGAACAAGAAATTGTACAAGAATTAAAGGAAGATCAAATCAATCTCTTTGGGGAGGGAGAAAATGATGCTATTTTTCTAACCAAGGAAGAACAAGATCTTTTCTTGTTGTCTCAACCAGAGGATATGCTTGAAGAATCAGTAGATTATAAAAAAGGATATCAAAATGCGATCATGGAGGTACACAAACAATACAATTTGAGAAGTAAAAAGGCTGCATCAAATCCTCCCAAAAACTCTCAAAGTGATATACCTTCTATTAGCCAAATGAAGGAACAAAGTCAGAAAGAGGTTTCTCAAAAGCAAGATGTAAATGCTAAGGAAACTGAAAAACCTTAACCTACTTTCAATATTGAGAATTAAATTTTAAAAGTAAAATTCTCTATTCCTTTACTTGAGTTGGTAAATAAACATATCTATAGGAATCAAATTGTAAAATCATTGAAAATTGAAGAAAGAACATATAGTGTCAATGTGACTGATGATCAACCTAAATTACTGTTTGAAACTGAAGTAGATGGAATTCCACAAGATGCCAGTGTTCCTCCTTTCTATGTTAGTCTGAATATCCATGATTTTATTTTGCATAATTCCATGGTATATTCTGGTGCTTCACACAATCTCATGCCCAAAGTAATCATGGAAAAGTTAGGTTTAGATATAGTTAGACCTTAGAAAGACCTTTACTCCTTTGATTCAAATAGAGTGAAATGCCTTGGATTGATCAAGGATTTGTATGTTACCCTTACTCAAATTCCAACAAAGATTCTAGTGATGGAAATTGTTGTAGTTGATATTCCTCCCAAATATGGAATGCTTTTGTCAAGATCTCACGGGGCAAAGTTATAAGGTATATTACAAATTAATATGACATATGAAACAATTCTAGTTTTTGGTCAATAAAGAATATTGTATAGAGAAACACTAATAAAATATATGGTGAGTAGTCAAGACAAACCCAACAATTATCCAGTCTACTCTGTACATTCTGACATGGAATATTTTATTTTACACAATGAAATTTGTTTGGAAGAAGAAGACCAGGTTGCAATTATCAAATCAAAAGTGACAAGTGATATTTCAGGATATACAACACAACAACACCTGATTCTATTAGCTTGTATCAAAACATCATAAGCATACTCCACAAAGTCTATTACAATGAAATTCAATACAAAAAGGCTTCACACAGAGCTCTCCTGAGGCCCTCCTTCCTATCGACCTCTCGCCGGACTAGCTGCCTAACTAACAAACTAACTGCCTATTTGTTCCTCCCGACTGAAACTATCATTCCCTACCTCTTTTTTGATCGTCTGCTCCCTTGCATTCCATTTTCCGCCATTTCTTCTTTATCACTGGGAGTCCTACTTTTCGTTTCTTGTCTCCCATCACTGCCATTTGCGCTGTTCTCTGCCTATGCCCCTCCACATGTCTTCTGGCTTTCTGCAACAGTGACAACTCCCTTTCTACCTTGATTACGTTCAACCACCTATCCTCCGGCTCTCCACAACTAAAACACTGTTCTATTCCAAAACTAAGGCCCCAAAATACCTTGACCACTTGCTATTGACTCGTGCCGAGTCAATCTTTCCCTGCTACTGCAACTTATCATGGTCTGTCGGTTTCCGATGCTGGCAGAGTTTCTCCTGTTACTTCTGTATTGGTCATTTCTTGTTCCAGTTTTCCAAGTTACAAAAAAGGCCCAAACTCAGGAACATTTTTCAATGATGATGTTCTAAGTTCTATAAACTTAGCTATCTCTTGTTGCCATACTTTGAGCATAGGCTCTGTTTCAGTGACGACCCTTTCAGCCTTAGTCACATCCGCCACTGGCGTTAGCTTGCTGAACACTTCTCGTATCTTCGGTTTTGCTTCAACTGCCAATTGTTGTATTGCCTCAAAATTTTGCTTCATAGGTTGCCTTAGGTCCCTGAGAAGTTGCTTTGTTGATGCTAAGTGTTCTTCAATTGCCTGAATTTTGGTTTCCAACACATCTGCTTGGTTGTATAGTTGTGTTTTGCTAATCGGATCTTTGGCTCCTTTGATTTCACGGAAATTTTTCTAAAGATGTTCTGAAACTGGTTGTGCTTTCATTGTTAGTGAATTTGAGCATTCATGTAACTGCTCCAACAGGATATAGGCTTCTTTAACCGTCGTTCTGAGGGTTTCCCTCATGTCGTGCATCTGTCTCTGCATCTCTGCTACTTTCATGGCATATACCGTGGAAGGGTTTGAAAATGCTAGCTTGGCTACAAGCGCCTCTTTCAATTCTTGGTTTTCTCTGCTCAGGCTCGTGCATGAAATTTTTACTCGAATGGATCTTTCGACCATTGAGCATGCCGAAATATCTTCGGGGGTTTTTCTATCCTATGAAATTATGGTTGGCCATAAGTCTTTAAAGACCTGTGTTACTTTCTCCAGCTACTTCTGTAGGCTATCCTTCTTGCCTTAGAGTTGATTGTGCTCATCAGTAAGCATAATCACTTCTTACTATTATTGATTGAATCTTTTTTGGAGGTCATTATGCAGACCTTCTGCTTGTCTTGTGGCCGTATGAATGAAACTAAACAATTGACTAGCTCCCCAATTTTGCAAGTTATCAGTGCTCGAAATATCCTGGGTTGGATGTCTTTCCCTGAGCAGTTACCTACTAGCGATTGATATTTCAGAATTTCCCTGTGGGGACGTTGGATGACTCTGTTGCGGCGACTGGGTTCTAGGAATGTGCAGATTAGTCGATGGTACGAACTGTTGCAACACTTGATTGGATTTTTGGAATGGGTTTAGCTTTGGTGGGATGGGCGGTGTATCAGAAATGAGGGACTCTTCTTGGATTAATAAATCTAGAAATGTGCCATGTCCCACCGTGGTTTGGTCAACCTCGGGTACTCCAATCGTACCCGAGTTAACTTCTATCTCGATTTCATAATTTGTTATGTTTCTAGGTGGTATCAGATCTAAAATGGTTACCGAGGTGGATGGAGTGTGGGTGGGGTGGTCCCTAGATGTGAATGAGGTGTGCGATACCAAATTGCGTGTATTGAGTGGCGATAAGGTTTGGATGTTCAGGACTGATGATAAATCAAATATAGGTAGCACACAGGTGGTATGGGTGGCAACCTATGGCTCTTCTTGAATAATTATTTCTGTCACTATAGGCTGGGGCTTGACTTCTCTCATGAGATAAACCATTTGTTTAGGTGTTGTGGTTTGTACTCTCTTTCCTTTAGGTTCTGGTACTGGAGGATTAGTTGCCTTGGTTTTGCAGATTGGAGTGACTGTGCTCAGCGAAGGGGAATTTAATGTGTTGGATGGTAGATCAGTATGGAGGGTTGGTTGTGGACGGGGATGCAAAATTAAATGTATGGAACTAAGAAAAAGTTGGAAACACAGTAGATGTGCTTGTAAGAGTTTCTATTACCTTATTGAAGCCTTTTACCAGTGTGTCAAGTTGGTCTAGTAGTGGCCGTAGTTGCAACCGTGAGATCCTCTACATTGCTTCTTCCGGTGTCTCACTCGGGAGTGCCTTTGGTAACATTACATCAAATGAGTAAAGTGAAATTCCACTTCTGATATCCATCATCGTTCTTGGAAACGAACAAAATTCTGTGTGGAAGGCCTCCTCCTCTACTTGGAAATTAAATGGCTTCATGTGGAAAGTATTTTCGTCCACACAACTTGGTCGGATATAGGTTCTGTTATGGGTCACCCCAAACCATATTTGTGGAAATTATCTATCCAGTATGTTCCTTGGAACCCTTTGCTGGCTCCCAACCACGTCGACCATCTGTCTGTACTAGACTTTAAAATCTTCCTCATTGACTTCTTTAGTACTTGAGTCCCCTGATACTCTCCAAGGCATGAACCTTAGTGCCATTGGTTGGTCATGAGTAATCTCTGCAAGCTTTCTGATCCCTAGGTGACTCTTGTTCCACATTGCGAAGGCCATTATGAAATAACTGTAGATGAATCCTATGGATCACCTGTAGTTGTCCTCGCAAAACTCAAACAACTCATTCAAAAATAATGTGCACCAGTTCAACTGTGCTCCTTGAATGCAATGTTCTGCGACTAAGATTGTGTCCAGGGTGCATTCCCCCTTAGTGTAGTGCCTCATCGTTTTCCCAGCTATCAAATAATAGGAAAATTTTACCGTTGGGTTGTTTATGAGGTTGATTTTTGCTCCCTTTCCTCCCCTTCTTGTTTGATACTTTTTGTAGTAGTCATAGTCTCCTGTCTTCTTAGCTCTCTTGGACATAGTTTGGAAGGCCATTGAGACGTTTTTTCTCGCCGCTGATAATCCTGTCAGTCTGTGTATGTCTTCTGCATGAATTGGGATCTCCCTCCCAAGCCATAATGATCCATTTTAATTTCTTCTCATCAAGAACTTAGTGCATTTCATTTCTTCTCCCGTTTTCCCAAGTACCGGAAGGCTCATGAGGTGCAGGATAGTCGACCTCTGAATGCCTTTGAAGTTTGGGTTCATATTTTCTGCTTCACCTCCTCCCTCTGTTGCATAATTTTCGATGTACACTTGCCTTTTCATGGTTGGGAACTGGTATGAGTTTGTGAAGTCTGTATCTATCAACGAGGCATTATCATATTTTCCTATTGACGTCTCCATCCTTTGAATTCTTCCATCGAGCTCAGGCTCAACGACTGAGGCGGCTATCTTTGTCATTTTCTCCCTTTTACTGTATACTTGAATTTTTGTTGCCGTTCTGTTGCTGTGAACTTCTACTGCTGATCGACTGCTTTGAACTTTTGTTGCTAATGAAATTGGGCTTGTCGTTGTAGCTGTTTCTTT
The DNA here is from genome assembly GCA_034641835.2 of Pinus albicaulis. Classification (NCBI taxonomy): domain Eukaryota; kingdom Viridiplantae; phylum Streptophyta; class Pinopsida; order Pinales; family Pinaceae; genus Pinus; species Pinus albicaulis. Next base: position 1,106,838,857 of record CM076582.1, on the reverse strand, counting down.
TTCTGATAACTCAAAATTTTCTAGCATTCTGGTGCTTTCCTCCTTCATGCGGGTTAAGTAATGTTATTGTCACGAATGATGCTGATGAGACCCCATAACTAATTATTCTTGCTATCTTTCCCACAGCTATAATCGTGTGATTAGTTACTGGGCTGAGTTGTACTCTGACAGTACTGATGCTGGCTTCGAGAGTCGGGTAGACATGATGGGAAATAATTGTGGCTTAATATGCAAACTTTATTATGGTATGGCACTTACTAATTACGACAGTTAATTTTCAAAGTAGGATGATCCTACAGACTGACAATGGTATGATGGGTCATTATGAGTGAATGATATTTGACACACTTAGGATATGTGACACTGTATACTCTCTCACTGACCATAATTGGTTGCAATGTGGTCTCCACATCGCAATAGGAATGATTGTTGGTTTTGCGCAACTATGTGGGCTCTTTTTGAGGATTCCTACTCTAATGCTGATAAGATGAAAAATAACTATTCTATGGCTCATATCAGTTGTGAGAGATTTATTTAATCTATTATTCGCTATTCTAATTTACTCTACTAACTGCTCTCGGTTGCGAGAGTTATTAAAAGAAAAATTCTTGGTACTTACTCGTTGTAACGTTCCCAAAATGGATTGCTCAACAAGACATGCCTGGAAATGAATTTTTCAGGGATGTGTGATTTATATATCATAAAATGTGTTTAAAAACACTCAGCAATCAATTCCAAGTACTACAGCAACATTTACTCAGATTTCATTCTAAAAAAGGTGAGGAAAAGCAGCTTTTCATGCCCTAAAATGACTGTATTCAGAAATTTGCGTAAAAATAAGGGTCATGGCTCTGGGATATGTTATATTAGGTCAAGAGGGATTCACATGCCGAATTTAAGAAAAAAAAATGCATTTTTCTATGTTAAACAGATCCTCCATTCCCGACTAGGCTTAAAATTGTTAATTTCCCATGACTTGGAGTATGCAGAAATTTTCTGAAGCTTAGAGAGCGTATTTTCTGAAGGTTTTGGTGAATTTATGTATATATAACAGTATGAAAAGCTGAAAATATGATTCAAATATCTTACATTAGAAAATACATATCTATACTTGAAGAAAAAGCCTAAAACCCAAGCTTTATGACACAAGAAGTAGAGGATGAACCAGACAACGTAATTTTCAGAAATATGAAGCAGTGTTTCATTAATTTTTAGATCTATAAAATATCAGAGTAAAACATGATAGCTCTAAATGGGATCTATATTTAAAAATTACTTTTAAGTACATTCCCTTTGGGGATCTCAACTTATAATGAAGGACACTGAATAGATCTGAGATCTACACCATGGATTTGCAATAAAATTCATAATTTTCTAAAGAATAATTCACATAGTAGATCAGATCTGAAATAAGACATGGATTGGTTGGCCAATCCACAGATCACCTCAGTGAAGGAAAGGAACCCCTTTCACCAGAGATCTCTCCTCTAAACTATTAGCAAATAAACACTGCAACTCTGCCTGCAAATTAACGCATTTTCTGAAGCTAACTACGCTGATGAAGTGATGCACACTTTGACCTCATGCCAAGATAAAAATCTGAAGCTCAAAACAGGTATTTCACTCCTGCCAATGGTTTAGATGACTTCCCCACTGAAAAGATGCAATAGAACTCTTCAGATCTGAATAGATCTGATTCCACTTGTTGCAGCTCTCTAAACAGTGAAGCCCTAAGTAGGATTTATGCTGTCAAGGGAGGTGAAGCTTGGCCAAAATGATAGATAGTGGATCAATGTATCACAATCTCCTTCAAGAGACCCTTAAGGAAGGAAGAGGAATTCCTAAACAGGAAATTCCTCTCTCTAGCTAAACAGCCAGAGAGTTTGAGTTGCTCAAGCAATCTCAAAATTTAATTATCATCAATAACCTTTTCCTTGAGCCTTCTCCTTCCTTTTATAAGATGAATATGTGAAAAACCCTAAACCACCTTGAATCACTTAACCCTTTTCACATGTGGTCCTCCTTCTAGAACTGCGTTGTCCCTTTAGGAGATACATTGAACCTAGACAGTGTTGTAGATTTGGTCCTGTTGACCCAGTCAAATAGCTCAAACCTGTTTCACACACAAGTGGATTTTATGTAATTGGCTCAGATATAGCTTTGTTCACATTGAGCATTGATTTATTCATTGATCTAAGGAGTTTTACAAGTCCTCCATTAGTCATTTATTCACAAATGGAAAATGAAACAAAATTTAAATGTTCCTATTAGCTGGGGATAACTAGGAACATTACAGTCCTCCCCTCCCAAATGTTGTTTTTCCTCAAGAAACTCCAAGGATAGAACTGAAGGATGTCCCCTCCTCCTATTGTAGCTTCCACATATGATGATCTCCCCCAAATAATGAGATGTTGTGTCAACAATGAATCTCCATATTGCCTCTCCCAAGCATGCAAATTAGCTGAATAGCTATCATCATGAATAAGTAGAGAACTTAAGAAGGCAATAAGGTGCTACCTAGAGGCTCCCTTGAGGCATGGGATCTGCAATGTATTTGGAAAAAACATTCCCATGTGTATCCTCCATCCCCAAGCAATCATCCACACAAAATGAGTCACCTCCCAACATGGCAACTCCTGAAAATGTTCCTCCACCTTGAGCTCTTGCAAAATAGGTGGGCTGAAAATATGCACATGTAGAAAAGATAGCCTACCCCACGCTGTTCTCCTCTCCACTTAAGATAAGTGTAGAGTGAAAAATGATCTTGGGCTACAAGGATATTTCCCTCAAGTGGCATCATGAAGATTAGATCTGCAAAGATCCTCCCTCCAACGCTGTAAAGCCAGTTGGCCCAAAATGTTCCATATGTGATGGATAGAAGAGTATCATCATAAGGTATCCCATCACACACATGGCTCACCTCCAAGAGAAACAAGTGTTTGGTCATGGTGGCCACAACTCTTCCCATGTTCCCATTAGAAAATGTACTGCAGGAAATGTGGGAACCTACTTCCCAAAAGGACACATCCAAACCATGTGCCTCACTCAACATCATGTCTCCCATCAAGATAAAAGCAATATCAGCAAATGAGAACATGATTATCATCATCATGAAGGAAATACTGAAGGTCCTATGTGATACAAGAGAGTACCAAAAGTTCCCCAAGTCTTCACAGCGCATTTTTACAAACTGCTGCTTTAGAAGAATACATGGAAAATTGTTTCTTGTTACATGGTTAATAATATAAATCAAATGAACATACATGTAAGGAAAACATATTTTCCCAAGGCCACATAAGAGATGGTTGTCTCCATCATATAATTTGGCCCAATGTAGATCATGGAGCTCATTGAATAGCTTGCCCTCTTGTGGAGCAATGCACTGCGAAAAGATGGTGAGAGGATGCAAGCAAAAGCTTTCACCATATGTTGGAAGCAAGAAGATACATGGACCCATGAATGAATCCTCAATAATAGTTTGGCACACTCCCATGAAGGGGAATGAACCAAGTGCTGCATGAAAGTCCTCCTCCTCATGCTTGGAAACCCAAGTCAAGAAAATCACACCACAGTAATAGATTTTTCCATCTACCACTTCATCTTCTTCACCTCCTCTTTGTTCACCAAGTGCATCGAATGAGAAGTGATCCTGGGAATAATCCATAAATAAATCCCAGCTCCAAAGTGACAACACTATTGTCCTATGAAAATAGCCTCCCATCAACACATAGCTCCAATCTTTGACATGCAGAATGTCAAAGGCATCTCCCATAATGCTGCTACATATGAGAAGTCCTTCCCATGAAGAAAGTCCTTCTTGAACATCTAAGGCCAAGGAGTAACCCCTTTTCACTATGATAGTGCCATCTTCTACTCCTGCAACATCATGAAAACTGTGAGAGAAAATCTGCCCTTGCTCTCTCAAGAACATCCCAAGCAACAAAATATTTTGCTGCCTCCTCATACTTCCATCATCCAAATCATGTAGTGACAACATGGTGCTTGACATGAAGAATGTTATGCCAACACAATGTGCCCATACTCTTTGCTGCCCCATGATGCAAGTATTCTGCCACATACCCTTAGAAAGAGAGTGATGACCAAACTCTTTCAAGAGCAACCAACGCAGCCAAGCCTCCTGCTGCCTAGTGTCACAGATTTGCAAGTAGCTCTCCAACTTCTTTCTCTCCATACACATCCACTCAACCAATTGTGGATGTCTCCTTCCACCCTTCATCCTGGTACTCCTCCCATGAGGGCTACCATCATCCCAAATCAAATTCCTGTATTTCATGGGATCTTGAAATGCAATATTCCCGAGGATCAATTTGACCCTATGAGGACCCAAATAGGTGGTAGGCAAAAACCACCCATCATGATGTGCATGGCTCAAGAAATGTCCAACACAGTCAAGAGAGATGTTATCCATCCGAAGATGTCCTCCATCTACTATCTGCTCTTGTGAGAAGGGAAGATCCTCCTCAAACTGTTGAAGAACTTCACACTCCATGATGTGCTGAAGGGCACCTCCAATGAATTATTTCCATGAGGTATTCTCCCCATGCATGGCCTCCCAAAACCAAAGGGGCCTTGGATTTGCTGCAAGTAGAAGTTTCTCTTTGAGCAAGGGTGTGCTCATTGAGAAAGGGTCATCTGGAAGGGAGAAAGGGTTTCTCACTTCAAGATGTCTACCATCCATCATTCCACCCTCTATTGCTCCATGAATGAAGCCTCCATGTGAATGCTCCAATGAGGAATGGTTCCTCTCTTCTTCCTTACTACCTTTTCACAGCGCAGTGCAACTCTGTTGCTCAAAATCAGCAGCATGCAAAGATGTAGATCTCTTCATACAATGTGTTGAGATGACAATAGAAGGATTTTTAATCACACCTTGGTGAGATCTAGAAGCATGAGCCTCTTCTACAACTATGTAGTCTTCCTTCATTACTGAACATGAAGGCTGCTCTTCCAAGGTTGTGCCAGCGTTGGTACAAGTCTCCACCCTCTCAATCTCCTTGAGATCTTCTTCAATACCCTTCAAGGTCTAGAAAAGGAGCAGGGAGATCTCCTCTTCTGTCATTTTTCCAAGTGGTGGAGCCATGCTATTGTTTCTTATATACAATGCATCTTCTTTGTGAGGGTAGGAAGTGCATGGGTCTTCCAATCCTTCTCAAAACCTTCTGTAGGTCTCTTTGCAACTTTCTTCTCCTTGAAACCCTCTAGGAGTCTCGGTGCATCTTCTTTCTCTCTTCTGATTTACCTCTTTGGAGAGGCCCTTCTTAGATCTGAACACTGATGAGAGTAATATCATCCCCTCCATCATTTTGATATTTTTTTCTTTTCTTCACTTCTTTGATAGCTTGATCTCACAGGCTGTTCCAGAGATCATGCTCTGATACCACTGTAACGTTCCCAAAATGGATTTCTCAGCAAGACATGCCTGAAAAAATCATTTTTCAGGGATGTGTGCTTCAGCTATCAAAAAATGTGTTTAAAAACACTCAGAAATCAATTCCAAGTACTGAAAAAACCTTTACTCAGCTTTTATTCTAAAAAAGGTGAGGAAAAGCAGCTTTTCATGCCCTAAAATGACTATATTAAAAAATTTGCGTACAAATAAGGGTCATGGCTCTGGGATATGTTAGATTATGTCAAGAGGGATTCACATGCCGAATTTCAGCAAAAAAAAATGCGTTTTTCTATGTTAAACAGATCCTCCATTCCCGACTAGGCTTAAAATTGTTGATTTCCCATGACTTGGAGTATGCAGAAATTTGCTGAAGCTTATAGAGTGTATTTTCTGAAGGGTTTGGTGAATTTATGTAGAGATAATAGTATGAAAAGCTGAGAATATGATTCAAAGATCTTACATTAGAAAATACATAGCTATACTTGAAGAAAAGGCCTAAAACCCAAGCTTTATGACACAAGAAGTAGAGGATGAACCAGACAACGTAAATTTCAGAAATTTGAAGCAGTGTTTCATTAATTTTCAGATATATAACAGATCATAGTACAAAATGATAGATATAAATGGGATCTATATGTAAAAATGACTTTTAAGTACATTCCCCTTGGGGATCTCAGCTTATAATGAAGGAAACTGAATAGATCTGAGATCTACACCATGGATCTGCAGAAAAATTCAGAAATTTCTGAAGAATAAGTCATACAGCAGATCAGATCTGAAATAAGACATGGATTGGTTGGCCAATCCACGTATCACCTCAGTGAAGGAAAGGAACCCCTTTCACCGGAGATCTCTCCTCCAAACTGTTAGCAAATAAACATTGCAACTCTGTTTGCAAATTAACGCAGTTTCTGAAGCTAACTGCACTGATGAAGTGATGCACACTTTGGCCTCATGCCAAGATACAAATCTGAAGCTCAAAATAACTATTTCACTCCTACCAATGGTTTATATGACTTCCCCACTGAAAAGATGCAATAGAACTCTTCAGATCTGAATAGATTTGATTCCACTTATTGCAGCTCTCTAAACAGTGAAGCCCTAATCAAGATTTACGCTATCAAGGGAGGTGAAGCTTGGCCAAAATTCCAGATAGTGGATCAATGTATCACAATCTCCTACAAGAGACCCTCAAGGAAGGAAGAGGAATTCCTAAACAGGAAATTCCTCTCTCTAGATAAGCAACCAGAGAGTTTGAGTTACTCAAGCAATCTAAAAATTTAATTATCATCAACAACCTTTTCCTTGAGCCTTCTCCTTCCTTTTATAAGATGAATATGTGCAAAACCCTAAACCACCTTGAATCAATTAACCCTTTTCACATGTGGTCCTCCTTCTAGAACTGTGTTGTCCCTTTAGGAGATACATTGAACCTAGACAGCGCTGTAGATTTGGTCCTATTGACCCAGTCAAATAGCTCAAACCTGTTTCACACACAAGTGGATTTTATGTAACTGGCTTAGATATAGCTTTGTTCACATTGAGCATTGATTTATTCATTGATCTAAGGAGTTTTACACGTCCTCCATTAGTCATTTATTCACAAATGGAAAATGAAACAAAATTTAAATGTTCCTATTAGCTGGGGCTAATTAGGAACATTACACTCATGATAGGGTTTCAAACGTGCGTCGTTCACCCATCCTTGAAGTACTTTTCCATCTAGTTATGCGAGTCTGATCGTGCTTGAGTCTCTTATCTCTATGAAATAATATGGTCCCATCCAATGTATTCTAAGTTTCCTTGGGAACTTCTAGAATTTTCTGTCATAAAGAAACACTTTTCCACCAATAGTGAATGTTTTGTGCTTGATGTGACGGTCATGACAGGATTTTTGTCTCTCTCTGTACTGATTGATGGAAATCCACCAGAAATCTATCTTCTTCAAGCTCCTACAGTTCATGGAGGCATGCAAAGATGGAGTCTTCCTCTGTCATGTGTGTTTTTGAAGCAACTAAAAGGCTTGGTATGATAAACTCGACTGGTATTACTGCCTATTTTCCGTATGCCAATTGGAATGGAGTCTAATTGTGCAATCTCTTTATGGTTGTCATGTATGCCCACAACGTGGCTGGAATCATTTCATCCCAGTCATCACGGTTAGTGTTGCATATCTTTGTTAGTCCTTTCTCCAAGATTTTTTTGAATGCCTCGATGGTTCCACTCGCCTGAGGGTGGTACGGGCTGCTCTTGTGGTGTTGTATCATAAAGTTTTCCAGTAGTGATTTAACTGTAGCATTAATGAAATGCATTCCTTGATCACTTGTTAGGCTCCTTGGACAACGAAACATGCTAATGATGTTCTTGAAAATAAATATAGCTGCTTGTCTGTTGTACAGTCCCTTATTGGTGCCGCCTCTTCCCATCTTGTGAGAGAGTCAGTTGCGGTGATTATGTATCTTCCCTATGAGTGTCGTGCCATTGGTGCAATTGGTCCTATGAAGTCGACCACCCATTTCTCAAATGCCTTCATAGCTCTCACAGGTTGCAGTGGCAACTCATCATGGTGTGACAGTCATCCTGTTCTTTGGAAGACATCACATTTTTTCACATATTCCTTACTATCTTTTTGCACTGTGGGCCACCATAACCCTGCATGTAGTATTTTCCCTGCGGTGGGTTTTGCGCCGACATGGCCTCCCGCAACTCCATTGTGACACTCCCACAACATGTCTTCTCTTTCGAGATCTAGGACACATATTCATAAGATATGATCCAGTCCCATTTTATATAACTTCCTTGCTATGAGTTGATATTCGGCCGCTTTTACTACCAGATGTCTTTTTTGGGTTGCCATGTATTCTATTGGGCATTTCCCTGTGGCCAATTATGTCGCTATCTGTTCTAGATAATTTTGGATGGCTTCTACTTTGAATAGATCAACATCCGACAAATGTTCATCAAGGGATCCCCCATTTTCCCGATTCTCCAAACTTGATAAGTGGTCATGACCAATATTTAGCCTTCCTAGCTTTACTGTTACTTCAAAAGTGAACTCCTGGAATAGTAGGAGCCATCTACAGATTCTGACTTCAAGTACAGGTTTTTTTACCAGATATTTTAACACTGAGTGATCTGTAAAGAACTTAAATGTGCCTCCCAATAAGTAGTGACAAAATTTCTATAGGGAGTATACCATAGCAAGAGCCTCTCTTTCTGTTGTTGTGTAATTCCTTTCAGCCGTTGACAGCTTCTTGCTTGCGAAGTATATTGGATGATCTATGGAGGTCTCTCCTGGTTGAGTTAGGACCGCTCCAATGAAATGCTTGAGGTGTCAATTTTGACATGAAATTGACTATCCCAATTGGGATGGGCCAAAATGGGTGCACTTGCTAATTTCTCTTTCAATGTGTTTAGTGCCTTAGTGCATTCACCGTTCCATATGAATTGTTCAGACTTCCGCAACAATTTTTCTAATGGTGCTGTAATTTTTGCATAGTTTTGAATGAACCTCCTATAGTATCCTGTGTGTCCCCGTAATGACCTCAACTCTTTAATATTTTTTGGTGCTTCCATGTTCACAATGACTGCTACCTTTATTGGGTCCACACATACAATTTTCTTGCAAATGATGTGTCCCAAAAGTGTTCCAAAAGGTACTACAAAGATGCACTTTTTGAGATTGAGGGAAATTTGGAGTTGTATGCACCTGTCAAAAATTACTCTGAGTAGAGTTGCATGGTTCTTCAATAAACTGTACGTTATCTAATCATCCATGTATACTTCTAGGAACTTATGGATATAGTCTATGAATGCTGCTATTACTATTCATGAAAACACAACTGATGCATTATTTAGTCCAAAAGGCACGACATGATAGGAAAATGATCCCCATTCTATTGTGAAAGCAGTCTTCCTTTTGTATTCTTCTGCTATTATCACCTGGTGATATCCTGAAAAGCCATCTGTGAACGAGTATGCTTCATTTCCCGCTACATTATCAATAACTTCGTCGCTAAATGGAGTTGGAAACGGATCATGAATGCATGTGTTATTCAGAATTTTGTAGTCCACACATACTATAATTTATGATTTCTCCTTTTTATATTGTATCACAATTGGGCTGATCCATTATGATTCATCATCTGGAAAAATCAAGCTTGCCTTCAGCATTTTGTCTATCTATGCTTTGACTTTTTCTTTTACTCTCGGGTTCAGGAGGTAAGGTCTATGTTTTACCGGCCTCACATCTGGTTTTAGGACTATGCATGTCTCCCCCAGATCTCCTTTGATCCCTTTGAGCTCTGCCACTGAAGATGGGAATAAGCCTTTGTACTCTTGTAGCAGGTCAAAGATTTCTTTTGTTGCCTCTATATCCCAATAATCTCCAATGGATGCAATCTTGGGCTTCTTTGCGCTTTTGATATTCTGCTTCTTTGTCCTCAAAGGTAACATTTTCAATCCATATGTAGTTAGTTCTTCTTGTATTTCCTGTTCCCCTTCCTTTTGTTCAAAGTGTAGATGTCGAATATTCTCTAAATCATCATCGTCTATCTCCTGATATATCCTTTTACATGCTACTAAATCTTTGATTTTCTGCTCTAGTAAAGATATCTCCTCATCCTCCTGAAGCTCTAGGAAGAACAATATTCTTTTAATCGCTTGAAGGGTATTTGTAACTTGTTTCATATCTCCTTTGAAAGAAAAAAAGTGTGTAAATATTTCCGAAACCATTTCCTAGGCACCAGTTTCTCTTTTCTTCTCTTCCGTCAGGTACCAAGCTTGTGGAATGGTGTCCAGTGAATGTATAAAGTTGTGTACCCATAAATATTCTAGGTATCCCTCTTTCCTCCACTTATCTTCACAACTTTTTATATGTACTATGGGGTCAAAATTCCCCTGGTATTTTTCTCCAAGTTGCGGTTCAGAAGCCACATGGAATCTCGTTCTTAATGCTCTCGCAACATATTCCCGTCGCGAAAGAGAGTTGCAATGGGTTTCCCACCACCTTGATGACGTGGATTTTAGTGATATGCCTATAAGAGGGACTTTATGTTCTACTGGTACTTTTTCTTCCACTTTAGTAAAGAATGTATTCACAACTTTCATATTTGAAAGAGTTGGATATTCTCTTACCTCTGTACAAATCCAGTAGACTCCTTGAATTCTTGTGCATATTCTTGTGTTGATTCCATATCCTCCTTGCTGCCAATCATCCCATGCTACTTTTGACCCTATTTCAGAACTCTGAATGCTTGTCCAGCTTACACCCCTCCTTGCTGTAGGATTAATGTAATCCTCTCTCCTTCTTGTCGTCATCTGGTAGAGTTGATCTAGAAGCTGTGTGTCTTCTCTGTTATCGATAGCCTCTGTGTATCGGGGTCCTTGATATGGGTCCAATGGTTGAACTAATCTGACCTCACCATCTTTGAATATCATTAATTCATTTTTTTAAATCAATGACTACATAATTTTCAAAGGCCCAATATATCCCCAGCTAGGTAGGATAGGGATCCTTGTCACCCATGATGTCTATTTCTTCAAAGTCTATATAGGTCTTTACTCCCGCGACATCAAATTCAACTTCTTCCAACCTTCCTATTGGTACAATACAATATTTATTTTCCATTCTGAGATGTATTGGTGAGTATGTTAGCTTTGGTTTTACCAGTACTTCCCATGTCTTCCATGGCAGAATGTTGACATCTGATCTGAGATCAAGCATTGTATCTCTGATTTGAAATCCCGTGACTTGGGTGTTCACACAAAAATCCTCTCCAGTCCTTCTCTTATTTATTTTCACCCTCCTTATGTATTTTTCTGTTAAATTACTTGAGTCTCCAGGTTCTACATTTCCTTGTACGACCAATTCTAGATTTTTCTTTAGTTTTTCCAGCATTGGTCCATTGTTCACAATTTTTAGGAATCGTCGGAACCACTATTCTATTGGTGTGCTTGTTTGGATTCCATTATCTCCTTCGCTGGATTGTTGCGGAAGTTCCATACTCTAATTTTTTCCTATCTGTGAAAATGTTTCTAGTGCTTCTTTGAAGTACTGATTCTGTCAGTTTAGGCTGAAGGATTTCTTTGGAGATGCAGGTTTGATTAGCTTTATTGGGTCCATGTCTCGTGCATCCTCTCTTGTTTTCTTCCCTCCTCGTGTGACTATAGATAAAATTTTCATGGGCTAAGCCTCTAGTATTGTTGGTTCTACATTAACCAGATTAGCTCCCCTTTGTCTAGCTCTCTCTTCCCATCTCTTAATCAGCTCTGGGCAGTCTTCAGTTGCATGTGCTTTAACTGTGCATTGAGAGAACCATGGTCTCCTGGGTAGCGAACATTATCTCGCTACGTGCCCTTCCTAATCATAGTTATAACATCTTACTAGTCCTCTTCCTCAAGTTCTTCTACCTCTCATTCCTCCTCCTTGCCCCCTTGGAGTTTCATTTAATCAATAAGATGGTCTGTCGAATAATTCTACCAATGCATCAAGGGCTCTGCATTGCTCTGTATTATGAGTTGTAGAGGCACAAAATTTAGAGTAGACATTGTTTGGAACATTTGAGTATTTTTGCAGAATTGGACACAGGCGTGGAGGATGACCAATACCTTTGCATATTTCGCAGCATTCTGCTGCTGTTTGATTCTATTGATTGGGGAACCTCGGGAAGTGGGGTTGCAGTTAGTATATTCCTTGACTATTTATCTGTGAAACTCCACTAACTAGTGGGACCCTCTGTGTTCCGACTGCTGAAGTTCCAACGTTTTCTCCTCGCATCCTTGGACATTCTGTGGCCACATGTCCTTCCATCAAGTAGTGTGTGCACGACACGTTGGGTCATGCAGGTCATACTTCTTGAATATCCTTCAGTTTCTCTGTTAAACTAGATATTTGATCTTGTAGTCCTAGTATGGATGGATCTTGTACCGCTGATCCTCCTCTGAACTCCTCCGGGTATCCCACCATAGCTTCTACCTTCATGGCTTGATCGAGAGAATCCTGAAGGGTATCAATATTCTATTGTGTCAGCAGTGTCCTTGTCAATGTTAGGAGTGCTTCGGATGAACCAATCCCACTGGTGATTTGGATCGATTGGGTAACTTAGATTTTCAATCACATCTTTAAATCTTATCATCAAATCCCAGGTTGTTTCTCCTTCTCGCTGTTTGATTTCCCATAGCTAAGACAATCCTTTCTGATTCGTCTGAGGCAGTTTGAACTCTTGAACAAATTGTTTCTTAACATCATCTATTCCTGGGTTCTGGTGTGCTTCTGACCATTTAATGAACCAGCGCAAAGCTCTTTCTCTCAGTGTGGTAGAAACTCAATTAACTTGACTGCATTTGGTGTCTGTTGAGCTCTCCAAATTTCTTCTCAGAGATACTAGTGTTGTTCTACATTGTCATTACCTTTTCTAGAAAATTATGGGTATCAGGTGAATGATCCCACCATCTTTCCTTGTGTTGGTGGTACTAAAAAAAACCCTCTGCTTCCCAGGTGAGAAATTGTACTAACCAACACTATTGCTAGTAGATATTTGTAATGTGGATTTAGTACCACTCAACTTGCTAAACTCCCGTAACTTAATAAAGAATTTATCAGGTGGATGATAGAGTACCAGGGGAAGGTTAGGATTAGTCCTACTTGAAACTTGGGGAATAGGATTACCTTGCGTTATGGGTGTCGACCTCTCTTGGAATAGTTTCTCCATCGCAACATGCAACTCCACATTAGATTCCTCCTCGGGGCCCGCATCCTCATCATTGGACTTTTATCCCTTTTCTCTTCGGGCTAGGCTCCTATAAACTTGCCTAACTTCCTTAAGGGTCTCTTCCATTCCTTGGGATCCCATTTGATCTTCTCTTTCCTCTGTCAACTGCGACGCCTTTTCCTTGTCTTGTCGATTCTTCTCCTGCTTCTGAAACTCTTTCATCACCCTTTCCTGCCACTTCTTAGCAATCTGCGCCCTCCGATGTGCTCTCCACTCTCTCAACCTATTGGAGGTTCCATGATCCATATCCCTATTCCCCCCTTTCCTTTACTCGTAGCATCTCTACCTCAACTCCTTCCCCCAGTACTGGAGGTTTAGGTCTCCATCTCAGGGTTTTGGAATGACATCAGACACTCGTCCACCATTAGAGATTTAATCCATAACGAGATTTATTTTAAAAATTATCCCCAATACCCAGATCTAAATATATCTTCGGATTTTGTAAAAGATTGATTGCACTCGGCTGCAAACTCCACAATGTACCCCTCCAAGGTAGATTGTACCCAAAAATATACTACTAGGATTAGATCTATATCTAACCGATGTAGCGCTACTAAATTTGTGTGCATCCACTTGCTGCAAACTCTATGCAATCCTTCAGGGAGTGACTTGATCTCAAGTCTCCACAACCAGTTGTAAAGGTATTTGGGAAAAATTCCCAAGAAAATTTCATACAAATCACTTACAGATTCAGAAAACAGGACTTGATCTTTGACAGTTTTTTCCCTCTATTTCCGAAGTTTCACTTGTTGCGATATGAACTGATCTATGTGCTTATGCCACCAAATTTGTAGTTATTTCTCATAGATCCTCAATACCATGATCTAGCTTCTAAATTATTTTTCAGGTCCCGACAACAGAACCATTTGTTGGCGAAAAAGGAGGTCTCTAGGTAAGACCCAAGTTTGGGTTTGAGGCCAACAAGGTTTCCGCAGTAGTCTAGGACAATGTCGCCATTTTCACCCTACTCAAGGGAGAAGGGAGTCTCACCCGAGGCATGTTGTGACCTTAGTAAGATTAGATACTAGATCGTTGATGTTGAGGAAATATTACTAACACAGACAATAACTATGAGCATGCAAAAGCAACATATATATATCTCAACTCCAAGAAATAGCTATCATTAATCATAACATGTTTAGAGCACTGAATTAAAATTTTAAACTAGGCATACATTCATCATAATCGATTAACATCAACCAATTCAGAATATACAACATAGCAACAACCCGCTTCTATTAGCTTGGATCAAAACAACATAATCATACTCCGCAGAGTCTATTATAATGCAATTCAATACAAAAATGCTTCACACAGAGCTCTCCCGAGGCTCTCCTTCCTATCGGCCTCTCACCGGACTGACTGCCTATTTGTTCCTCCTGGCTGACAATATCAGTCCCTGCCTCTTTTGCGCTCGTCTGCTCCCTTGCGCTCTGCTGTCCACCATTTCTTCTTTATCACTGGGAGTTCTACTGTGCGTTTCTTGTCTTCCATCACTGCCATTTGTGTTGTTCTCTGCCTATGCCCCTCCACTTGTCTTCTGGCTTTCTGCAACCGTGATAGCTCCCTGTCCACCTTGATTTTGTTACGCCACCCTACCCTCAGGCACATTGAAAGATCAAGACAGTTTTATTATTATTATTATTATTATTTTATTATATATATATATATATATATATATATATATATATAAATAAAAAATTAAAAAATAAGATTTTTTTTTTTGCATATACAATCGATACTGAAGCAATTTATAAGGTGAAAAAAACTTGCAAAATTTCATTGAATTTTTTTTTCGTGTAAGTACTTTTTTTTACCGCTTCAAATATTTTTGACAACATGTTTTTGCAACACAGATGATGATTCAATTTGACAGATTTAATAATGACTTGCAGAACAATTGGAAGATTATTTAGATGATTTCTCAAAATTTGGTATTAAAACTTTTGTTGCTATGTCTTTTTCTATGAAGCTTTAACTTGCAGAACACATCGAATATTTGTGATGCCAATCATATTACTGAGCACATTGCATGAAGTCATACAACAACAGGGAGTTGATTTATTTTTCATGGTTATTTCTTAAAAATGGAATGTTATCGATATCATGAATTGGACTAAATATAACACTTTTGATTTTCCTTAATCTGTTTTATTTGACATTCAAATTTTGTGTAAAAATCAAGAAGGAATTGGCAATTTCTTTTTGAACACACTTATGTTCTTTATGCCAAGTTTTTTATTTATTTTAAGGTTTGGGATGATTGAATGAACAATGAAGGAAACCAATTATGTGCACAATTGGTCTTCAATGGACCGATTTCATGAGAAACAGAAGAACAAGTCCATGTACATATCCATCAAGACCATTACCTTTCCTCCCTTTTTAATTATAAATCCAACCAAGCAATTCAAAGCAAGCCACAACTATTTTCCCAACAAGAGTCAATTTTTCATTTTCCTTTATTCACAAACACTTTCCATTACTTTTTGTCTACTCCTAACCCACAAATAAAAGCAAGAATATCACTTACATGCTTATTTCCCATCTTCCATTTCCAATTTCCTTCTTCTATCCTTTTCATTTTGAAAATAAACCTTGCTTAAATGCAAATTATTGTGTCCATAGTCCTTTGATTCTAAAATCCTTGCAAAAACACCTTGAGGCTTGCATGCCTTAATGGAAATTCTTCTTGCGGAAGAACAATGGGAATACATTGATGTCCCTTGTTCATCGGATATTCTAGGTACTCGGCAACAACAAAATTATTTGTACCTAGAAAGATGTGTTTGGGAATCCTGACTCTAATTGTCATCAATGGTGATATTTCTCATGTTGACTAGTGGCATCCATTAAAGGCCACTAAGTCAACAATTTCCTAGTATGTTCGAAATCAGAACATCTATTCACATAGAAGGAATTATGCCAACGAGTTTTGAAGACATGAAGACTATCATTTTCAACATTTTGAAGCAAATGAAGAAGATATGCAGCTGCAGAATCAGATGGCAGCTGCAAAATTAGATGACAACAACAAAATCAGAGGGCAACAACATAATCAAATGGCAACTACAGAATCAGATGGTAGCTGTAGAATCTGTTAGGTCCCTATATTACTAGTATAGTACCTTATTGTTGTTAGTGTAACCCCCTTATTATTATTATTTTACCCTTGTAACCCCCATTTTTTTATTATTGTGCCCTTAAATTATTATTGTTAGGTCGGCTAGGATTACATTGTGGCCCACTAGGATTACATTATGGCCCCATGGACTCCTATATATAGAAAGGAGGTTTTGTAAATTGTATCACCCAAGAATTGTTCATTTATGTAATGTATTGGAGGTTTCCCCCTCGAAGTGGCTCATTTCTAAGACGTTGATATCTCTTTTCTTCTATTTTTGGAGCTGGTTACACAACATTTGGTATTAGAGCTTTGGATTCTAGGGTTTCACTGCTCCAAACAGGTCATCATGGAATTTTAGCTATAACTTTTTTTCTACGAAGTTTCAGAAGCTGAAATTTTTAGGGTGCGAATCTGACATCTTGAGGACGATTTTCTAAAAATTTCAAAGCTTGGTTCACAATATTTTCGGAGATATAATCTGTGGAAGTTAGGTCTTTTTTCAAGCTCCTAAACAGGTCATCGTGGAATTTGCACTATAACTTTGTTTCTATGAAGGTTCAAAATCTGAAATTCCTATGGTGCGAAGTTGAAATCCTGAAGAAATTCTTCAAAAAATTTCAGAGCTTCGTTCACAATATTTTTGGAGATATGATCTGTGGAAGCTAGTTCTTTTTCAGGCTCCTGAATTTCATCTCAAAGAGGTGATCGTGGGAAAATCTTCATTACTCTCTCTCTGAGCATCGGATTTGAGTGCTGTAAACATTGGTCCCTAGTACACAGACTGTAGTTTCTTGGATATCAATTTCAGAGACGAAGGACGAAACAGTGACACGTGGAAAGTCGTACAAGTTCACTGTACTAAACCAGTCCATAATAAGGTCATTGTGGGAGATTGGACACAACTTTTTCTTGGAGAATCCAAATCAAGTCAGACCTGTGGCATTCAAAATATGATTCAGAGGGATACATCAGTACCGAAATTCAAATATTGAAGTGCTTCAATTACAGAGATAATCCAATTTCAATATCGAGCTCCTCAAAAGCAAGAAAAAGGTGTGTATTTTTTTTTGCGAATTGCATAAGTCTTGTTTGAAGAATCAATTTGAATTGATTCCAAGGGCATATTGTAAAATAGATATCATTATTGGGTTCTAAAAGATGCCCCATAAAAATAATTCAACACCCATTAAGCCTTCAGAAGGCTCTACTATGACTCATGAAGATGAAGAATTGCAACATGATTTATCAAAATTACAAGAGCAAGTGCAACAAATTTCACTCTCGCAAAGAGCAACAAAAAATGAAATTGAAGTTTTGAAGAAAGGCGTGGAAGCTAAGATGGATGGCATGGAAGTTGGCATGGAAGCTAAGATGGATGACATGAAAGACAACATGGAAAACATGAATAATGATCTAAAAACAGACATCGAAGGTTTGACAAAGTTGATACAAGAAATGTTTCCTAATGGTGAAAAGTTAGTAGAAGAACCTCATGATGAGAACAAAATAAATGTCAATCGTGATTTCATAAACTCTAATGTTTGCGGGAAGAACCACCATATTCCAAAAATGGATATGAGGAATTTTTATGGAAAGGATCCTGTAACATGGATACTACAGATGGAGCAATATTTTGATCTCCATAATGTGCAAAACACACAAAAGGTACACATTGCAACTTTACATTTAGAACAAAATACATTTGTATGGTATCGATGGCTTTGCTCGCGTAAAAAAATTGTCACTTGGTCAATTTTTACGGAGGAAATGATAGCACATTATGAGGATACAAAGAGCAACACCTTCTTTAGCCAATTGATAAATCTCAAACAAAAGGGTTTCGTGGGGGAGCACATTGAGGACTTCCAAAAATTGAATATAAGGGTAACTGATATTCCAGAGGAACACAGGATTGATCTCTTCATAGGCACTTTAAAGGATAACATCCAACATGAAGTTCGCATTTTGGAACCTGATTCATTGGAGAAGGCATTCAGGTTGGCAAGAAAAGTTGAATGTAAAATTATGGCGACAAGGAAGCCTACCACTAAATTCTATAAAGAAGGAAGTGTTGCTACGCCTAGATTTCCACAACCTACAAGGTTGACACCACAACAATTGGAAGAAAAAAGAGCAAAAGGGCTTTGCTAAAGTTGTGATAGCAAATACACTAAAGGTCATAAGTGTGCTGAGAAGAAATTATTTTACATAGATTGTGAAGAGGAAGAAGAAAATGAACAAGAAGAGGATATACACCTGGAACCAACCCTAGAAGAGGAAGAAATGAATCCGACCATATCGTGTAATGCACTGGCAGGAATTACCACTCCTCAAACTCTCAAGATACAAGGAAAAATCAAGAATAAAAAGGTAATAGTGTTGATTGATTCAGGTAGCACCCATAATTTTATTCATTGTAAGGTAGCCAAGGAATTAAATTGTTTCCTATACCCAGCACCAGAATGTCAAGTGATGGTTGCAAATGGAGGAACTATAAATTGCTCTGGAAAATGCCATATTATCAAGCTAACCATGAGGGAATATGTATTGACTAGTCCAATGCTTTCCATTCCTATGGGAGGTGCTGATGTTGTACTAGGAGTACAATGGTTACAATCTCTGGGGACGGTAGCTTTTAATTTTCAAGAACTTTTCTTGAAATTTTTTTTAGAATGAAAGGAAGTCGAATTACGGGGTATTGAAGAGAAGCCGGGAAGGATAATAAGCTATAATTTCATGAAAAATCTTCTAAAGAAAGAACAATGAGGCGTAATTTCACAATTATGCTCACTAGAAGTTCCGACATCAAAATCATCTATTTCTGCAGATCTCCAACAAGTCTTGGACAATCATTCCAAGGTGTTTGAAACTCCCAAAGGACTCCCACCTATTCATGATCATGATCATGCTATTCATTTGATTCCAGGAAGTGTTCCTCCAAACATCACGCCTTATAGATATCCTTACTTCCAAAAGAGCGAAATTGAACGTATGATTGCAGAAATGTTAGAGGCGGGTATAATTCAACCTAGTCAAAGTTCTTTCTCTGCTCCTGTAGTATTGGTACACAAGAAGGATGGATCATAGCGAATGTGTCCAGATTATAGGGAGCTCAATAAGCTCACCATTAAAGACAAATTTCCCATTCCTGTGATTGATGAATTATTGGATGAATTACATGGAGCAATTTATTTTACCAAGTTGGATCTTCGTTCAGGATATCATCAAATTAGAATGAAGACTCAAGATATTCCAAAAACAGCATTTCGAACTCATGAGGGTCATTATGAATTTTTTCTCATGCCTTTTGGCCTTACCAATGCACCTTCTACATTTCAAGGGTTGATGAATTCCATTTTCAAACCCTTCCTTAGAAAATTTGTGCTAGTATTTTTGATGATATACTAATCTACAGCAGGTCTTGGAAGGATCATGTTGAACATGTTGACAGGGTGCTCAAACTATTGCAGGAGAAACAATTATATGCAAAACATCCAAATGTTTCTTTGGAGTACAAGAGGTGGAATATCTGGGTCATATTGTATCTCACGAGGGTGTTAAAGTAGACCCTAACAAAATTAAAGCCATTAAGGAATGGAAAGTCCCCACAACCATAAAGCAGCTGCGAGGATTTCTCGGGTTAACAGGGTATTATCGCAAGTTTGTTAAGAATTATGGGAGAATAGCAGCACCTCTAACAACATTATTGAAGAAAGATGCATTTTCATGGACTCCTGAAGCAATAAGGCCTTTGAACATCTTAAAGAGGCAATGTGCCTAGCACTGGTCTTAGCTAAACCAGACTTCACTTCCATTTCCAAAGGGTAAGTTAAGGTATATCATTTTCTAACTTTTTACCATAGAATTCCTTGAAAAGCTAGAATGATAATTTTTGGAAAAACACTTATTTTCCTCATTTCATAAAATTGCCAATACCATCAGTTTGGGGGGGGGGGGGGTGGTACATTCATATTCACATTTTTCCACATTCATATCACATTAAAAATCCAACATACTTTCAAAATATATTAATTATTACATCATTATTATGAGCATACAATGGCTTTTCAAAAGTACTCAAAAGATAATTGGATACAAACACAATCATGGTTGTCTGTAATATTCCTACATTAGCACGCAGCTAATAGGAATATTAATTTTTCTCCAAGCACATAGTTAGATGAATAAATGGGTAGGGAGACCCATAAATCTTTATAGAAGCAATAAAAAACCTCTTAATGGGGAAAAGATCATATTCACAGCCGGATAAAAACACCTTCATGTGTGAACAAGGCTTAATGCATGTGGACAAAGTCAAGTTTGACCAAGTCAACAAAGCTAAGATGGAGGATGTGGAACATTAATAAATATAACTCAGTGGGAATATAGATCTATTTAGATAGTTATAATAAAGCCACACTGAGTGTGGAAGAAGAATTCTCATGGAGATCCAGTCAAGATTGACCAAATCCATCAACGTTGTTATGGAGGAGTGGTATTGATGATGGGAAATCGCAGTTTTGGAGGGAGATTCATTGCATGAAGATGGAAACCCTAATGAGTGGGACCCAAGGTGAGAAAGCTCACATTTTTTATAAGGAGGATGATGGCAGCCATATGGGGTTAGCTTATGATTATGATTTTCAGATATATGGTCTGTTTAGACATATTTATTTCTCTGGCTGTTTAGCTGAGATAGAATGTTGTTTAGCACAAGGTCTTTTGGTTTAGGAATTCCTTATCTTTCCTTGAGGAGCTCTTGGAGGAGTCTTGCACCATATTTTCCACTATCTGGCTTGAGGCCAAGCTTCATCTTCCTTTGACATCGCAGATCCTGTTGAGGGTTTGAATGTTTCAGTAAGCTGCAACAAGTGGAGGCTAGATTTTCAGATCTAGGCTATCTCAATACTTATTTTCAGTGGAGAAGGGTTCTGATCCATTGGGAGGACAATATTGGAGGTTTTGAGTTAAATTTTCATATCTTGGCTGTAGGCCAATAGTATTTTGTCCCCTACAGTGTAGAAGAAGTCCAGATCTGCGTAATTTCTGAAGGAGCTATTGCAGGGTGATTCAGTGCACCATTTGGAGAGCTGATTTTCTGAGCGTTGGGGATCTACCCTTCAATTTGGAGATTTATTGGAGGAGATCAGTTTCTTGTTTATATCATATCAGATCCACTTTCCAGATCTGAATATTTCCATAGATCTGTATTCTTAGATCTCAGATCTACACTTTATACATGGTGTTTTGCTGAAAACCCCAAGGGGGATTGATAAAAGAGGTTGTATAGTACATGGATCTACTATAGATCTAACTTTTTGTCCACATACTTGCTCTAGATATGATGTAAAACCTACTTTTGTTTTAAAGGTAATAAAATAACGCTGCCATGGTATTCGAGCTTTTACACATGGTTGCGGTCTCTATTTTTGCATGATTTTGAGCTATTTGTGGCATGGGAGGCATGTTTAACTATGAAATAGTGATTTGTTTATGATTTCCTTTCATATGTAGTTACTATAATATCATATCTAAGGGATCCATGAGCTGCATTTAACTTTCATTGCATATATTTATGAAAAATGCGTTATTTTAGCACGTATTGTTGATTTTCCCATTTTGGGAATATTACAATGGTATCAAAGCATGATCTTTGGCTCAGCCTGTAAGTTTCAAGCCAATATGCTATAGAAGAAGAAAGAGATCAGAATGATGGGAGGAATGAGTTTCATCTCATCTCTTTTCATATCTAAGAAGGACCTCACCAAGGAGGTCAAGTAAAGAAGATTGGAGAAAGAAAATGAAACCACTTTAGGGTTTCAAGATGAGGAAGGTCCATGTACTTCATATCAGCAAAAAGAAGATCCGGTATTGCATAAAGCTCCAAAGAAACATGATATGCCATTTTTATTTGAATTCAAGAGGCATAGAGATGGAGGAAACTTATATCATGAGATTCTAAGTGAATATCTTGCAGAATATAAGTCTCAACCTAGAGCTATCAAGAAAAATCTAACTCTTCTAGAGTTCATTCAGCTCAAAGAAGAAAGGAGACCTTGCAGCAATAGAAGAATGAAGGGCAATAGATTTCTATTGTCTAACTTTTATGGGTCATCCTCATGCACAACAAAGGCTTGGGAAAAGAAGTTGGATTCATTTTTTCTGCTACATCCAGTAATAGAGAAAGAAGCTATTGAGATTGCAGCACTGCACCTTCAAGGTGAAGCACACAATTGGTGGTTTAGCCATTTGAGTCATGCAAAAGTGACTGCATATGAATATTTTACTCAAATTTTGATCAAGAAGTTTGACAAAAATAAATCAGAGGGGAAGAAGCTTCACCAGTATTGACTGTAGGAGCACCTATTTCAGGAGGAAGGCCACTTGCACCCTTGCAAGATGATCTTGATCTCTTGATATCTGGAGTCACATGCACCATTCTGGAGATGCATGAAGAAGAAAAAACCTCTACTAGCACTGATGAAGCCATAGAATAACAACCATCATCATTAGTAGTTGGGGAAGCCATCACACCAGAAGAATGAACCATTGTAGTAATACAAGATGTTCCCAAGTTGTACCAATGCATGCACATGTTTTCATTTCCTGTTATTTCAATGCAACATGTGGAGGATGATGGGAATGTACCATTGCATGACCAAGGGTCAAAATATATTGCTGATTTGGAGAAGAAAACTTTCACTGCACTGAGAAGCCTTGATTTATTCAAGGAAGAGATAAATAGTCATCCCAGTGTATCATTGATGAGCTACACACAACCCTTGAGGTTGGAAGGTAGTTTCTTGGAGGATGGGATGAGTATTGTCTTGAACAATAAATTGCAAAACTATGTGTTCAACATTGGATATGATCTTGAGGCAGCAGTTGCACCACCACGGAGATCAACAACGCTGTCATTTAGCAGCAGTGATGAGTTGGGGGCCCAACCATTTTTGTAACATTCCAATGACCTTCCCATATATATAAAAAAGGGGGAGCAGATAGATGATGGATGACATCTTAGGATGGATAACATATCTCATGTTTGTGTTGGATACTTCTTGATGAGCCCTACACATCACGATGGGAGGTTTTTGCCTACCACCTATTTGGATCCTTATGGGATCAACTTGGTCATTGAGGAGATTGCATTTTAATATCCCATGAAATGCAAAGACGGAAATCTAATTTGGGAGGATGTTATTTTCCAATGGAGGAATTCCACTTATGGACATGATGATAGACACTCACCATGGGTTGGATGGGTGATGTTGATGAGCAAGAGGTTGAGAAAACACTTGCAGATTTACGACACTGGACAACAGGATGCAAGACTGCATTGGTTACTCTTGAAAGAGTTTGATTTCCATACTACACCTCTTGTATTCATGTGGGAGGAACCATTTGGAGAGCTTGAGTTTTTTGGAGGGGCACTTCATGGATGTTTTGATTGGTGGGGTGACTTGGGTCATTCTTGGAGGCCGTTTTTCAGCCCAAGATCAGAAGCAACCCCATACACATCATAAGTGGATAGAGAAGCAGTGTGGGATGGACATTCTAGTCCCACAAATTCAGCCATACAACCCACCTTCTTTGCAGGAGCTTAAGGTGGAGGAGATGTTTCATGAGTTACTATGTTGGAGGGTGACTCACTTTTTTTGGATAATAGCTTGGGGATGGAGGCTTCACATGGGGATGATGATTCCCATTATATTTATGATTCCATGCCCCAATAAGGCCTCTAGACCACATTTTTTTTTTTCCATGTATGACCCACTTTTTCATGTTGAGAACCATTTGGAATCTTCACCAAAGGCATGCTTTTACACATGGGAGGAACAACTTAAGGGCATATAGTTAAGAAAGCATCTTGTTCTTTGGAGGGACTTATCACTTGAGAATGCTACATGAGGAAGAGAGGAGGCTCTTCAGTTCTATCCTTGCAGTTTCTTGAGGACAAGCAACATTTGGGAGGGGAGGACTGTAATATTCCTACATTAGCAGGCAACTAATAGGAATATTAATTTTGCTCCAAACACATAGTTAGATGAATAAATGGGTAGGGAGACCCATAAATATTTCTAGAAGCAATAAAAACCCTCTTCATGGGGAAATGATCATATTCATAGCTAGATAAAAACACCTTCATGTGTGAACAAGGCTTAATGCATGTGGACAAAGTCAAGTTTGACCAAGTCAACAAAGCTAAGATGGAGGATGTGGAACATTAATGAAGATAACTCAGTGGGAATATAGATCTGTTTATATAGTTAGAATAAAGCCACATTGAGTGTGGAAGAAGACTTTGCATGGAGATCCAATCAAGATTGACCAAATCCATCAGTTCTGTTATGGAGGAGTGGTATTGATGATGGGACAACACAGTTTTGGAGGGAGATTCATTGCATGAAGATGGAAACCCTAATGAGTGGGACTCAAGGTGAGAAGGCTCACATTGTTTATAAGGAGGAGGATGGAAGCCATATGGGGTTAGCTTATGATTATGAATTTTAGATATATGGTCTGTTTAGACATCTTTCTTTCTCTGGTTGTTTAGCTGAGATAGAGTGTTGTTTAGCACAAGGTCTTCCGGTTTAGGAATTCCTTCTCTTTCCTTGAGGAGCTCTTGGAGGAGTCTTACACCATATTTTCCACTATCTGACTTGAGGCCAATATTCATCTTCCTTTGACAGTGCAGATCATATTGAGGGTTTGACTGTTTCAGTAAGCTGCAGCAAGTGGAGGCTAGATCTTTAGATCTAGGCCATCTCAATACTTATTTTCAGTGGAGAAGGGTTCTGATCCATTAGGAGGCAAATATTGGAGGTTTTGAGCTACATTTTCATATATTGGTTGCAGGCCAACAATATTTTGTCCCCTACAATGCAAAAGAAGTCCAGATCTGCATAATTTCTAAAGGAGCTACTGCAGGGTGATCCAGTGCACCATTTGGAGAGCTGATTTTTTGAGTGTTGGGGATCTGCCCTTCACTTTGGAGATCTATTGGAGGAGATCAGTTTCTTGTTTATATCAAATCAGATCCACTTTCTAGATCTAAATATTTCCATAGATCTGTAGTCTTATATATCATATGTACACTTTGTACATGGTGTTTTGCTGAAAACCCCAAGGTTGATTGATAAAAGAGCTTGTATAGTGCATGGATCTACTGTAGATCTAAATTTTTGTCCACATAATTGCTCTAGATCTGATGTACAACATACTACTATTGTAGAGGTAATAAAATAACGCTGTCATGGTATTCCAACTTTTACACATGGTTTCAGTCTCTATTTTTGCATGATTTTGAGCTATTTGTGGCATGGGAGGCCTGTTTAAGTATGCAATAGTGATTTGTTTCTATTTTCCTTTTAGATATAGTTACTATAATATAAGATCTAAGGGATCCATGAGCTGCATTTAACTTTCATTACATACATTTCTGAAAAATGCGTTATTTTAGCATGTATTGTTGATTTTCCCATTTTGAGAATATTACATTGTCACACATGAACCAACCATGATGCAATCCAATAGAAATATACTTTGCAACAATAATCAAATTTCATTATGCAAAGTTCAAAGATCAAAATTGAATGCAACAAAATATGGTTGAAACACAAGGAGCAACCATGTTGCAATTCAACTAAAAAGACTTTGCAGAGGTATGAAGTTATCAAATGATATCATGCAAATTTAAGCCAAAGCTCAAAGGATAAAAAAGAATTAATGTAATAGATTGCATGAGGACATGCAATAGCTTCAGTTGGGGGCTATGTTGGGCCTTGAAATTGGCATTCACTTCTATTACATTTTCACTTATATTTCCATATTATCACCTTCACTCCACCTCCATTTCATTACATTTACCTTACCATTACCACTATTGGGTTGCATTTATGTTTTTCCAAACTTTATTAATTCCTAGTATTTTTAAGTGAATTTGTGGCTAAAAATTAGAAAATAATATGCACATACTTATACTTAACAAGTGGAATGAGTTTGTTTCCATGTGTAGGTAAAAAAGAAGCTTCTAGAAGACCCTTATTTGGCCTACTAAGGCCAAATTCGAATTTGGATGGAGAAGATCATGGGATCATAAGGATATGTGTCTCATTTCCTATTTGTATTGTAACTCTCAAAAGACATGTGCCTTATCACTTCCTATTTGGATTGTAACTCTATAGATATAGGGAGAAATTCATGGACTCTCATTAATGAGATAGCTTCTCATGTTTTTGTATAAATAGGGGAAGCTTTCTCCTATCAATTCATGTGTAAAATTGGAGTTATGCTCAAGCTTTGAATACAGAATTAGATTGTGGCACCTTACTCATGAATGTTACTTCATTTTGACTTGGTTTTTATTACATATGGAGCGTCTCGATTTACCATCTCTCATACTTTTAGATCAACTACCTAAAATGTGTGAGATTTACTTGCTTTTATAGATTAAAGTTTATTTGCTTTCTTCATATTAGTTCTAGAATGGCTATGTAATCTTTTCTTCTCTAAAAAAATTTCAAAATGATAGATTTATCTATTTTCCAATTGGATTAAGTTTTAGGCAATAGAGCTCACAGTTATTTAGTTTCCTTTCATGTTCTGTTATTTACTTTCTTAGATCAAACTATCAATTCATTGTATAATTGAATATTCCTAAAATATCAGGCTAAGAAGTTTTCCAAGTTGGGTGATTGAAAGTTCAACCTATACAATCATTGAGCTTTAATTTTACATGATTTTAGAGTGCTTTTTAGATCCTCATTCAATTGTATAATTGGGTGTTCTTAAAGATCATTTCAAGAAGATGATTGTATCATATTTCTAAACTGAATGCTTGAATACCTAACTTATGCAATTATTGGGTTTTCCCTTTGCATGCTTTAATTTCTTTCCTAGATTTAAAGACTAAAGTATAATCAATTGCTTATACATCATCTAAAGAGGGTGATTCTATCATACTTCCATATTGGATGTTGGAGTGATTGAATGTACCTTAGTTTTTTTCCTTTACATGCTTTGAAATTCTTTCTTAGATTAAAATTTCAATTCCTGCAAGTGTGATTGCGCGCTATATTTTCTTTTGAATTTGTTTTCTTTCTTTTTGTTACTTGATTTCATAGGTTAGTCAAATTTCATTTTCATTATTTGATTTCATAGATTATATGAATTGGTTTTCGTTATTTTGTAGTTAGATTGATCTAAACCAAAACTCAATTTCTAGCACATACAATGCACGCATGCTTCACAAGTTTATGAAACCCCCGGGTTGACAAATTAAATGACAAAAAATTATTTTTCCCCAACATGATGCTAACATCTAGGACATATATGTTGTGCAACTAGGTTTTTGCGCTTGTTCTTTGCTGATTTGCAGATTCTGGAGCACGAGGAGTTGCAGAGGGTTTGAACCCTATGAGATCTACTACAAACGAAGGATAAACGGGTAAGATCTCCAATCCTCACTTTCTAGTTTAAAGGATAGAGTTTGGTAATTTGAGTCCTTCTTGTGATGACATGCCCTTGATCTGTGAGGTTTATCAACCCAGAACCTTAGGGTGACATTGC
Organism: Pinus albicaulis; assembly: GCA_034641835.2. NCBI lineage: Eukaryota > Viridiplantae > Streptophyta > Pinopsida > Pinales > Pinaceae > Pinus > Pinus albicaulis. Next base: position 1,106,810,977 of record CM076582.1, on the reverse strand, counting down.
CCGTAACAGAACTGGTGACTCCACTAGGGATTGCATTGTGTAATTCCTAGTTTGGGTTATTTTTATCTGTCTTGTAGGTTCCCTGACAGGTTAATCACATTTATAGTCTTGTAAGTCTTTTTCCCAACCAGACAAAAGTCGTGGTCTCTTGATCAAGCTTGAATTTTCTTTTTTTTATTCCTTATTTTTGTTTATATATGCTACTTCGACTATACACAGTCACGTATGCCTTTTGTATTCTCCAAAAGGACCCGTGTATACATCACTTTCTTTGGTTACAATTGTGTATAAACGCATGTTGCAGACATCGAACCCGCGTATGCCTGGGAAAATTTGAAAGTTTGAGTTTTGAAGCCCTGTCACTCTTTTCTGTATGTGGTTGGCCACTCCTGTGGTACCTTTTAGGTGTCTAGAATGTGTTTGTTGTGGTTGTATATCCATTTCTCTCTTGTTCTTGTGAGAACCTAGTCATTTGATAAACTACTTGTTCTTGTGAAATTTCAATTATGGCTGTAGCACCAAGATCTCTTCCTGGAGTTCTTGGCTATTCCGATCGTTCGGAATAGTGAGGCTCTTCTTATTTTCTCATCTTGGCCTTATGCATTGCTTCGCTTTTGGTTTTTGCCTCTTTTGACTTCATTAGTTTTCTTGATTTCTTGGGAAGAGCCTTTTAGCGAAGCTTGAGGTGACCTTTCTTGGTTTTTTGAGTTTTTGTTCGCTGAAAGAGTGTGTTACTGTTCTAAATCAATTTCTTGGGTCTTTTGCTTCTTCTTGCTTGTTTGATAGTTGGCTTATGAATTTTGAAGCCCTTTTTGTGACTCATTTTCTTGACCTATTCTCCACTCATACACCAACTAGCTAGGTTGTAGGGCCTTGGAATAGGTGAGTAGAGAGTTAACTCTCCAAGGCCACTCAAAATTTTAAACATATAAAGTTTATTAATGAGAGAAATCCAACTCCATTAAGTGGACCGGGAAATCTCTACCTCCAGAGAGTTAAGCGTGAGGGAGAGTGAATGCAGAGAAGAGAGATATCCCCTCTACTATTTGTTGAATCTTGATCTAAGACCGTTCCGCCTGACTGTCGATATGGATTGGTGCCCTTAGTTGCCTCTCCTAGGGACCACACAGGTGACTATTGGGGGGAATACCCATGGTACCTGAGATAGACATTGCATCACTTTCATCAGTACTTCTGGAGGGTGCCCTTACGAAGCTCAGGGAATGGCACCAACAAAGGCTGTTGTCAGGAGGTCAGCGTAACTATTTCTGTTAACTTCGCTAGTAGGCTTGGGGCATAATTACCCGAGAGTATTTTCGGAAGGTCCTCTTATTTCGCTTTCTTGTATTTTGGTGTCTGGTCCTAATCACTTGGAGCGGAAATAACTAAAGGCTGCTTGATTGACTGTATCTTAGGAACTTTTTAGAGTGTGCTCTTTTCTCCTAGATTGCTTAGCTTCTTATATTTTTTGAGTCTAGAATTAATCTCATAAAGTGGCTAACTGATCACCTCGTCGATCGAGGAGTCTTCATGGGATTTCTCCTGCGAGTATCGAGCCTTCTTCAAGACGGCATAAGAGTAATTCAGTGGGTGAATTTTATCTGGTGGTTTCAAATGCAACGAAGAGTGATCCTCTTTTTGGGCTTGTTGTTTCTATGGGTGGTCCTGGTGCTAGTGTTAGTATAGAGAGGAGTACTCCACTCAGCTCTAGAGTCTTGTTTCCAGCAGAAGAAGTCGAATTGGAAGAAGTTCCTCACCTTTCTGAGACTCCATCTCCTCTTCCTGCTAGTTTTCCTGACGTCATTTTGTACATTGGGAATGAGTCTCAGAGATCGGCTAGTCCTTTTCTATCATATCCCTTTCTTTAAATGGCCACGGCTGGGAACACAACTTCAGCTATGAGCACTGCAAGTGTTCATACTCCTCTTTTAGTCGAAGGAGGAGGAACTATTTCCATATCGACAATCACTTCTAGTGTTGATATGTTTGGCTCTACTTCTATTCCATCTTCAAGTGGAAGTACCCAAGAATATGCTTCTCAATCTGGCCCCTTTTCTTTTCGAATGCCTTCTAGTGGAATTCCTTCTATCTCATTTTCTGTTGTCTCAACTGTCTCCACACCTATGCCTTCTATGGCTAGTATCAGCTTCATTTCAAGGTTTCCCCTATGGAAGTGGAATATTCCTCATTCAAACCCTTCCTTAGGATCCCTGCCCTTCACCTCTCAAAATCAAGAATTAAATCCTTTTTCCGGAGGTCAGGGCTCTAATGTTTTTTCGGGATGGAACTCTGCTTTTACAGCACTAGGATCTGGGAGTTAGTTTTTCTTTGGTCAGTAAGGGAATGTTCCTTTCCCTTCAGTGGGTGCTTCAAAGGGGTTTTTCTCCATTTGCAAATTCTTGGAACCCTTACCAAGGGGTTTCTTCTTCATTCAATACCTCGGTTGGAGGGAATATCCCTGTTTATAGTAACCCTATGTTGGGAGGGGGTCCTTCTACAAATTTTGGGTTACAAGGATTCTCATATGGCTCAACATTTTCTATGAACAATATCTGGAAACCTGATGCCTCAAAAAATCCAGGCTATTTTTTTCAGAATGTGGGGAATCCTTCCTTTGGGGGATGGAATTCCCAGGCTCCTCCATGCTTACCATTCTTGTAAACTTTAAACTTGCAAGATCTATCGAAATTGACTAAGGATCCTATTCGGTACATTTCGGGTTGGCCTCTGGTTCCCACTAAAATAACCTCAAACATTCCAAAGTTTGAAGGGAAGGCTGGTGAGGATCCGATGGACCATTTCACCACTTTCCACTTATGGTGTTCGTCAAACTCCCTTATCGACGATTCGATTAGGTTGAGGTTATTTCAATGAACCTTAATTGGAAATGTAGCGAAATGGTATATTGAGCTGACAGAGGGCTACTTTGCTACTTTTTGTGAGTTGGATACTATGTTCTTAAACCACTTTTAGTTGCTTGTCCGTTATGATGCTGAGACTGATCTCTTGGCCAACTTTCAGCAAGGCAAAGAAACTCACATTTCTGATCATATTCAGGAATGGAGGAGAATGAAGAGGCTAATTAAATCTCAGATTCCTAATGAGTTCCTTCTCAAATGGTTTTTGAAATCTCTGCAGCCTAAAATCTCAAAGGATGTATCCGTATTACAAAGAATTTTGTCACCGTCCCTGCAATCCCCATCCCGCACATTAGAGGCTCATTTATGTGAACAAAATAAAGTGTCATTCCTTGAAAATATCATCATTGCATCCCTTACCATGAGCCAAACATTCCTTCTGTTGACCATTTCCTGAACAGACCACCAAAAACACATGTTTTTGCCTTGGTGCTGATAGCTAGTTATGACCTCACACTGATGAGGCAGATTAACACTAGCCCCCATGCTAGCTGGCGCTTTGTCTTAGTTAGCTACCTACGCCAATCTATTTATGGAAAGTTTTTTAAAAATAGAGGTGAAGTTTCGATCATAACAACTTCATGGATGAGTCATGGGCAGTGGTTCGACTCAATAACCACGACCTTCCTCCTTTGGCATCTTTTTTCCACCTTTTGGGGAAACATCCCATGAGATAAGGCCTCCCTTCCACCATAGTAGGGATCCCAACCTCCTCTCCATCTATAAATATAGCTCATCCTCCATTGATGAAGCTAGATGAGCTAAATTGAAGAAGCAGAAACGCTGGAGAGATTTCTATTCAAGATAGAATGAAAGAGTCCTGTATTGAGAGAGCTTAGGCTTGTGCCTTCATCCTGTCTAAATTCCCTGACATTCATCGAGACGTGCTTCAACTGAACCCCGCTGAAGGAAGCTGCGAAATCAAGGCTTGGTTGTATCTCTTACTTCTATTAATACATATGTATAACTATTGTTTGGTTCCAATATCGCGTTGATGTGTTTTATTAATGCTATATGCTTAACCCTCCTTGACTGATCAGTAATTATGAATGATATTGTTGTTTCATATGTTTCTCTTGTTTGTTGATTTTGTGTAGGTATCCAAGCATCACTACGAAAGGATTGTGACTTTCTGAGACAGGAATCTAGAGGCCACCACTACAATAGCTACGATGACATAGTTAGAATATAGGTAGGTTGATCTATCGTGTCGATTTCATTCAGTAATTAGGAGCCTACACTCTAGTTTGTCCTTTTCTTACTAGACCCACCCCAGGGCTAGAGGGATCGTCTCTGTCCGTAGAGAGTATTTACCTGCGTAACAAATTGGCAACTCGGTTGGGGATCAGTGTGAGTTTGTATTTTTTCCCTTGTCTAGTCGACTTCAGTCGTTTGCTTGTTTTTATATATATTCTGGTCTATTTTCTTGTTTAGAGTCCTCTTGTTCAGCTCCAGAGTGTCAAGATTGATCTCTGCTCATTGGATTTCCCATTTTCCCATAGATATCCAGTTTGGTGGATTTTTTGGTTGAACAGTTGCGCCGATTGGCCCATGTTGCTTGTGTTGCACTAGCACCAACCCCTATTTGGCGCGGATTACCACCTTATGGTTGCGCCGAATCCTGTAGGGTTTGGATTGATTCTCCTTTTGAGTTTTTGGTTGTGTTTGTCTCTAGTTAGATTTTTTATTTGCAATTGTTTTGTTAAGATTGTTTTGACTGTCACAGATTTGTTCTTCTCAATTGTACGTCTATTTACTTATCAGTGTAGTTTATGGCCTTAGGATTCTTGAGTGTCATAGCTCACTGAGCCTTCTGATTGGAATTTGAGTTTTTCGATTCTTGTTAATCACATCTCTTGGTCAATTTCGTTTAGTTATTTTTAATCCTTTGAGCAGTTGTTTTGAATGAATGATCATTTCAGGTTTCGTTTGATTTTTATTTTTGTTTCTCCAAGCATAGATTACATTGCTTGTTTGGATCATTTCACAACTTTTTCTTTGATTGGAAGAGTGCTTCATTGGTTTGAGTGCATTTTTGTGTTGTGTTGCTTTCACCGAATTAGTCGGTTTAGTTCTTTACATTCGCAATCCTCGAACTAGAGTTTGTTTTGTTTTTTCATGTCATTAGTGCATTGTGTGATTCATTTCATTGAAAAAATAAAAAAAATTGCATTTTTTTTCATTTTCTTGGGAAAGGAAAGTTCTTTTGCATAACTAGAGCTTGATTAGCTAGGAAAGAATTTTTTCATTTTTCATTTATTGAATTAGATGCATTAGTGGATTTCTTTGTTTGATTTCATTTATTGCTATTATTTGAAAGATCTCTATCCCTCTCTTAATTAGCATTCATTGAACGAAAATGGTGTTCATTTGCATATAGTTTGCATTTAGGAAATTTGAGATCGACATTCGATAGGGCCTGAAATTGAAACATAATTCAAGATCAACTATAAAATCAATTGAATTAACCTAAGGAAACATTGGAACCTAACGCACACATTGTAGTGGTCTAGGCTAGAGATGTGTTTCGGTGTCTTAAAACCTAGTAGTTGTCGTTCACCTTTTGGCTTTAGATAGCGCTAGTATGGAATTGTGATCCCCGTACCGTCGAGTATATAAAGGGAGACCCCTATAGGTATAAATACTTTATCCATAGGAAGCCGAGTCTGCCGCCCTGTAACCGTGATACACCGAACACAACATTCGGGGAGACTACCTGCACGTACGGAAAGTCCTTGGTCATTTCTCTTTCATTTGATCACCAAGGTGTATATGGCAGTTCATGAAAACTTGGTACACCCTCTTTCTTAGATTACCAAAGTAGTCATTTCGATCTTTTCGTGACTCTTTAAAAAGAGAAGAGATCATCGAGCACTTTTCCTTTCAGGCTTGTTTAAAATTGAAAGTGAATAGAGTCATCTTTTGTCTATTTCTTGACTCTTAAAAATTGAAATAGCAGAGTCTGGTTTCAATGTCGTAAAATTAATTACCCATGATCACATGCCCATTAAAATTCTGTTACTTGGCTTCTTCTTTTTTTTTTCCTTAGGCCCTGGTCTTGAAGCCTTCTATTGGCTATCTCTTTTTCCTTGTCTGTTGTGAAATACGGTCATAGTGGCGGAACCACCAATTTCGTCATCTTCCTCACTGCCTCTTAGTGGTAGTTCCTTTCCTGAAGTTTCTTACGAAACCCCTCAGTCCACTAGGTCTACCGAGTTTTCACAGCCTATTCTCCTGACTATTTTACCTCTCACTACTCGATCTCCTCCTGAAGAGTCAGTTGAGTACAATTGGCCTCCTCCAGGTGCTTGGTCTGGTTTTGGGGACAAGGAATAATTCCCTCCCCTTACTTCGGGAACACCAGCTGCTGCTATACCTCTTAGACCTCATTGTCTTTTTGACGATATTACGATTTCATCAGACATGGATTCTTTGAGTCTTGTTGACAGTGAAGGAATGCCTATTTCTACAGGAGAATATCAAATTTTCCATAAAGGTGTTCTTCATGTTTCTATTCAATCTTATCTTCAATCGGTGTCACTTCCACCTGGTTATCAGACTTTGAGTCAGATTATGTCTGGTGTTGCATCAATAACACAATCCAGTACATCAACTCCCCCTAGGAGTTCGGTCCTCCCTTCGTTAGGACTGCCACCTTCAACACTAGGTTCACCGATTATTGTTACATCTGTCCTGATCCGACCTACTGTCTGTGTAGCTTCGTCTATGCCAGTTGTTACAACACAGTCAAAGTCTTTTCAAACTTGTAGGTCTATCTTACTTAATCCTATGTGGCCTGTCAATCAGGGTCCCAGTGGATCACAAACTTGGGCTCTGGAGACTACACCTACTAATGTGGCTACTACTATGCCTATGGTTTCTACCTATGCTTCTTGATGAGCACATGTTGGACATTCACCGACGTTATGCTCCTTCTCCAGATGCTCAATCTCCTGCGGCCCTGTTTGCTTCTAGTATGACCTTGACTATCCCTATGATTCTTGGCCGCCTTACTTTTGAAGAGTATTTGTTGGTTGTTCAGAAACATAACTCTCAGGGTTTTTGGCCACCCCAAGTGCCTGTCAATCCTCCCCATCATTATGATTTTTTTGGCAACCTAGTTTATTCGTTCCCTGTTGATCCTTATCACCTTTGCTACAAGGACAACCCTCAGGCTTACGAGGACAACCCTTATAGGGACAACCTTCGGCTCAGCAGGTGTTACACCATTTTTTGGTCATCTAACTTGTTACTATTAGATGGACCTAAGTACACCATGTAAGACCAATTTTACCCTAAGTAAAATTTCTTTCACTATGAAAAATAAATTAATAGACCACCTTTATTAAGTTTTTTATGGTCTAAACAGGTTTCCCCATGAGGAAATATTAAATAAATCCACATTTATTTGATTTTCCTCATGGAATAATTAGTTAAACAACAGTTTAATTAATATTCCTGGTCATATTTAACCCAAAACAGGAAAATTGATTAGATAAATTATTATTTATCTTATTATTTTCTAGGAATAATTATTTAAACCTTATTTAAATAATATTCCTTGTTAAATTTGACTAAATCACTCATAAATAGTTAAATAAATATTTATTTATTTAATTATTACTCAACCACTTCCTTAAAATGATAAATAAATCATTTATTTATTTATTATTTACAAATAACGGTATTTGACCCAAGTCAAATTCATTTTCCCTCCAACAAAATAATAAAATATTCCATAAAAGTTGGATCTTGATTTGGTTAATAATATTTTAATTATGCACCAATATCTAGACTAACTCAATATTTTGTTATAAATAGGAGGGTTTTTCCATTCATTCATCACCTTTTCTTGCCTAAATATCACTTTGGATCTATACTTTTTGTCTGACTTTGATCCACCATCATTGTCATATTTTTCTATCTTTTTGTTTGTGAGCTCCCTTTGAGTTCCATTTTTGTCTGGATTTTCTACACCATCAAGAGAGAGGAATTCTAGATCTGAAGTGCTAAGGACTTATAAGAACCCATCCCATTGAGGAGAACTGGCAACATCCTTATATGTTTTCCTCCCAGGTGCCCTTAATATAAAATTCATTCAACATATTCTTGTCTTGTCTATTGGATGCATGGAGTAAATCTCGTTTTTATTTACTGCTTAATGTATTCTAATGCATAGATCTAGATTTTTGCAGCATTTATCTTGATCACCTAATTGCAGATCTGAAGATATTGGCAGCCATATTTGCTCTTAGGGTTGTTTGTTATGCACATCTAAAGTTGTTTTTTTCATACACTTGCAATTAAGATTCATACTAACAACTGGCGACTCCACACGGGTTTACGATTACAACCGCTGTTGTTTTTCTGATCCCTGCATATCCAGCTGCCTCAAACACTCAAATTTCTCTTCAGCCTCTTGTTTTTATTTTCTTGATGTTTTTTTTAACCTATAAAACCCTAAAACATTAAAAATTCTAACTTCCATGTGTTTTCAGACCTATTGCGTAGGTGACAGACATCAGTTGCAGCTGAGACGACACTTTTGCTGAAATTTGCCGTTGAGAGTGTTGGAAGTGCAGGTCGCACTTTTTGTCCCTAAACCTGTGACCTAGAGCTTCAATACGCACTTTTCAGTCCAAAAACTGCGACCTCTGCAAAAGACAAGTCAGAAACTGCGACCTTGACTTTTTGTGGGAGTTTTTCTGAAAGTTTTTTGGGTTTGTCTGGGCCCCTGTTCAGGGTTGTCTGACCTCTGTCTCTACCCGTTTTGGACCTGTAATTGTTCTTTTTTACTGAAATAAGTGGGAATCTAGCCCCCTAGGGCTTCAGTACCCTCCACACTTTGTGGAAGAGTTTTAGCTGCTGCAGGTTGTCTGAAATTTTCAGAGTGGTCAGCCATTTTTCAGATCTGATACCTCACCTTCAGATCCGCTTCAAATTGGCTATTTATCCATCCAAATCACCTCATTTAGGTTTTTTTTGGTTTTCCTCTAGGGTTCACTCTATTTCCCTCTAGGATATGGCCTTTTTCCACCTCATTTACAACAATCTTTCCTCTGATTTGTTGTTGTTTTCTGCACCACTTTCCAGCAGATTTGACCTTTAGATACCTGTCCCTCCAAACCTTAGATCTATTGGATTTTTTGGTGTGTTTTGACCAGTTTTTTCCCACCTACAGACTACTTGTTAAGAGGCCCACCTTCCTGGGTTTAGATTATTGCATTATTAGTTGTTTATTTACTGTTATTTGAGTTTCATATACTATTATCTGCAAGTTTATTTACAGTTACACAACACACTTTTTCTTTTTCTCTACAAATGTCTAGGTTTAAAAATTAAAATTTACACACTTTACACACACACCCTAAGTGAAAAAGAGCTTGGTTAAGATCACCAAGCAAAGACTCTAAAACTTTGAAATCAATTGATCCTGCGCCTCTTCGCCCTTGTTTTGAAATTGTAAACAGTTGATCATGCACCTTCTTGCCCTTGTTGGTCTCTTTTTCCTTTGTGTCGTGTTTGTGTCGTCATCATTGTGCCACCTGTTTGGTCAATTTAGTGTGTCCTAAATTGCTACATTAATTTGTCAATCCGGGATTCATAAGCTGACGAAGTGTGGCGCACTATATGTGCAAGATAACCTATCTCTTACTTTTTTTACACAAATGCCCGGGCTGCCTACTGTAATCTGGAACAAAGACACTGATCAGTTAACAGCAGTATAAAGCATGAAAAATTATGGACAGAAATAAAATTTTAATACCATAAGAGATGTAATATATACACGTGAATAAATATGGCATAATGAACGTAAGGAAATAAAGCATGAAACTATACAGCAATAAAAAAAACCTCGGCGTGTGCAGGGGCCCTCTGCACAATCCTCGGGGAACATCTATCAACCACGAATTATGCTTATGAACAGAGTCTTCTCATGTATTCAAAACGCAGTCATAACAAGGAAATAATGTCACGGCACAGTGGGCTTTTTTTATAGCAAAATTACATTACAAAAATCTAGCTACTATGTGTATGAGAACACATTATTTATAACAGAGGATGACATAACTACTTTCCTACAATCTGCGCTGATAAAAGACACGTGAGCAACCACGTCCAGAAATCTATCATTATGGCTGTCGTGAAGATTAAATCTATGGAGGGTGGCCGTTGGATTCGGCTTATGGAGCAGTTCACAGGTGTTGATATGTCCCCTGAGACTTAGGAACGGCCACGCGAGTCTTCACGTGGTGAAAAACGGAGTTCTGTCACCGTAGGACTCTTAGGTTGACCACCGCTTGACTACCTTTGACCACGGCCTTCTTTGGTGAATTCGACTGAGCCAATAGGACTCGGTCCATATCCATGTCATTTCCAACTTGCCCATGTGGCTTGATTTTCCTAAAGACACCTGCAATATATACTTTAACAAAATGGCTGTGGAAAGTTGAAGCAGCTGCGGAAAGTGACAAGATTCCGCAGCTCAATGAGCAAAAATATAATTCAAATAGTAGACACAAAACATAGTTAAAAACCACTTTAAATGCTCTTTTATGATTAATATGCAATGATGTTGATGACTTAGGAGGTCCAGGTAAACGGAAAAAGTCTAGAAAGTTGTATAGGAAAGATGCAAGTTTGGGACTCAACACCACCAAGGCATTTATCCTGGAGACTTCTTGGCCTTCATCCTCAGTTTCTGGCAGGAAGACTTACTCCTCCGTGTAGGATTCGAGTTAGTCCTCCACCGAGTCCGCACTCCAACTCTTCTTCTGGTTCATTGGGTTCTCCTTCTAATTCTGCCCCTGGTTCTCCTCCTATCACTTTCACCATGTCTGGTTTAGGACCTAAAGCTGGTGGCAACCCCAACCCTAATTTTGGGAATACTACTGGTGGGACCGCAACAAGAACTATCCCGGTTGCTCCCTTGCTCCCCTATATGGCAAGCCTCAGTCTTCCCGATTTTTACTAGATGATAAATGACCCTATACACCATGATGCTAGTTGGCCTGCTATGCCGACCAAGCTCTCTTCTGACATTCCCAAGTTTGAAGCCTTTGCTGGAGAATATCCTACAAATCATGTTCGATCTTTCCACATGTGGTGTTCGTCTAACTCCATTACCGATGAATCTGTCCATCTTCAGTTGTTCCAACGTATGCTTATAGGCAAAGCTTCTAAGTGGTATGTTGATCAGGCCTCATCCTCTCATACCACCTTTGTGACTCTTGCTTTGGATTTTCTGTCTTATTTCTAGCTTCCTCTTCATTATGACACTGGTACTTAACTTTTGACTTCTTTCCGTCAATCGTCTGCGACTCACCTATCCGATCATGTCCAGGAATGGTGGAAAAGAAAGAGCCTATGTCGAGCCCCTACCTTTGAATACCATGTCTACATGGACGGGTTCCTTATATCTCCCTTGCTCCCTATCGGAAAATATGTCGCATCGAATTTTCTTCAAACCGAAGAAGCCGCTCTCCAAATTGCGTTAAAATATGACCTGATCTATGCTCAGTCGAGTTATGTTTATACCGTTCTACCTGATCTTCCTAGACTCGGTGGTGCAAATGCACTGGGGAATCTCATGCCATAGACAATACCATTGGAGCTCTCTCTCATCCATATGCTCAGCCTCCCACGGGCTATGGTTTTCCTCAGGGGGTGCCAACACTTCCTGCACTTTTCCCCCTCCCGGTAGCATCTATCCAGGATACGGCATGCCTCCTCCTTTTTCCCAACCTCCTGTTTACCACAATGTTACCCAACCTTATTATTATTTGTATCCACAGCTTGGTGCTCTAGCTCCTCCAGCATTAGCACCTCCTCCTCCCTTTCCTTCTCAACCCCCACAACAACAGCCACCGCCCCCTCAGGGGCAGGTGTATGCACAGTAGGGCACGACTAATCCTCCTCCCTCCAAAAATAAGAGGAAAGGCACTCAAAATCAATCTGATCCTGGTAATCCTGGACCTAATCCTCAAAATAATGCTCCTAACAAGATGTTGTAGCTGCTACACACCACCCAAAATCTTGGGTATATTCAAAATTTCGGGTCCCCCTCTGCTCGCTCAACACATTAAATTTTTGACTCGACCTTCAATCAGTAATATCCCCATGACCTATTTCTGCCCAGCCCTGTCACCTCACCCACTTATATTTCTGTCTCTCGACTATGCTAGGGTATATAAGTTTCAAGCCAGTTTCCAAGCTTAGATATGCACAAGCAATTGAAATAAGTTACAATATCTTAGGTTGGATATTTCAATGTAGCTACTCCTTGAATGAGCTATTTTTCCTAGTAACTTGTTTTTCTCATTATTACCGAGTGATAACTCATTCTCATATTATTCCTTTCAGGAAATTGTTTAAAGGTGCTATCAGTACACATCTAACAACGTATCTATTTCATTAAGAGTCCATTGGCACGACACCATTAAAATACTCTAGAAGATGAGGTTCCAACCGTCCATGTGGAAGCTATTGGTTTGCATGAAGAGCCAGGGTTTTCCCAGAAAGAAAAGGGACCCTTTCAAAGCAAGGTGGATCCTCACGAATCCCCAAGAGCCTCACTTTAAGCTCAAAGGCACCTAGTCACTTGCACAAGACTGATATGCAGGAAAAGGTATCTTGCTGTGAAAATTAGGGATCACCGAAAAAGGAAAGAAAAAGGGATAAAACTCAAGGCCGCAGGTCGCGATGACTCCAGGTCGCAGGTTGCAGATCACTCAAGGTCACAAGACACTAATAACCCTAGGTCACAGGTCACATATGATCCTAGGTCACATATGACCCAAGGTCGTAGGTCGCAGATGACCCAAGGCCGTAGGTCGCAAAAGTTGCATAGGTCGCAAAGTCACAAAGTTGCATAGGTCGCAAAGTCACGTAGGTCGCAAAGTCACATAGGTCGCAATGTCACAAAGTCACAATGTCACATAAGTCGCAAGGTCAAAAAGTCACATAGTTCGCAAATTTGCATAGGTCGCAAGGTCGCAAAGTCACATACGTCGCAAGGTCGCAAAGTCGCAAAGTTGCATAGGTTGCAAAGTCGCAAAGTCACATAGGTCGCAAAGTCACATAGGTCACAAATTCGCATAGGTCGCAAGGTTGCAAAGTCGCAAGGTCGCAAAGACATATAGTTCGCAAAGTCACATAGGTCGCAAGTTCGCAAGTTCGCAAGGTCACAAAGTCACATAGGTCACAAGGTCACAAAGTCGCATAGGTCGCATAGGTTGCAATGTTGCAAAGTCGCATAGGTCACAAGGTCGTAAGTCGCAAAGTCGCATAGGTCGGAAGGTCGCAAAGTCACATAGGTCTCAATGTTGCAAAGTCGCAAAGTTGCATAGGTCGCAAAGCCACGTAGGTCGCAAAGTCCCATAGGTCGCAAGGTTGCAAAGTCGCATAGTTCGCAAAGTCGCATGGGTCGCAAAGTCGCGAGGTCGCAAGGTCACAAGATTTTAAAGTCGCATAGGTCGCAAGGTCGCAAAGTTGCATAGGTCGCAAGGTCGCAAGGTCGCAAAGTCGCATAGGTTGCAAGGTTGCAAGGTCACAAATTCACAAAGTTGCATTATTCGCAAAGTCGCAAGGCCACAAGGTCGCATAGGTCACAAAGTCGCAAGGCCGCAAATTCGCAATGTCGTAAGGTCGCAAAGTCACAAGGTCGCAATGTCGCAAAGTCGCAAAGTCGCAAGTAATCCCAAGAGTCAGGGAAGACTAAAGGTCATGGGAAACCCAAGAGTCACCTCGGCCTATATGTACATCTTCTAGCGATTTTGTAAAAGACTTTTGGGTTGTGGAATTTTGAGAGAGACACATTGATTTTTATTGAATGGATGCCTCTTGATGAATACAAAGAAGTGTTATTGGATCTCACTATTGAATCCGATGGAAGTCTCTTGTGTGGTTATGCTATGAATATGGTCTCTTCAAATGAATGAACGCTTCTTTCAAATATTGGTGCACATTTCTACTTATGTATTCCCTTGTGTTATGAGCTTCCTTGCAACACGTGGATGATATATGATGTTCTAACTTAAATAAATGTTAGTGAACTACTTTGTCGATATTTTCTTTAAATATTTATTGGGATGTGCATAGTTGATAAATGAAACACTTAACCATTCTGAAATTTTTCTCATTTGTTAAGTGAATATTGCAATAAGTATGATCTTGGTAAAGTTTTGCTAGCAATGCTTTTCATAAGTTTCATGCTTTAAATTCCACTTTGTTATTCATGGTATTATGTTTCACAGGGCATTCGTCAATCACTGACTTGTATTCGTTCAACATCTATGCATTCTCCATCCCAGCGAGTCCCCTCTCTATCCACAAAACATCTTCACCAATTTAATGGAAACCGGGCCTACATACTGGATGGGATCCCCAAACCAAACGGTGTAGAGTCTAGTTTGGATTCTTCACTAGGGAGATCCCCTTACTGTTGGCGAGACATTTTCAACTGTCAATAGATTTGGTGCTAGGAGGAGGGCCAGATGACAATCTGAGCCCTTGGAGCCTACAATTTAGTCTCATATTTGTAAATGGCTCATCCATAAATCATCCTCCCGAGATGTTTATCGAATTTATCTGGTTCTCAATGCTCAATCCCTGATGAATCTTTGTATCACTTGTCCCATATAAAATTCGATGGTGAGAATGGAATTTCCATAACCGAGCACCTTTCGGATTTCTTTGAGTTTTGTGAGTATTACGAAATTGATGATGAGGAGTTTTATTGTGTGCTTTTATCCCTCACCCTTGAAGGACGCGTCAAAAAATGGTGTCGCACGCTGCCAGCAACTTCCATCCATTTGTTTGAGAAACTCACTGGTGAGCTTCAACAAGCCTTTCACGGGTACAATTTTCAAGATGTATTAATAAGGATAAATGATATCAGAATGCAACCTTATGAATCTATAGAGGATTTTTCTATTATATTTGTTCATACTTGTTTTAAGTTCCCTGAAAGGGATGTCGATTAGACATATTTAATTGAACAATTTTTTCAAGTGGTTTTCATTTCCCTAGAACACCTTCAATATGAAATAAATCCTGATCCTTATGGATGTCATGATAATCCTCAAGTTACTAACTATCTAAATTCATTCCCAAATATTTTATTTCCCATATCTCTGATTCAGGAACAACTTCAAGCCTCAAAGGAGGAACTTACTATTTGTGACATGTCTCATCCTCCTCCTGATTTCCTACCTAATGGAGTTTTGTTCGCAAATAGTTTAAGTGATGAAATATGCTTTCAGAAAAATGAACCATGTTGTATCACCTCCACATATTTCATACTCCCTGTCAAATCAAGACTCAAAAAACCATTTGATTTAACATCTCTCCATGTTAATGAAACCAATCCCGATTCCATTGAACATAAGCCTGGGTCTAGTCCTAAATATCATTCACCTATCGACAATAACTTGGGATTTGTCTCAAATGAAGTTGATTGTCCTGTAAAATCCATGCACCATGAAATTCATGTAGGCTCATTGTCCCCTCTAGATGACAATAATGTGCGAGATTAAAGTCTTGGTACGACTGGTACTCCCTCATCTGAATCATTTCATCCATTATTCCCTAATTCATTTCTTGAGTCTTCCACACCAGTGAGTTCTACAAATAATTCAAAAATTTCTTCTACTGGTGTTGGTGGTAGTGATGAACATGGGGGTGATGTTTCACAATCACACTACAAGGATGATGAATCTCTTACTCCTGATCTCTTCCATCTGCAGTCCTTAATTGGTCAAGAAAGAGACCTTATGTCTCAACAATATCAGGATGTTTCTCTCACTATTTCATCCTCATTTTCGATCCAAGGGGAGCCTATCATGCCAGGTACCCAACCTGATCAAATTGCTCTAATGATCGCTACTCATCTGGAAACATATTCACTCATGCCTCTAAGAACTATCATTTGTATCTATTTGTTGACCTTATGAAGCCACCAAAATTTGATGACCTGTTATGTGATGATGTAGGGAACCATCAGGAAATTGAAGCAATTAAGCTTCTGCTGTCATTTATCTCAAGTTCTCACAATTTTGATGAGATCCCTGAAACAAGTAAAATTAGGGTTCCCACGTATCATGCTCCTCTCAGCATAACCGCGCCGGATGTGAGCTCATCTAGGAAATCCTGCCATTCGAGTGATGTTTCTCTAAGCACATCTTTCTATCCCCTAACAGCTGATATGAAACAACCGATATACCCTAATTTATTCACTGGAAGGAAAACACCAGCCATTGTCTCTAATATTTTCGGTTGGTTTCCCCCTAGTACCAGTTGCATTCAGGCACAAGTGTGTGATTTTTGCGAACCTCTCTATTTCCTGAAATTTTTTTGGTCAATTCATCCCATCCTGGGAAATCTAAAGAATTTGATACATTAGATTGTCAATCTATCAGTGCACAAAAATTTGGCCAAATTAATAATAAGCCCACTGACGATCATCCAATTACCACAAATAATGATCACATCCATTCGCCAGTTGATCTCACGAAACCATCGTAGTTTGAAAGCCCCCTGCTTGAAGTTCCAGGGTTTTTCCAAGATGGTGAGGCACTTCAGCCTTTGTTGACGGTTACTATAGATCCTCACATCCCCGAAGAAACCCAGGGATGACTTCAAACTAGGGTTTTCAAAATTAGGGTTTCGGCACTTGGATTCACAAGCACCTCAAATTCACCTGGCAGATGCCTTTTTTTTCCATTCCATCAAATTGATCATCCTCAACATCATGATGAGATTCCCAGATGCTTTGATGGATCCTATCCAATGAATATACCTGCAAATAGGAAATATTTTACCTCACTTCCGTCGGATTTAGGGTTGTGCACATATATATGTGCATCATGTATAGATGATTTTAGGTTTCAAATACATATTTCTGTGCATCAGGATGAAAGTGAAATTCAGCTTGAAAAATCCATTCTGGCATGCTCTCTGGTAAGTAGCCATGACCTTCTTGTTGTTGCACATGCTCTTCAGGTAAGTCTTGTTGTTGGTGCACAATTTTGTATGCTAGCTCTGATTGCGAACATTGTTGTTCTTATAGGACGAGAACTAATGTGGTGGCTGCACTGGAAAGCTAATTTCACATAACCCAACCACCTCTATGGTTAAACTAGGGTTTTAGGTTTAGGCTAGCTAGGATTTGTTAATAAAATTTTGTTAGTTCAAGTTGTTAAATAGGTTTACATGCGAAAGTTTTTCTTTATGGTTTAAAATTATGTTCGTTGTCTTCTCTTACGGTCAGTAGCTTTATGCATTATAATTTTACATTTATTTTGCACTCATTTCTCTTTCGATTTGCTTATTGCTGCATAATGTTCAGATAATCACTACATGTGCTTCACCTTTTTTTTCCACTTGCAACTAGTTGATATTTCTTGCACATGGCATTGCATTGCATCATAAGCCTCGTCTGTTGCATTGCGTTGTATGATTTCTTCCTCACATCATTTGAATTGGTTGTTGAGATAGCTGTGAAAGTTTCTATACATTTCATACCACTACGTGAGCTCTCATTGAACCCAGGGCCTTGAAAACCTCGGTGCCCAGATTGGCTTTCTTATTCTCCCTTGCACGGGTTTAAAGCCAGATGGATTTCTTTTACCTCTTTGCACACATCGAAATCCTGATGATCTTTCTTACTTTTTTTACCCTAATTTCTGAAACCCTAACTCCATTGTTTGCATGAGGTTTCGATGGTTACCTCAAGAGGTAGCTTCTCTCTGGAACATTTCATCAAAGTCACGTTCTCAACATAATGCCTATGAGTTTAAATTCATTAGCTAGGGAGATACGAGTCGGTTGCTTGTGGGGAACCCTAACGAGTTTGAATGGCCTATACCTATAACCTGAGCCTTGTGCCCAGCATAGTCTCAAACATCTTAATGATATGTTTTTCACATTTATCTTGTGGGAGGTAGATGGGATGTGAAGACTTGGCATGAGGGCAAACCCAAATCATAATATCTTCAGTTTCTGTCAAACAAGAAACATCCTCTCTTGCTCGTAAAATAAGTCAGGATCCCTCATCCGCCCATGCAAAAATAAGTTCCATGAGCACATGAAAATAAGTGCTACAAGCACATGAAAAAAATAAGGGTAAAGGATTAAGAAAGGCTTCCTGCGGAGAGAGGTAACGCAATGACTCTGCAGGGGTACTGACTAGGCTCACTGGCAGCAGAGCAAAATTTGTGATTTCTTGAAGTGACTCTGCGGGGGTACTGTCCAGGCCTGCTGGCAACAGAGCAACACCGAAAACTTATTTTAAAAATTATGAATATAATAAGCCCGTTGCCTTTCTATCTACATCATCATCAAACTACTGGCATCCGTGATCTCCCAATTTGACGTTTTCTGATTAACAAGACCTAGCTAAGGCACAAGGATTGGGCATATCTGCAAAGGTTAAAGTAATACAAAGGGTACTCATAGAACCTGTTCAATATTCCCTGTTGAGATTGCAACAAGATGATGAGCTTAGTGGAAAGGAGTCGCCTTCACTAAGTGGGCCCGCAGGCTATTTTTGGCGCAAAGTCTATTTTTAGACTATGTCTATTTTTAGACATGTGGATCATGATTCTATGAGTTGCAGGATGCTATTTGTGGAGGGTTGGTCAAGTTGGAAAAATAGATGGACTTCTATTTTTAGACATACTGGGCAGAATATATTTTTAGATTGCCAGTCTAAAAATAGGGATGTCAAATATTATTAGCTCTTAATAATATTTAGACTCTAAACATTATCTTATTCTCTTGGAGCACTTCAGTTTGATGCCTAGAAGTGGCACATGCAGCTGACAAAAGGAATTACACAATTCCTAGGGTTTAGTGGAGCTATTGCATGAAGACTTCAGTTAGAACTCATGTGACATAGTTTGGTGGAGTTGATTGAGGAAGTTAGTGGAGTTGTATTCAGTTTAACTAATCTAAACATAGTTGAGCTATTTGTATTCAGTTTAACTGATTGATACAATTAGTGAGAGTGGTGTGAATTAATTATTAATTAATTCACTAATTATAAACTCATTAATCAACTAAAAAATACATCAGTTAACTTCAGTGCATGGACAGTTTCAGTGGAGACCAGTGCAGAAATAGGTGAAAGAGCAGGTTAACTATCAGTTGTGACTATACTGTTGCTATTTGCAACACACAGATAGGTGGAGAAGCCCATGAGGATTGCACAGTACAATCCAGGTGGTTTATCTATTTAATGAAGCCATCCCATAGCATTTAAAATGCAATAGAGGCTGGCTATCAAGTGGCAAAATATTGGAGCATGTGTTTTGCTAGATCTAGCTTGATGGTGTGTAGCAATTGAGGGTAGTGTCGAGAGCTTGTGAGGAGCTTTGTACTATGATTGTTACATGATCTCCATGACATATAATATACAGATAGTTGGGGTTTTCAGCTTTAAGCTTTCCCATTAAATATTGTGTTCATATGTGTGATTGTTTATGGTTTTAATGTATGCATGCAATTGATTTTATTTACGCATGTGATGATCAATGGTAGAAGAGATTATGTATTATGCATGAAGCTAAAATAGTGTGTGATCAGGAGAATATCGGTGAATAATATATCAGTTATTCAAATTTCTACATGGTATCAAAGGAATATTGATCATTGGAGCAATTGCAAAACATTGAAGCGGTTGAGTTTTGTGCTGGTGGAATTCGAATTTGCAGCAGTGTTTTCTTGGTGTCGAAGTTGAGATGTCTTTCAACAGATTGCGATTGGAGTATTCCCTTGAGGGCGGCTTGAATTATATTGCATGGAAGGACAGGATGGAGGCGGTGCTGGATGACAATGGGTTGAAGGAGTTCATAGATGTAGAAATTCCAAAACCTACTTCTAGTGATGTTGCCGTACTTGACGCATGGCAAAAGAAGATAGCAAAGTGTCGAAGGATTCTGTTGGAGGGCGTGAAGGATCACATAGTATCCAGCCTTCATGGTAAGGCTTCTCCATTCTTGATGTGGAAAGATTTGACAGATTTATTTCAAAGCAAGAGTGACCAGAGGAAGTTGGCGCTCAAGGATAAACTCAGAAACATAAAGATGGAGAAAGGCGACAGTATGCCCAAGTACCTCACGAAGTTCATCCAATGCAGGGATGAGCTGGGAAGTGTGGGGGTAACTGTTGATGATGAGGACTTGGTGAGCTTGGCTCTCCTTGGGCTTCCGAAGAGTTGGCATTCCTATCAGGACTCTGTCAATGGTCGGGAGAAATTGCCAGGATGGGAGCGACTTTGGTCGGATCTTGTGCAAGAGGAGATAAGGCGGAGTACCAGGGACGGATCATCATCAAAGAACTCTGATGAAGAGAATTTCACTTTGGCTTCCAAATCAAAGAAGGGGAAGAGAAAGAAAGCTTCTTAGTCCGGTGCAAAAGGCAAGAAGCAGGACATGTCCAAGGTGAAGTGATTTCACTGTCACCAACACGGACATTACGCCACTAATTGTCCAGAGAAGAAGAAAAATAAGCAGGCTACTGGGACTGCAGCTGGAGAGGCCTTAGCCTCGCAGTTTGAGCAGGATTTTTCGCTGATCGCATGCTTGGTCTCAAGTGTGATGGGATCAGTGTGGTTTCTTGACAGTGGTGCATATTTTCACATGACAGGAGATCGAGATTTGTTTACTAATCTGAATGAGAAAGATCTTGGAGTGCACATCGAGATGGGCGATGATGGTAGATACAATGCGACCGGTATCGGTACCATTTCCTTTGAGAGGGATTCTGGTAAACCCTTCAGATTGAAGGAAGTGATGCATGTTCCAGGATTGAAGAAGAATCTTATCTCTGTGGCAATGTTAGAAGACAAGGGATATGATGTTGTCTTTAGCGAGGGAAAGGCTTTCCTGCGCAGTAAGGAAACTGGTGAGACCCGGAGGATAGGGGTTCGAGTTAAGAACCTTTATCAATTGCAGGTAGATGGCTGCGTAGCAATGGCAGGCAAGGCAGAAGGAGTGGTGATCCGGGATGATGGCGAGTTGTGGCACCGGAGATTGGGCCACCTTCACCATGGAGCTTTGAAGATACTGCAGCAGATTTCTATTGGGCTTCCTAAGGGTACTCTTGCGCAGTCAGATCAGTGCAAGGGGTGTACCTTGGGAAAATTTGTGAAAGCCACCTTTCACGAGAAGGATAATCGCGCCACGACGATCCTTGAGAGAATTCACACAGACGTGTGTGGACCTTTCTCAGTAGCTTCGACAGCAAAGCACATGTATTATGTGATAGTTGTTGATGATTTTTCTCGTAAGTGCTGGATCTTCTTCATGCAGAAGAAGAGCGAGACATACTCAAAGTTCTGTGAGTTCAAAGCCTTGGTTGAGAAGAATCGGGAAATGGTGAGCTCTTAGGAGTGACAATGGTGGTGAATTAATCTACGGCAAATTCAGAGACTTTTGCGGCGCGAAGGAATTCGAAGGCTCTGCTGCACCTCTTAAACCTTGGCTGACAGGGATCTTTGACGAGAAGGGCGGAACGGTCGTAGGTCTTTTACCCACGGGGCGATGTTACTTGATCAGGGCCTACCCATTCACTTGTAGGCGGAGGCATGCAATACTGCAGTATATGTGCAGAACCGTTGTCCTCACAGGATACTTGGCATGAGTACACCCGAGGAGGCGTTTTCTGGTAAGAAGCCTGATATTTCCCATTTGAGGATTTTTGGTTCACATGTTTACATTCATGTGACAAAGGATGCCAGGAAGAAGCTGGAGCCGACCGCAGAGGTTGGGATATTTGTGGGGTACACTGATACGCCCCACAACTATCGTGTGTATTTTCCAGACAGTCGCAAGACTGTTGTGCGACGGGATATCAAATTTCAGGAGGAGAAAGCCATGAAGTGTTCACTTGAGAGGGAGCCACACTTTCATGCAGATGAGGAGCTATTAGTTCCTAAAGATGAGTCTCAGGATTTGGATCAGCCACAAGAGGAGGTTCATGGAGTGGAAGAGACCACTCGAGCAGTGCCAACCATCAAAGGGCGGAACCGCACTACAGAAGTTGAGCGACTGGCTCAAGATGCAGAGAAGGTTGTAGGAGCACCTACATCACAGCGCAGACAGAGACAGTCACTTGTGGCCATTATCTTTTGGATACATGGCTCTTATGGCTAAAAGGCTAAATTAATATGCGTGTTATTAGCCATCCTCTTCAGAGGAAGGCGGGAGGGACTCGCATGGGTAGATGCCATGGTGGAAGAGTATGATTCGATTATCGAGAAACGGTGCATGGGATATTGTCAGGGCTTGGGATCGGTAGTGGATTCGCTGATACTGAGCACGCATCTAAGAAGCAGGCAGCTGATGGGAGTGTGGAGAAGTACAAGGCAAGATTTGTTGCCCGAGGCTTCTCACAGATAGAGGGGATCGATTATGAGGAGACCTTTGCACCTGTCGCAAGGTATTCTTCCATACAAACGATTCTTTCTCTCTCAGCGCATATGGGGTGGCACATTCATCAGATGGATGTGAATACTACATTCCTCAATGCAGTCATTGAGGAGGAGGTGTACATAGAGCAGCCCGAAGGTTTTGAGATCTTCAGCAGTGAGTCGCATGTGTGCAGGCTCAAGAGAGCGTTGTATGGGTTGAAACAAGCACCTCGTTCTTGGTACACACGGATAGACAGTTATTTCACCGGACTTGGATTCTCCAAGAGTGAGGCGGATCCTAACCTATACCAGATTGTGGTGGAGGGTAAGTTGCTGATCATTGTACTTTATGTAGATGATTTGATTTTGACAGGTGATGAACTATTGATACACTCATGCAAGGTTGATCTTTCAAAGGAGTTTGAGATGAAGGACTTGAGCCTCCTTCATTATTTCCTAGGATTGGAAATTTGGTAGCACAGTGGTGGACTATTTTTTTCTCAAGGTAAGTATGCCCAGGAGATACTGGAGAAGTTCAACATGCATGGCTGCAAGCTTGTTGATACTCCTCTTCCTAGTGGATGGAGGAAGGAGGATGCTACTTCAGCGGAGGTAGTGGATGCCACTGTTTATCGACAGTTGGTGGGGTCGCTTATGTATCTGGTCAATACACGACCCGACATATGCTATGCAGTTAACCAGCTTTCACAAGATATGGTTAAGCCTACCAAGCTCTTTTGGAAGGCGGGGAAGCATGTATTGAGATATCTCAGAGGCACATCGGGATATGGATCATGGTACAGACAGGAGGATGAGTTGAGGCGGCATGGCTTCACGGATCGGTATCATCATATCAGAGATTGTGTGCAGCGGAAGATCATGTTACTTTCATACATTCCTACGGAGGATCAGGATGCTGATATCTTGACGAAGGCGCTCACCAGGAGAAAATTCGAATACCACAGAGGCAGGATAGGGGTTGTAGATAATCCATATCTTTTTGAGAGGGAGTGTTGATATTGCAACAAGATGATGAGCTTAGTGGAAAGGAGTCGCCTTCACTAAGTGGGCCCGCAGACTATTTTTGGCGCAAAGTCTATTTTTAGACTATGTCTATTTTTAGACATGTGGATCATGATTCTATGAGTTGCAGGATGCTATTTGTGGAGGGTTGGTCAAGTTGGAAAAATAGATGGACTTCTATTTTTAGACATACTGGGCGGAATCTATTTTTAGATTTCAAGTCTAAAAATAGATATGTCAAATATTATTAGCTCTTAATAATATTTAGACTCTAAACATTATCTTATTCTCTTGGATCACTTCAGTTTGATGCCTAGAAGTGGCACATGCAGCTAACAGAAGGAATTACGCTATTCCTGAGGGTTTAGTGGAGCTATCGCATGAAGACTTTAGTTAGAACTCATGTGACATAGTTTGGTGGAGTTGATTGAGGAAGTTAGTGGAGTTGTATTCAATTTAACTAATCTAAACATAGTTGAGCTATTTGTATTCAGTTTAACTGATTGATACAATTAGTGAGAGTGGTGTGAATTAATTATTAATTAATTCACTAATTATAAACTCATTAATCAACTAAAGAATACATCAGTTAACTTCAGTGCATGGACAGTTTCAGTGGAGACCAGTGCAAAGATAGGTGAAAGAGCAGGTTAACTATCAGTTGTGACTATACTGTTGCTATTTGCAACACACAGATAGGTGGAGTAAGCCCATGAGGATTGCGCAATCAGGCCAGGTGGTTATCTATTTAATGAAGCCATCCCATAGCTTTGAAAACACAATAGAGGCTGGCTATCAAGTGGCAAAAGGTTGGAGCATGAGCTTTGCTAGATCTAGCTTGATAGTGTGTAGCAATTGAGGGTGTGCATGAGAGCTTGTGAGGAGCTTTTGTACTATGATTGCTACATGATCTCCATGACATATAATATACAGATATTTGGGGTTTTCAACTTTAAGCTTTCCCATTAAATACTGTGTTCATATGTGTGATTGTTTCTGGTTTTAATGTATGCATGCAATTGATTTTATTTCCGCATGTGATGATCAATGGTAGAAGAGATTCTGTATTATGAATGAAGCTAAAATAGTGTGTGATCAGGATAATCTCGGTGAATAATATCTCATTTATTCAAATTTCTACATTGCATCACTATCCAAACTCAGATTATTGTTGGGATTTTGACAAAGATTCTGGATTCTACCAGTGGTTCACCATTTGTTGTAGCCGCTACAACACAACCCAAAATTTTGGGTATATTCAAAATATCAGGTCCCCCTCTGCTTGCTCAACCCATTAATTTTTTGACTCGGCCTTCAATCAGTAATATCCCCATGACCTATTTCTGCCCAGCCCTTTCACCTCACCCACTTATCTTGCTGTCTCTCGACTGTGCTAGGGTATGTAAGTTTTAAGCTGGTTTCCAAACTTAGAGATACACAAGCAATTGAAATAAGTTACAATATCTTAGGTTGGATATTTCAATGTTGCTACTCCTTGAATGAGCTATTTTTCCTAGTAACTTTTTTTTCACATTATTACCGAGAGATAACTCATTCTCATATTATTCCTTTTATGAAATTGGTCAAAGGTGCTATCAGTACACATCAAACAAAATATCTATTTCATTAAGAGTCCATTGGCATGACACCATTAAAATACTCTACAACATGAGGTTCCAACCGTCCATGTGGAGGCTATTGGTTTGCACGACGAGCCAGGGTTTTCCCAGCAAGAAAAGAGACCCTTTTAAAGCAAGGTGGATCCTCACGAATCCCCAAGAGCCTCACTTTAAGCTCAAAGGCACCTAGTCACTTGCACAAGACTGATATGTAGGAAAAGGAATCTTGTTGTGAAAACTGGAGATCACCGAAAAAGGAATGCAGAAGGGATAAAACTCAAGGTCGCAGGTCGCGATGACTCCAGGTCGCAGGTCGCAAATGACTCAAGGTCGCAAGTCACAAATAACCCTAGGTCGCAAGTCGCAGATGATCCCAAGTCGCAGATGACCCAAGGTCGCAGGTCGCAAATGATCCCAGGTCGCAGATGACCCAAGGTTGCAGGTCGCAAAAGTTGCATAGGTCGCAAAGTCGCAAAGTCACATAGGTCACAAAGTCGCGTAGGTCGCAAAGTCGCATAGGTCGCAATGTCGCAAAGTTGCAAAGTCTCAAAAGTCACAAGGTTGCAAAGTCACATAGTTCACAAAGTTGCATAGGTCGCAAGGTCACAAGGTCGCAAGGTCGCAAAGTCACATAGTTTGCAAAGTCGCATAGGTCGCAAGGTCACAAAGTCACAAAATTGCATAGGTTGCAAAGTTACAAAGTTGCATAGGTCACAAAGTCACGTAGGTCACAAATTCGTATAGGTCGCAATGTTGCAAAGTCACAAAGTCGCATAAGTCGCAAGGTCGTAAAGTCACATAGTTCGCAAAGTCGCATAGGTCACAATGTCGTGAGGTCGCAAGGTCGCAAGGTCGCAAATTCGCATAGGTCGCAAGTTCACAAAGTCGCATAGGTTGCAAGGTCGCAAAGTCGCGTAGGTCGTAAGGTTGCAAGGTTGCAAAGTCGCGTAGTTTTCAAGGTCGCAAAGTCGCATAGGTCGCAAGGTTGTAAAGTCGCATAGGTCGCAAAGCCGCATAGGTCCAAGGTTGCAAAGTTTCATAGTTCGCAAAGTCGCATGGGTCGCAATTTCGCGAGGTCGC
The DNA here is from genome assembly GCA_034641835.2 of Pinus albicaulis. Taxonomy (NCBI): domain Eukaryota; kingdom Viridiplantae; phylum Streptophyta; class Pinopsida; order Pinales; family Pinaceae; genus Pinus; species Pinus albicaulis. Next base: position 1,106,784,926 of record CM076582.1, on the reverse strand, counting down.
GAGGTCGCAAGGTTGCAAAGTCGCATAGGTCGCAAGGTCGCAAAGTCACATAGGTCGCAAGGTCGCAAGGTTGCAAAGTCGCATAGGTCGCAAGGTTGCAAGGTCACAAAGTCACAAAGTTTCATTATTCGCAAAGTCACAAGGTCGCAAGGTCGCATAGGTCACAAAGTTGCAAGTTTGCAAGGTCGCAAGGTCGCAAAGTCGCAAAGTCGCAAGGTTGCAAGGTCACAAAGTCACAAAGTCGCAAGTAATCCCAAGAGTCGGGGAAGACCAAAGGTCACGAGAAACCCAAGAGTCACCTTGGCCTATATGTACATCTTCTATCGATTTTGTAAAATACTTTTGGGTTGTGGACTTTTGAGAGAGACACATTGATTTTTATTGAATGGATGCCTCTTGATGAATACAGAGAAGTGTTATTGGATCTCACTATTGAATCCGATGGAATTCTCTTGTGTGGTTATGCTATGAATATGGTCTCTTCGAATGAATGAATGCTTGTTTAAAATATTGGTGCACATTTCTACTTATGTATTCCCTTATGTTATGAGCTTCCTTGCAACACGTGGATGATATATGATGTTCTAAGTTAAAGAAATGTTGGTGAACTGCTTTTTCGATATTTTTTTTAAACATTTATTGGGATGTGCAAAGTTGATAAATGAAACACTTAACTATTGTGAAATTTTTCTCGTTTGTTAAGTGAATATTGCAATAAGTATGACCTTGGTAAAGTTTTGCTAACAATGCTTTTCATAATTTTCATGCTATAAATTCTTATTTACTATTCATGGTATTATGTTTCACAGGGAATTCGTCAATCACTTACTTGTATTCGTTCAAAATCCGTGCATTCTCCATCCCAGTGAGTCCCCTCTCTATCCGCAAAACATATTCACCAATTTAATGGAAACCGGGCCTACATACCGGATGGGATCCCCAAACCAAATAGTGTAGAGTCTAGTTGGGATTCTGCACCGGGTAGATCCCCTTACTGTTGGTGAGACATTTTCAACCGTCAACACACTACTAACCAGCAACAGGGCACTCAGCCCAAGCAGGACAGGCCTGTTCGCACGAATAAGCCTTGTTATTTTTGTGATGTTTATGTTAATTACACACATGATTGTCCTCATTTACCACAGATTAAGCAGATGCGGGAGTCTCAAGCAACATTGCGAAGACAACAAGCCTCCCCTTCTGTCCCTCACAGTGTTGTGCCTAGTCAGCCGACTATGCTTACTAATCCTTTCCCTCAGCAAGGATTTGTGGCTACCCAACCACCTGAAGGTCAGGTGGCCACTCAACCTCTTCCATCTGGTACCCTCGATTACCGGATTCTCATGATGAATTCTGACCAACCTCTAACCATAGACATCAATCTTCAGACTCGGTCCCGACAGTACAACAAGCCTCCCACTACGTCTCTCCCTGAGCCACCTCCTTCGGTCCCTACAGAGCCTCTTTCAACACCTAATGGCCCCTTGCAGATCCCTCAGCCTAAGGTAGAGGTTCATACCAATATCCCTAAGGGACCACTACACCGAAATGCTACTCCTGGAAAAGTTTCCCATTCATATAGTATAATAGATGATTTGGCACAATCTCCTGCTACCATTTCAACACGGCAACTCCTCCAGTCATGCCCTTCACAATGAAAAGCTATACTATCTACCATGGGTACTGTATATCCTTCCGACGATTGATTGATTTTATTTGATGTTGACCGATCAGAACATCCTCCTCTCCCTGCTTCGGTCGCTTTCCAAATCTCAGTCAAGGTTCAGAATGCCAACGTTTCCTGGTTCATTATTGATGAGGGGGAATCCACCTGTGTGATGTCTGCTTCGGTTTGGAAGCAACTCTGATCACCTGAGTTGGCTCCTTCCATGATCACTCTCTAAGCATGGGATGGCCACGACGCCCAGCCCATTGGCCTATTCCGCAATTGTCCTATTACTCTTGCGGGCAAGACTGTTTGAGTCAACGTAGAAGTCATAGATGCCCCCTTAGATTACAAAATTCTATTGGGTCATAGCTACACCTATGCGATGTCTGTTGTCCCATTTTCGGTTCACCGCAAGATTTCCTTCCCCCATAATGGAAAGATAGTCACCATTGACCAGTTGACATATTATGAACTGAAGTCTCAGACCTCCCCTGATTCCATCATCTCTTCGGTGGCCAATAAGCAAACCGTCGATCCTTTGACAAGTGTCTCACCTAGAGTCTACAAGGACTCCTGATTACTTGGTACATTCCCTGGTATTCCTCCTCCGGTCTCTAATCCCATCTCATCGAATTTTTGCATGATGCAATCATCTCGGGCTGCCCTCAAGCAACCCGCTTCAGCTAGTCATCAGCCTCCTCGCCCTCCGAAGCCTACTCCTAGCCCTTCGATTCAGCCTTCTAGACCTCCTCCTCCTGGCCCTTCACCTATAGTTAGTATCCATGAGCCTCTTTACCCTCTTGGAATGGTTCCTCTAGGCCTTAACCATCTTGGAGGTGTCCCGCCTAGCCATTACCCCTTCGGTCAGATATCGTTTCTAGCTCCCCACCCAGGAGTGTACATGATACCTGTCATGGTCACCCTATCTCTACCTAACCTAACCCTTGAGATTCCCGTCTATTACCTTGATTCTCTAGTCGCTACCCCGCTTGGTCAACCCAAAAATTATCTTGCTTTGACCCCGGTTCAACTGGTCCCTATGACTTCTCTCGCTACTACAGTGCCTCAGCCACCTCAACAGGAACCATCTCCTATTATGACTGCTTCGAGTAAGAAGGGAAAAGCTTGCAAGACGGCATCAAAATACAAGTTTTCCCCGACAAACCCTGCCCCCCCTACCTCCAAAGCATACCATGCAGTGTGCTTTGTGTGATTTTGTTGGTAATGCCACCCATACTTGTCCAGAGTTACCTCATCTCAAGCCCATGGTTAATTTTGCATTCCCTAAGTCTACGGTCCTGAAAACCTCTATTCCTTCCTCGACTATATCCAGGAACCCCAAGACTATTCACACCAACCAATCTTGTGCTTTGTGTGATCTCCATGGCCATTATACCCACCTCTGTCCCCGCCTTGAGGACTTCTGCAACTCTCTAGTGGCAATTCACCAATTCGAGGCCAAGCACCATGAGTCCACTGCTCCCTTATTTGCGTGTTTTTCTTCAGCAAAAAAAGAGGACACGAATGCTCCCATTGACATTCCCCCTCCTAATGTCGAGATGACAGAGCCTTCATCCATGGCTGGAAAATTCATTTTCTAGAAATGGAGGCAGTAGTATTTGAAACCAAGACCTGGATCACTTAGATCAATGTATCTAAGAATCCAAGAGATGGCTCCAAAGAAATCCTTTTAAGTGGGTTAAACAGATCTCCCACACTTAGATTTCCTTAGAAAATGCCCAATGAAGGGACTGCAACATATGCAAGAACAAGATATGGAGCAACAACATTATTCTATGAAGTCTGCACACATGAAGAAGTAGATAGCCAACCAAAATATAATATAGCAGCAAATGTGTACAATTCTTTGAGGAATCAATCACTCAAGTGGGGCAATGAAAGCCTCAATTAGACATGTACAAGACAATACATCTACACTGTTATGCAGGAAGCTCATATGACTAAAATAACGTAGTTAATTGGAGACACTGCAACAAAATAGATGAATATATAATGACATATCAATATCATCTCAAATAAATGAGGGGGAGAAAGCTCTCAACCCCTGGAAACAATAATACACAATCATTGGAAGGATTGGCTACAATATACATCAAAATGGCAAATCTGCAGAAATGTCGGAGTTGTTGGGCAGCAACTACAACTCAATACTAGAAATACATGGAGATGGTTGAAGATGATGCTCAAACTAAAAAAAACCTCCTCCAATGGATCTCTCAATGCAAGGATGATCCCGACACTAAAGATCTTGCCCTCCAAGAAGCTGGTGAAACCTCTCACTGCAAGTGTGCACTAAAATAACACAGTCTAGAGGATGGACTGCATTGTCTATGATGGGAGATATTGGCCTTGATGCCAAAATGTGCAAATGAGCTCTGAAATCCCTTTCACTAACCTCCCGGAGCAAGAGAAACTCCCCCCTATGAAAGATAAGCCAAAGAGAAGTGTTGTGGAACCCTCCACTGCAATGCCCCAGCAACACTGCGTTATACTTGAGCAGAAATAACGTAGTATCTGAAGAATGGCTTTGGCCTTGAGCCAATATGTGGAGAAGATGAAGTTTAATCCTCCAAGAGTCCTCTCAAGAAGGAGAGAAAATCCTAAACAGGAATCCCTCGTTTTTCACATTATGAAGGATCTTATTCCTACTTATGGGCCTTTTACCCATTTTATTCACCTCCTAGATGAAATAAGAAAAAATTAATGTTCCAATTTTATTCATGAAAATTTTGGAACATTACAATCCTCCCCTCTCAAATATTGCTTGTCCTCAAGCAAGCGCAAGGATAGACTGATTTATTTTCTTATCCTCTCCCTGTAGCATCCCTGTATGATGATCTCCTCCAAGGAAAGTGATGCTATCTCATCAATCAAATCTCCACAATGCTCCTCCTTAGCATGTAAGTTAGCTATCAAGCTATCATCATGTGAAAGTGAAATACTCAAGAGGATAACAAAGTGATGTCTAGAGGTCCCCTTGAAGAATGGGAACTATATTTCCCATATGGATCCTCCATCTCCAAGCTATGAGCCATGAAAAATGAGCCACCTTCCAACTAGGCAACTTCCGAAAGTTGTCATCCACCTTTTGCTTCGGAAAAGTAGGTGGGATGAAAATATGCACATGGTAGACAATGTAGCCTACCCCACACTGTACATCTCTCCACTTATGATAAGTGTAGAGTGTTGGCTGTCCATGGGCTGCAATAAGTTTGCCCTCAAGTGGAAAAATGATGTCTATACCTCCAAATATCTCTCCTCCAACGCTGAAAATCAAGCTGGCCCAAGTTTCTCCATATATGATGAGTTGGAAGTCCTCATCATATGGCATCTCCTTTATCATATGGCCCTCCTCATAAAGAGACAAATGTGCTACCAAGGTGACCATATCATATCCCATGTTCCCCTTAGGACATGTAGTGCAAGCAGTGTGAGGAATTCCTCCATCAAAGGACACATCCACACAATGTGTCTCTCTCCCAAGCATGCTCCTCATAAAGACATAAACAATAGAACCATAGGGAGCAAAAATTAGAATCATACTTGCTGCCATATGAAAAAAATGAGAAGGAAAATGGTTCCTCAAGTGCAACCAGTGCAACTTGATCCTCAACTGCAATAGAGACTGATAAAAATTGTGGCTTCTCAACCACTTGCCTGCTTCTCCAATCTCCTCATAAGTATGGAGGAAGTGAATGATGTAAGGTGTACAATGAACATGTCCTCCATAATATGCCTCTTCCCCAATTCCTCCTAGGGGATGGCCATCAACCATGATTATGGTCTCAGCTAGACCATGAAGCCAAAAAGAAAGAATGCTCCTCCTTGGAGCAACATCCTGCACAGTTATGGTTAAGGGACATACATCATATAAATAATCATGAAAATAATCATCACCCTTACCATATGCTCTACTCATACAAGTGGAGTGGCTCATAAGTGAGTCTCCTCTCATCCTAAAATTGGAAAGAGGTGGCTGTGATAACTCCTCCAAAGAGTTATGTCTCTCCTCCATCTCCATCTGATCCATGCATCTCCTCATATGCAGATATATCTCCTTCTCAAAGCCCATCCAAAAATACCCCCCCATGATGGTGTGGTATGCTCTCATAGAACAAGTGGGGCTGAAAAGGAAATCCTCATACGTTGCTTGTAGCAACTTCTCCTTGAGCTTGGAAGCTCTAGGAAAGAAGATCCTACCATGATAAAAGATGACCCCATCTCTGACTGAATATTCCTACAAGTGAAAATGGCCATCTAAGATCATGCAAGTAAAAATATACTTGGAATACTCCACCAACAGTTGGGAGCTCCAATGTGGATCTATCCTCCATAGTGACAGTGTTGATAATCTCTCATGAAAAGCATATTTCATATGGTCATCCTCCTCTTTGACATCTCCCATGCCAAAGATGAAAGTTGGACGGCTACTATCCTTCCCTTGCTGCTTCTGCCACAACACAAAATCTGAAATGGAAGTGAGTAATGATGATGTTGAGAGAGTTCTCTCTCTCCTTGAGTCTACCCCAAACTCCCAGTGTTGTTTCAAGCTCTCTCTAGGTTTCCACCCTCCTGAAATCAATGATTGGTGCCCCAACATGTGAAGCATCCATCCTCCTTTGTTGATCCAGTGGTCTCCCCGGCAAAATTTCCCCATGCAATGAGACATCATCATCAAGAGATGACTGCATATATGAATGGAGAAAGCTCTCCATGCTTCCACTACGCAATCCAATCACCTCCTTAGGTGCATCAACCTCCATATATGAATAGGGATGTATACTCCTTATCTCATGATGTTGGGTCTTCTCCCTACTTCCTCCTTGTGTCTCCATGGTTTCACACCTCCTCAACAATGGCACAGATGGAACATGAGTTGTGCCTTGATCTCCACACATGAGATCCTGGGGACTTCCTTGCAAAGATGCAAGCATCCCTCTATTTGGAGAAAAAGCTCCTCTTTCCTTTGTATGAGGCACTAGATCAACTCCAGATCTAACAATGTTGTTGCCCTCAATATCTGTAAAATGAGTGGGAAACCTCCCAATGATTTGATCCCTTTTTGAAAAAGAGACCCTCATGCCTCCTTGCTCAAAATTATGAGAAGAAATTTTCTCCTCCGGCAAAGTATGGTGCAAGTTTTCAGCCTCCCTCATGGTTTTCTGAAATGACATTATGTTTTTATGCAAGGGTTTTGTTTGATTTTTCTCATTTAGCTCCTCCATGTGTTTCTCATGAATCTTTCTATCAAATATTTTCACTAATGCCTTAGTGAAATTAGCATAGGATGCAATGTTTACACTTCTCAAAGAAAAAGATTCAAAGATCCACCAGGCATAAGCCATACCTCTCAAATGTAGCGTTGCAATTCTGATGGCTTCATCCTACGATATTTGGTGGTGCTGCAAGAAGTTCTCTAACTTTTCCACCCAAGCTTTGGCTGAACATGTAAGGGAGCACTCAAAGGTAAATAGATGAAATATATCCAGTTGCTCTTTTCCATTCACCTTCATCTTGCAAAACTTTGAAAAACTGAGATGATCCCAGTATTTCTGAGTTTGAGACTCATACTCCTCCAAGAAATCACTAAGGGTTTCCCTCCCAGCAACTTCTTCTCTTCTTTCCATCTCTCTTCCGGCAATCCTGGGCATGTGAATGCATTGTAAAAGATGGTGTGTAGCTTCATGCTCACACTCCTCCAATCTAGAGTTTTCTTTTGAATCAAACCCTCTAGAAGATTCTCTATACTTCCTCTAGATCTCCTCATACTCTTCATGGATCATATATATAGATTTAGGAAGAAGTTTGGTAAGCTTATCCCCTTTTTCTTTTTCTTCTCCAAAAGATGGAGTCTTTCTTCTGCTTATTTCTTCGTCTCCTTGATGAGAATAAGAAGTGAAGGGCTCTTCCTCTTCTTTATGAATATCCTCCTTGGGGAGGTTCTTCATGGATCTGAAATATGATGAGATTGAACTCATCCTTTTCAATATTCTGATCTTCTTGGGCTTAGAATCATAGGTTGAGCCAAGAAATCAGCTCTAATACCACTGTAATGTTCCCAAATCGGAACAGCTAGCAATCCATGGCTGGAAAATGCATTTTCCAGAAATGGAGGCAGCGGGATTTGAAACCAGTACCTGGATCCCTTAGATCAATGTATCTAAGAATGAAATCCAAGAAATGGCTCCAAATAAATCCTTCTAAGTGGGTTAAACAGATCTCCCACACTTAGATATCCTCAGAAAATTCCCAATGAAGGGACTGCAACATATGCAAGAACAAGATATGGAGCAACAACATTATTCTATGAAGTCTTCACACATGAAGAAGTAGATAGCCAACCAAAATATAATATAGCAGAAAAATTGTACAATTCTTTGAGGAATCAATCACTCAAGCGGGGCAATGAAAGCCTCAATTAGACGTGTACAAGACAATACATCTACACTGCTATGCAAGAAGCTCATATGACTAAAATAACGCAGTTCATTGGAGACACTGCAACAAAATACATGAATATAGAATGATATATCAATATCAGCTCAAAGAAATGAGGGGGAGAAAGCTCTCAACCCCTGGAAACACTAATACAACAATAATACACAATCCTTGGAAGGATTGGCTACAATATAAATCAAAATGGAAAATCTGCAGAAATGCCAAAGTTGTTGGGCAGCAGCTGCAAATCAATACTAGAAATACATGGAGATGGCTGAAGATGATGCTCAAACTGAAACAAACCTCCTCCAATGGGCCTCTTAATGCAAGGCTGATCCCGGCATTGAAGATCTTGCCCTCTAAGAAGCTAGTGCAACCTCTCACTGCAAGTGAGCACTAAAATAACGCAGTCTAGAGGATGGACTGTGCTGTCTATGATGGGAGATATTGGCCTTGATGCCAAAATATGAAAATAAGCTCTGAAATCCCTTTCACTAGCCTCCCGGAGCAAGAGAAACTCCCTCCTCTAAAAGATAAGCCAAAGAGAAGTGTTTTGGAACCCTCCACTGCAATGCCTCAGCAACACTACGTTATACTTGAGCAGAAATAATGCAGTATATGAAGAATGGATTTGGCCTTGAGCCAATATGTGGAGAAGATGAAGTGAAATCCTCCAAGAGTCTTCTCAAGAAGGAGAGGAAATCCTAAACAGGAATCCCTTGTGCTAAGAAGCACTGCAACTCTGTTGAATAGCCGGAGTGTGCAATTTGTCTAAATATACAAATAATCAAATGATCCCAGATATCCCACTATGGCTGCCTCCTCCTTTTCTTATACAAGTGAATTCCTCTTTTCCATGGACCCCACACATTAGGGTTTCATCCACAAGGAATATTTCTCCCTCCAAAACTGTGTTGTCTTCTCATGCAAGCTACACCTTTTAGGCAACACTATTGACTTGGTCAAACTTGATCTTGTCCTCATGAAAATTGCCCCTTTTCACACTAGAAGGTGCAAAATAAGCTGCTCCAATGATCCTTTTCACATTATGAAGGATCTTAGTCCTACTTATGGGCCTTTTACCCATTTTATTCACCTCCTAGATGAAATAATAAAAAATTAATGTTCCAATTTTATTCATGAAAATTTTGGAACATTACATACTTGGGGCACCACTTTACCTCCATACTTTTCCATGCTCGTGTAAATTTTTTTCATGAGTAACCATCATGTACTCATGTTTCTATGGTTCCCATTGGACCTTTTCTGTGTGGCAGCATCATCGAGTCACCCTTGTTTAGAGCATCTGAGTTGAGTCATCATTGCATTCATGGAGTCTATCTCGAGTCCCTTTGTATCCCGTTATAGTCCTCCATCCTTCATTGCTTGGTTCCTCTCTCATGTTGCACATTATGGCCTTCAGTCCCACTGTCCCCTATCCCTCATGATATTGTGTCAGTTGCTGCCAGGTCATCCATGCCCTTTATGCTCTAACAAGGGAAGTTGTCTGCCCGCTACTCAATACCCCCCATTTCATCATCATCCCTGGTGTCAGTCTATCAGTCTCTCTACTATTTTCTCTCGTGCCTTAGTTGAGGATCCCTTATTGCCTCACCTATGGTGGACCTCCTTCTGTCGACATCAGATCATTAATTACAGAAGACAGGTCTAGAGGGCGGTGTACCTTGGTCCCAATGTCCACTCTTGTTCTATGCCTCAGATTAAGCAAAGGGACTCCTTATTACCCTTTGACTTGATTGTTTCTTAGCTCTAGCTCCTTTCAGCATGATGGAGATCCGTATACTTGATGGTTTAGTGATGCAGCAGATGATGCCGGTGATTCCCAAGTATATGTGAGATGTCTTAGCCCTTGTGAGGGGGTGGCCCTACAGGTAGCCCCCCACACGCCCGGATGACCGCTTCATTACAGCCTTTGATGTAGATCCATATATTTGATGATGTCAGCCTCAACCGCTTGCAACGCCTTTTTGTTTATATCTATCAGTCAGATTTTCAGAGCCCTTTCCTATTTATAGGGGAATTTGGGTTGTATTTGTATCTCATGTACTCAGATATTATTGTATAAGTCCTAGCTGTTATCCCAGGCACAATATTTATGTGGGATTTATTATCATGTTTTTACCTGGCTCATGTTTATGCCAGCATGTACTATATTGTTCAGTCCCTTCTTTACTGGATAGACTATTCTTTGTACTTTATCTTGGTGGGCATAGGTATGCCTCCCCTGCTGCCTATAGCACAGGTACTCACTCATAAAAGAGACTTGTCGCACCTGTAAGTCTCGCCTCCTCAGGGTCTAGTCCTTTAGCGCTTCGGTCTACCTTATATTTCTCTATCTTTGAATTCCCCTTCGGTGTCTAGTGATTGAGTTCTTACAACGTACTTCAGTCATACGATTAGCTCCTAATGCTCGCATGTTGGGGGGCAATCTATTACACCATTTTTTGGTCATCTAACCTGTTACTTTTAGATGGACCTAAGTACACCATGTAAGACCAATTTTACCCTAAGTAAAATTGATTTCACTATAAAAATAACTTAGTAAACCACCTTTATTAAGTTGTTTATGGTCTAAACAGGAAACCCCATGAGGAAATATTAAATAAATCTACATTTGTTTGATTTTCCTCAAGGAATAATTAGTTAAACAACAGTTTAATTAATATTCCTGGTTATATTTAGCCCAAAACAGGTAAATTAATTAGATAAATCATTATTTATCTTATTATTTTATAGGAATAATTAATTAAACCTTATTTAAATAATATTCCTTGTTAAATATGACTAAATCACTCATAAATAATTAAATAAATCATTATTTATTTGATTATTACTCAACCACATCCTTAAAATGATAAATAAATCATTTATTTATTTATTATTTACAAATAAAGGAATTTGACCCAAGTCAAATTCCTTTTCCCTCCAACAAATATAATAAAATATTCCATAAAAGTTGGATCTTGATTTGGTTAATAATATTTTAATTATGCACCAATATCTAGACTAACTCAATATTTTGTTATAAATAGAAGGTTTTTTCCATTCATTCATTACCTTTTGATGCCTAAAGATCACTCTGGATCTATACTTTTGGTCTGATTTTGATCCACCATCATTGTCATATTTTTCTATCTTTTTGCTTGTGAGCTCCCTTTGAGTTTGATTTTTGTCTGGGTTTTCTACACCATCAAGAGAGAGGAATTCTAGATTTGAAGTGATGAGGACTTACAAGAACCCATCCCATTGAGGGGAACTAGTAACATCCTTCTACGTTTTCCTCCCCGGTGCCCTTAATATAAAATTCATTCAACATATTATTGTCTTGTATATTGGATACATGGAGTAAATCTCGTTTTTATTTACTACTTAATGTCTTCTAATGCATAGATCTATATTTTTGCAGCATTTATCTTGATCACCTAATTGCAGATCTAAAGATATTGGCAACCATCTTTGTTGTTAGGGATGTTTTTTATGCATAGCTAAAGTGGTATTTTTTCGTACACTTGCAATTAAGATTCATACTAACAGCAGGGACAATCCTTTGGTCCTAAGGGACAACCTTACGGTACGCAAGGTCAACCTTTGGTACAAAAAGGACAACCCTTCGGTTCTTCAAGTTAGCTTCAACCAGGAACATCGTATATTGCTAGCGGGCCAATGTACCCCCCACAGGGACAACCTATTGTACAAAAATAGCAGTTGTACGTTCAGTGTGGCCACCCATACGT